>WEIV01003935.1:25352-50261 GCA_013390005.1 Calyptomena viridis
TTTTTCAGGTACTGTCGTCACGTAAATCACTTTACCATAGGTGCAGTCATTTCAGGTGCCGGCTGCTCAGCTGCCTCAGTGTTTCAGTGCTTCTCACGGGCCACCAGTCGTCCCAAGAAATGCTGCTCTGCTGCTCCAGCGTCTCTTCTTCTCACAGCCTACAAGACTCCACCAGGCCCCTCTGCTCCAAACACAGGATCACAGACTCTCTTTTCCGGCATGTCTCTGTTCCAGCGTGGAAAAAATCTCCCAGTCTTTCCACGGGTTCACAGGCTGAAGAATCTTCGCCCCTATGATTCCTCACAGATTGCTGGGGCCCTATTTCAGTGTTTAAGGCATCTTCTCTTCCTCCTTCCCTCCGACCTTGGTGTTAATCAAACTTCCCACCCTCCTCTCTCTTAAGCCACCATGATGTTCTGCGCAGCTATTTTTTCTACTCCTTCTTAAATATTTTCTTTAGCTCAGATGTGACATAATATGCAGGGTATAAATGGAAAGGTTTCAGTTGTGGGGGCCTGCAGGGTGGCCTCTGTTGGAGGAGGTCAGAGGCTGGCCTATACCAGACATGGATGATTCAAGCCAGCTCAGCAACGGATCCCCTGCCAAAGCTAAAGTAAATCAAAGGAATTTGTGTTGCCTCTGTGAAGTCATATTTAAGAAAAACAGAAAACACCAAGGGTAATGGAACAAGTGAACAACAGAGGGAACAATAAGGCCACAGCTGTAGGAGGTGCTCCACAGTGAAGCTGGTTACATCCATGAGGGAACTGTGGTCTATGGAGGACTCACACTGGAGCAGGTACTTCCATGAAGGAAATACAGATCATGGATAAGCTTGCATTGCAGCAAGTATGTCCCTGAAAGGACTGTGGCCCATGGAGTAGTCTACATTGGAGCAAAAGAAACTAAGAAGGAAGGGGCAACGGAGTAAAAAAGGAACAAAGCAGCAGAAAGAAATAGCTACACGCTGACCCCAACAGCCTGTCTCATCTGTTGTCTCACTATCAGAAATTAGTGTAATCTGCAGTGAAAGGGAGTGGAGATTGGGAATCAGGGATTAAAGGTATCTGGAATGAAGCTGAACCTGGGAGTGGGAGAGAAAAGGTGTCATCCCTACATGTTTAGCTGTTTTTGATCTTTGATTTGCTACAGTAATTAAATGTTTTAAATTAAGTTCCCCAAATGTAGTCTGTTATAACAACTTAAGTTACTAGAGATTGACCTTTGTTTTGACACATGAGTTTTCTCATTCTTGTTCTTCCTATTTTCTTTGCCTTCCCCCTGTGAGAAGGGAAAGAAGGGAGAACTGAACAAACGGTTCTGTGGGTGCTTGGCTGCTGGCCGGGGCCATCCCACCATGCACCAGACTTGACACTGGATCCTGTCAGTGGTGGTACCAGCAGGACAAAGTTTCCACCCTCCCCTTGTTGTTTGCAGTTTAACTTCATGGACTGTACACCTGTGCATCTTTAATGACTTCAAAACCCAAGCCTCTCACTTTGCCCATGATTATTATGGCTTTTGTATGGAAAATAATCAAACTAATCCACCGAATGTCAAAAAAGAAAGGTTTTTGTTCCGAGAAACGTAAGGCCTGCAGGAGGAGTGTGAGCCGGGGGAGTGTGCGGGAGGACGAGCGCTGGCCGTGGTGCTGCTGAACGGCCCCGCCGCCCGTCCTGGGGGAAGTAACTTCTATGGGAGGAACTAGTGGCCAAAAAACCGAACACTTTACCTATAACTTTAAAAAAGTACCGTATACTTAGAAGAAGTGATGAAAGTCTTTATATTGTCATTAATGAATAAATGACTTTTCCCCTCTATTTGTACTCAACAATACATATTAATACCATTACATGTGGATATCGGCATCTGCCCACTCAGATCAGGGTAATGTAAATATAAAAATTTACATTTAATACTTGCAGATTTTCTTTATTAAATAATATTTTTCTATTTGAAAGTGCCAGTGCTTTTTGGAAAGAAATGGAACTTACAGTTATTACAATTAAATCTATTTGTGGAACAAACAAATGAAGGAGGTAGACAATAAATTCATCTATGTATAATTAATTCATCTATGTATCATAGACTCATAGTGTTTAGCATCAGAAAGGGTGCTAGATTACTCAGCATGACACTCTGCCTTTCATAAATCTACACATTTCACCCACTTTCCTCTGCCTTGAACTCAGACATTTTTGTGGTTAAAACTGCCTTCTGAAAGCAAAACAGGCCTGAATTTAAAAAAAAATTAAAAAATTCCCCTTCCCCCACTATTATTACTTTCTCTACTAGGGAAGAGAACTTATTTTCTTTATAAAGAAAACATATCCAAGTCACTTCATAATGTCCTCCTTGCTAAAAATAAACACTGAGCTCTTTAAGTCTTTCATAATATATTTGCAGTTCTTTTCTGCCCTTTAATTTTTCAGCACTAGTTTTAAGATGTATGTACCACACCTGGAGGTGACACACCAGTGTCAACAATACCACATGCAGAGCAAAAAACATTTTACTGTTTCTATTCGCTATTTGTTTGCACATTCACAGTTTATTCTCCCTCTTTATGCCACAGCATCACAATGACAACTGAGATTCTTTTCTACCATGACTCCACAATTTATTTTAAACTCACTATTTTTCAGTTGAGAATTCAGTATTCTGCTGGGGTGACTATATCCTGCTGTATTAAATTACAGTTTGTTTGAGTAGACAAGTCTACCAGCTGACCCAAATCACACTGACTTATCTAGTTACTGTTAGTTACCACTCTGGCAACCTTCATGTCATCTGCACCTTTTATTAATGCTGATATTATATTTACTTTTAAGTCACTAAGGAGAATGTTGAATACTGTGACATTCAGTCATAAGGAAATCCATCAGAGACACATTAACCTGGGATGATTCCATATTGACAGACAATGTTGTAGATTATTGTTTCTGAATCCCCTTATTATACACTTCACAGGTAATGTGTGGGCCTAAGTGTCTAACAGCATATCATGAGGTGTTAAGTCATACTCTTTACTAAAGCCTACATTAAATAATCTCAGTTCCTTTAGCAAAGGCATTCTTATGTCAAAGAAGTAAAATTACCTACTTTTGTAACTGAAATTTTTGTCTTTCTACCTTTTAATTCCCATTTTAAAAAATCAAAAATTTCTATGTAAATATTGCATGGTTTTATTCTACACTGCTCTTACACTAAAGTGGCATTGTAAAATATTCTTCCACTCTTATTTTTATTATACATTCCCAAGCTTTAACATTTCCCTTAAAAAATATCCTACAATATTTTTTATTCTGATGGGCTATCTTCTACACTGTATTATTCAGAGCAGCCAAAGCTGACTCACAAAAGATTCATTATTTGTTGTCCCATAACTGCTGCTATTTACATACATTTCCTACGGGATGTTTCCAGTCTTCAAACCACAGAGAATTTAGAGAGTATATGTGCAAACTGGATGTTAAAAATAAGAGGTGAAATACGGACCGTAATGCTAAAATAATAAAGTCACATTTAGAGGTCTGTGTTGGTAAAGCAGGAAAAAGATTTAGGCAAGGAAGTTAATAATGCTTAGACTGCAATATTAGAATATAAATGTTTTTTCATAGCTCCTGAATGTCAAGAATTTGCTTCGTTTTGTCTGGTAGAAATGAAGTTTGGTATTTCAGGCCAAAATTATACATGCTGTAACATTTTAAATCTAAGCATGAATATTTACAGTTTAAAAGTTCTAATTTAGACGTGTAACAGTAAATCAAAGACATTTTGAGAAAAAGCAGCCAGTCAAGCTTGAATAAGCTCCTGAACAACCAGAGACTTTTTTCAGCACATATGGTTGTCTAACAGGGCGTCTCAGAACAGTGGGTGATATTATATGCCATATGTGCTGCTGTACCAAAGAATGATTTGGTATCTGGTAATACTAAAACCAAAGACTAAACTCTAAAATTGCCTAGCTCTTCTTAATCAATATCAGCATCTTATTATTCCATCTATATTTAATTGCATTCTTAGTGGACTGAAAGAATGCCTTTTAGTTGCCAGCAGAAAATATGAGGAATGGTTTACTTAAATAAGACAAAGCTTTCTAAGTGGATTATTTTTTGCTAATCATTTGATTATTGGAAACACTTTACTGGAACAAATAAAAAACCAGTAACTAATAAAGTAAACAATGTGGAGGTTCTGATATTTTGTCTCATACGTTTAATAGAAAGGCATAGAATTTACCTGTAATACCCATAAAGGTGTGATAATATGGTAACAAATATTTTCCTGACCAAAACTTATTCGATATCTTATATGTAGAAATTCATACATTCATAGATCTTCTAGTTTCATCAGGTCTCTCAAACACCTTAGCAATAATGAACTTTAAATCACAGAATTGTAGAATCATTAAAATTGGAAAAGACCTCTAAGACCATTCAGTCCAACTGTTAACCCAGCATCACTGTGTTCGCCATAAAATCATATCCCCAAGGGCCACATTCACACACCTTTCAAACACTTGCAGGGATGGTGATTCCACCACTTCCCTAGGAAGCCTGTTCCAAAGACTAATTACCCTTTCCGTGAAGAAATTTTTCCTGATATCTAATTTAAACCTCCCCCATTGCAAACTGAGGCCATTTCCTCTTGGCTTCTCACTTGTAACCTGGGAAAAGAGACTGACCCCTACCTCACTACAACCTCCTTTCTTGTAGCTGTAGGGAGCAGTCAGGCTGCCTCTGAACAAACTTTTCTCCAGGCTAAACAAACCCAGCTCTCTCAATGTTCTTTATAAGGCTTGTGCTCCAGACCCTTCACCAGCTTCGTTGTCCTTCTCTGGACATGCTGCAGCATCTCAATGCCCTTCTTGTAGTGAGGGGGCCAAAAACTGAACATAGGGTTTGAAGCGTGGCCTCACCAGTGCTGAGTACAGGCGGACAGTCACTGCTGTAGCCCCGCTGGCCACACTGTCTCTGATACAGTCCAGGATGCCATTGACCTTCTTGGCCATCTGGCACATGTTCAGCTGGCTGTCAACCAATGCCCACAGGGCCTTTTCTGCTGTTCTGCTTCCCAGCACCTCTGCCCCCAGACTGTAGTGATGCATGGGGTTGTTGGGACTGAATTGCAGGACCTGGCACTTGGCCTTGTTGAACCTCATACTGCCGGACTCGGTGTATCAATTCAACTGATCCAGATCCCTCCACAGAGTCTTCCTGCCCTCCAGGAGATCAGCACTTCCACCTAATTTGGTGTCATCTGGAAACTTACTGAGGATGATCCCCTCATCCAGATTATCAATGAAGATATTGAAGAGGACTGGCCCCAATAGTGAGCCCTGGGGAACCCCACTTGTGACTGCATGCCAATGGAATTTAACTCTATTCACCATTGTTCTATGGATCCATCTATAACTTCAGTACATGTCATTCAATATATATTTAAAACTTGGCCTAAAATTTTGAGAAGTCATTTGGTTTGTGTACTTAATTCAAAATGCCTTGTGGAATCTGAATTCCAAAAGGCAAGTATTCAATCACTGTGAAATTGAAAAATGTTTGAGTCATCTTAGTTTGAATACTTTATGGTGAAACACCTACATCACCAGCCACTTTTGCAAATGTAGCTGAGGGAGTCTTTAAAGGCCAGTGCTAGTACTTCTTAACCCAATACTCGCTGTTACAGTTGTCTTCACTGCAAGCAATTTCATTTATTTTCACTTACCAAGAAGCATTCTCTCCCCTAGTAGTTTTCATTGCTTCTCCATAAATTTATATTTTTAGGAACTCTTCAGGCAGGTTTGAACTTTAGCTGTCAGAAGCAGACAAAATTCTGCTGGATGACAAAGTTCAGCTAAAGATTTGGCTCCCTTGCCAAATAGAGAAATCAATGAGATTTCCTGGACTGAGAGCAATTTTTAAAGTAAACACAATGCAAGTGTGCCATGTATCTGCACTCTCTGTTGTCTGTTTTAAAACAAAAAAAATTTTATACATAAATGTGCTTTACAGACTAAGCTTTAAGAAAAAGCAGGATGTCATATAAAAGAACTGAAAATGTAACAAAAGGCTCTGAATGTCAGAGGACAGTATAGGGTGGGTCTTTGTAGGTGTTGGTGTGCTCTTTGCTGTCAGTCGACTCTGCTAGTAAAATGAAGGGGTCACAACCTCACTCCTTTCAGCTGGCACATCAGAGGACCAAAGGAAGAATAGTCCTAGTGAAATGGTCTCACATGAAGAGAAGAATGCTATGCTGTCCCTGACTCTTACTCTCTGAGATTAAATTTTCTTTTTTTTTATCTCCAGCAGCTGTTGCTGTTTGGTTATTCAAATGGACTTATTCAAATCCAGCACTAGTTAAAAGAAAGATAACTTACATCTCTTGCTTTTCTAGAAACTTCATTGCAGTGTTCAGGCACTGTCACAGAGGTGTCCAACACATGGTTAGACAATTTTGTTGTGAGGTAAGATCTCTTTCAGGAGCCACCAGCATTCATTCTTTTTCCCAATGTACATTACCTTTTGGGAAATGCATGTGCTTTTGGTCTGAGAGGTGATCTAGTAAAAAGATTTGTTTTCCTGCTACTTACATTGTAAGAAGGATGTTATAACTATAGCATCACATTGAAGTTGTGAATAAGTACAAAAACATATTAAGGAGGCTCTTGAAACATTGTAAGAAGAAAGTCGTAAATATACTTAATGAAAATCTCTGGCACTTCACGAAGAATAATAATAGCAATGCTTAAGATTCCTCTTTCTAGACTTAAGAATGGGAAATACAGTGTATGCCCTGAGTGTACCTGAGCTTTGATTGCCCTGAAAAAATCTGGGACTTCCACCTCTACATCCTCCACCTCTGGCTCAGCAGCTTCATTTAAACTCAGCCTGAGGCCCTAGTCCTTGCCTCAACTACACTGTAGGTAGTTCTGTATCCAGTTCTGTTCCTTGATTTATCCTGACTTGATGACTGGACTTTCTGGATTGACCTCAAACCTACCATGTCTCTTTGAATATATGTGATCACTGGACTGTTGGCTGAGCCTGTTGCTGTCACCAGCTTGCCTGGATAGTGTGGGACTGTGCCCTTTTCAGTGTGGTTGTTCCTTCTACCCACGTGTATTGTGGTCAGCTCCTCATCTTCTCTCACAAAGTGGCCCCTTTCTTGTTGCTTCTTGCCATAGCATATAGTTTATTAACTAAAGCAGAGGCCTAGGAATCATGATTTTTAGTTCATTCACTATTTTGCAAGATATTTGCTACCACATTAGAAAAATAATTCATTAAAATATAACTAACACTATTAAACTCAGATTTTTTTCAATATTTTTTTCACTGTTAGTGTTCACCCTTGCTAATTTATATTATTCATTAACTTCCACTGGGTCCATCAGTACTGAGTAAGGTAAACTTGTGTGTAAAGATATTTTTGCATCTGCAAGCTTCACTTTTCTAATTAGTCTCAGGGTTTTTTTAAGTACTGCTTAGGAAATACCAAGTCAAACAGCTCCTGCATTTACTTTTATCACACTTTTACTTGCATCACACTTTTATCTATCCCCTCATATTGAGTTGTCACTGCATAGAGATCACTAGAAATGGGTCAGAATGTTTCACACTACCATTCCAAAGAAAGTCTCCTTTGAAACAGGAATTGAAAAAATTAAATCCCTGATACCCAATCTGACCAGTTTTTGCTTCCCAAACCTCTGTTTCCATGGCATTCTCAGCTAGGTAGAAGGCAGAGAGCTGGTACAGTAAAGAAGAGGCAGGCCAGTTTGTGCTGTACTTTCCTAGCAACACCTACAGCCTGTAGGATCCCGTTGTGTTAACTTTAACAAGAATAGAAACAGAATCTCTTTCTACCTTTTTTTTTCTTTTTCCCTTTCAAGGGTATAAATGGAGGAGAGAGAGTGAATGGGCCCTAGCAATTGCTGACCTTTGCATTTATAGTACTACATCAGAGAGGTAACCTTCAGCAGGAAGACAGGCTCCTGGTCTAATAAGCTGCATTTGTAATCATAAGGAGACATAAATATCTCATCAGAATGTTAGCCTTTCCTAGTTTTGAGTGACATTCACAACTATCTAATTTTTACTTATGTGTTACTTTAAGACATTATTCTAACATTTATTTTTTAAAGAATTCTTTGGTTTATGTATTAGAAATTATTTATGCAGTATTTTTGTAGGTAACAGTTATAACAATTTTTTATAACAGCAATTCTTGTAACATTATACTTAAATGATACTTAATTCAGTGGGGCTACTTCACTTGTAAATCAGCATACCTAAAGACTCTGAAGTGGACCATGCAGACAAATCATTGCATCTCCATGAGGTGAGGGCCTACTAGATTCATCTTAGTTCCATCAACACAGATCAGACTGTGATACAAAAGGATTTGAACCCGCTTCTCAAAATCAAAATATGTTTAAATGCCATCACGATGTTAAGATACTGAAGCTATATTGTAGGAAACGTGAAATGAGAAAGTGAACAGGTACAGTTATTGTAGGCTGTTTCATTTGCCCATGCCTTGCCTGTATCTTTCTCTCATGTGATTCAAAAGAATTGTGTACCTACTTCCCTCACGATACCACTAAGAATAAAATTTACACATTTTAGAAGAGAATACTGAGAAAAGATGCGATAGAAATCTTCAGATGCCTTAAAGGCTCTGCAAAGAGGATGAGAATGTCCCCTGTGCACAGGTCAGGAAACAATAGGCTAAAATTGCAGCAGACCTAGATTTGAATTTAGTCCTAGTTTTCTAAGAGTAAACTCTCTGGAACAGTTTAACTGTCCTGAAGAACAGAGTAGGAAAATGTCAACCAGCAATGATGATTGATCATAAATTAATAATTGATCCTACTTTGGGTGGGAGAATGGACCAGGTGACTTCCTGAAGGCTCTTCTCACTGGTTTTTTTGTGATTCTATATACTTATATACTAAAGGACTGACATTTGGCACACTTAACGCTTGTCAAAACCACTTAAAAGGCAAAAGATAAAGTCTGTAAGAAATGGTGATACATTAATTACTATCTTTAGGTATTTTCTTCCATCCCTACCTCTTTCCCATTCTTCTGTTCACATTAGACACTCTTCACACATTAGTCACATATTGATTGATATGTGATATTTTTATCCCCTCATATTGAGTTAACCATCTTTTCTCTTCTTCTCATACTTTTGCAAGTCTGATACTCCAACACTTTAGTGGAAAACAAGAGGCTTGGCGAAGTAACCTCTGCTTCTCCTCACTATCATATTTGACTTGCACCTCCTGTGAGATCTCAGAGGCTGTCTGACAGATGTGCCTAAGCACAATTCTGATCTTCTGCATGCATCCCAATCCAGCGATTTTCTCTTTCTTCCACTCTTATTCCAGCCAATCTCTAGGTGAATATAAGACTGCAAAACCAAAATAGCAACACTTCTGCATTTTGAAAAGTTTGAAAACATGGAAGCTGATTATTCAACTAGTTTAAAATATCCAGACAAATTAATTTCCTCATCTTTGGTACCTCAAATTTGTTTACACAGAGTTTGGAAGGCATGTATTTTTAAGCACATCCAAAGATCAGATTCACAGATATGTACTCAAACAAGCCCTACTTATATCTTATTACTAATATTTGGAAGGGAGGAAATCTTTCCATTAGGTCATCCAATTCACTGACCACAGGCTCTGCGAATGGCATGTGATAGAATAAGAGCTTAAAGAAACCTCTGAGGCCTCTTAGCTGCTGGATACAAGAGTAGCTGGGAACCAAAGGTGTCCTGTCTTGTTACCTTGTCTTACGTGAAACTTTAAGATACAAGAAGATTTTCTGGGAACCAAAATAATCTTAATTGATCCTTCCAATATTTTGGGGCATAACAAGAATGCCTCATTTCACTTGGCAACTTCCAACAAAATATACCAGGTTATGTCTCCCAAATAGCAGTGCTAGGACTCAGCCTTTTTTTTTCTTTTTTTTTCCTCTTTGATGAATTTGCCAGTTTCCTCTTTCACCTATTAAATTAAAAATCAACCAACCAAACAAACCCAAAACAACAAAACCAAACCACAACCCCCACCTAAACATCACCTTTGGTGTCTCATCCCTTCTGTCCTTCACACCAAGGGAAAATGCTGTAAATAGCCACAAAGCTACCTCATTATCTCCTTTTAAGTATCTCCTTACACTCGCCTTTGCCACACTGTCAGCAGTCGTTGGCTGAGACCATCAGCTCTCATGCCAATAGATAGTTTCTTGATATGCTCCCTCTCCTGGTACATTCTGGCTGCATGCTTAAGTGACACACTGTTCAGGGAAGGAATTAACTTCTCAGTGGTTCACCAGAGATGTGGTACTAGCCTTGGTTCAAGAGCAATGCTCAATGCTCTAAGTCAGTCTTAAGCTTCAGGTAAAGTACTCTTCTGTGGTCTGAAGAGATGGAGTCTTTGTAAGCCAAGATGAAGCAAGGGTTTGAATAAAATAATAAGATCTCTGAGCCCAGTGGGGTGATGCCAGGGGTATTTCACTTCAAAGAGTGCCATCAGAGAGAAGAATGAGAATGACACTGGTTCTGACTTATGAGGTAAAACCACTAGAAAGTCTAGACAGAGATCTTCACTATATGTTAGTTCAGCAATATATATTCATCCTTTCTTCAGCTTGTAGTGCCACTTTTGCAGGGCAGGGACTGCCATTAAAGATGAACTCTCCAGGGCTTGTGCCACTATTCCTAAGAAAGCAAATCTAGCTAGGCTGACCAGCTGCAAAGCCAGTGCATCAGCTGGAGACCTAGTGCCCAGAAAGCAGCTTGCTACCGTGACTGCCTGCCAGCATGCACCTGAGGGTGTCATGAAAGGGCTCTATCCCTGCAGTTCTGGTGTGGGTGCCGGGTCGTCCGTGAGGCATAACGACAAGAAGGCTGACTCCATTAAGCTTTATGAGAGGCTTTATTTATCTATTAAAGCACTAATTTCTATGCAGAGAAAGCTTAAGCATCTAAGCATTGACAAAGGCTTTTCTAATCTACATACCTGCCGAGCAAACTCTGCATCCACAGCTTCCCAGGCAAACTGCCTGGAAAGCTCTGGACACAAGACTCTGCCTGGCCAGATGTGTCTTGGCCAGGCAGAGGGTTTGCTCTCTAAGAAGTCTGCAACATGTCTGCTGCTTCTTCTTGTGCAGTTTCAGAATATATATCAGACCATATTGTTTACATTAGCTGTCCAATGACCTGGGGATCAAGTTCTCCTTGTTCAACCAGGGGGACAAGGTCATATCCAGTCAGAGCATGACTTTTGCTCACGCTCAGGAGAAACGTGGCCTTCAGCACAGGGCCACATTCCAGCACCATATCTTTGAGGCAACTGGGTGCTGCCAGCTATCCACCAAGCCGCTGATCTGCAAATTGCCACTTGCAACTTCTGGGGTAAGAGTCTCACAGAACTTCAGGTGTGTTTCCATGATTTAGCCATAATCACACTTCAGGAAGCCAGTAGAGTTATCAGGGTACTCTGAGGACACAAGACTGTGAAAGAAACATGTGAGCTAAATCACTACTATGCCTGAAGAAATTCAGCTTGTGTGCTGCATCTCAGGGGATGCTCCCTTTGCCAGCAGCACCTCTGTAGGAGCTGTTGTCTCTACAGAAATATCTAAGCAGAGAACTCCCCTTGCTATGGTGCACTACTATGGAATGAAAAAACTATTTCAAATAAACCCTTATAGTTAAATTGAGTTGCAGCAGATGCGATGCCTGCCTTTTCCTGAAAGGAATAACCTAAACCAGTAGACTGTATACAAGACTGTAAGTTACAATGCACCACATGCATACAATACATCTCTTCTACAGGTTTGATCCAGAAAAATGACATAAATTAAGCCATGGTGGTGGGTAGTTATTAATACTGAGACAGTTTTAGTAAAATCTCTATGATTTCCTTGGGCCTGTCTTCATTGTCACCAACACTTTTCTAGTTTGCGATGCTTCTGAGTCTTAGAAAAATTCTCTGAAGACAGCTGATCTTGTCAACTCTCACAACACAAATGGATTTTACCTCTCCTTTGACAACTATCTCTGGCCCTCAGAAAGAAGTTATTTTATTTTGAAGTTTAATAGCTTTGACTTCTGGTTTCTTGATTTTTCCTTTGTGGTAACAGCCACTAGATTGAAAACAATGCGGGTTTTTAAATCAAAGTGGAAAAAATATAGATTCCCTAACACAAAGTGAGAAGGCCAGCAATAATCCTTTCCAAGCAACTGAAATTTGTATTTGCTGTCTCCTTGCTGACCAAAGCTTTTCTTTAAAACATGTCTCTCATCAGCCTACCTATGTGCTACAGTACTACTACTAAAAGACAAAGATCTATATGTGCCTTTTAACCCTATGCCATTGCAAAGTATAAGAAGCTATGTAGTCTGACATCCATTTTGTTAGTTTATACCAGCAGCAGCTGGCAGATTTCTCTGGAGTTTTCTTCAGAGCATCTGGCTTGGGTCAAGTCACTATAAAAAATTTATTAAACATCCCTTACAGGACTAGCTTGGGCTTTTTTAAATAAGAAAATCTCATCTATTTCCAATCTTACAAAGTTTTTGTTTCCATTTTGTCAACACAGAAGATATATTAAGCATTGCATTTAATGAGATATTGAACATCTCTTTTTTCTGAGTGTATACTAGAGCAGGCTTTGCTTAGAAAACACATCACTTGGGTTTGTTTTATTCTGTGGTTGAAGTAAAAGTTGTTCTGCTGTGATAAAACATGTATTTCTTCACTTTGGAAAGCAATAAAATAGACTAGGCTCTAGGCTGTATCTCAGCTGATATTGGAATGGAGCAAGACAGACCAGGCAACTGCATAACCCCTGAAATGTGGGGCTAACTATGAGGGTGATTATAAAAAAAAAAAAAAAAAAAAAAAAAAAAAGCCAAATAAGATGAAAAAAACCCTGCCATACTGATTCAAATCAAACATCCCTCTGTCTCTAAAAGTGACCATAAGTTCACATTTAGGGAAGAATAAGAACCTTGTAAGTATATATGGGTTTTACTTCTAATATTCTTCCAGCCTCTTACAGTTTTAACCTTAGAAAATTTCCTGAGTCTTGTATAGTTTATTTAGCATCTCTTTATGAATCATTTTCCCAAGTACTTCTCTTCCTGAACTTATATAAACTTCTTCCATTACTATATATTCTGGAAGGATTCCCACAGGTCTTGGCCTCGAAGTGTGAGAAACTACCATCGCAAACTTTATTTGATGACACCTAACATCCCTGTAAGGGACGGTGGGTAATTGATGTCTATCCATTTCAGTCATGCTACTGACACTTTTGTGGATCTCTGTCACATCCCCACAAATCACCTTTTTTTTCAGAATTCCAGCTCACCAATTCATTCATTGTACAGAAGCAATTCTGTACTATTTGATCGTCAAATGTGTCCTTCTCTGAATTTCTTTTAAGCTTTAAAGTGTCCTTTCTTAAATGTGGAGACCAAAACAGCAGGTAGTATTCAAAGTACAAGAAGAACGCATTAACCCAGAGATGTGTTTTCTGTCTTGTTCTTTACTCCTTTCCTAATAGTTCCTAGTATTTGATTTATTTTTTTGACTGCTTCTGAGCACTGAGATAGTGCTTTCTTGGAGCTATTTGTCCTAATCCCGAAATCTCTCTCACTTCTGAATGGTAATGGCCAGATCACAGTCCACTATTTGATATATGAAGATAAGATTGTTTTTCACCACAGCATTTCACAAAACATTTTATTGCTCTGTCATGAAGCCTCATAAGATATTTCAGCTATTGTACGCTCAGCCTTCATTCCTATTACATTGATAACTCAATCATCAGGAAACTTTGGAATCTCACTGCTCATCCCCTTCTCCAGGTTATTTGTGGCTTTGCTGAAGTATGTGGGTCCCTGCAAAGAATTCTGTCAAACTTCTTTCCTTTACTGAGAATTTTGACTGTTAGTTCCTATTGTGTTTTACTTTTAGTTTGTTCAGCTTGAAGAGAAGGCTGAAGAGAGATATAATTGCTTTATTTGGCTTCTTAAAATGACATTACAGAGAACACAGAGGTAAACTCCTCTCACAGGTTCACATTGAATAGAGAGAAGCGACAGACTCGAGTTGGTGCAAGGGAAATTCTGACTAGAAATAGAAAGACTTTCTTCACACTGTATCAAGACACCCAAAGAGCTTGTGTGATTTCTATCCTTCAGGATATTCAAGGTTTGACTGTTCATGATGCCAAGCCACCTTATTTCAGGTGTAAGCAGGCATTACTTTGAGCAGGATATTGGACTACGTGATCTCCAAAAGTCCATTCAAATTTAAATAATTACAGGATTCTGTACATTTAAGAGAAAATTTTCCCTCTTCTCCCATGATTGTTCAGTCTCCTTTCTTGAAGGATATTGTCAAGGTCTTCTGGAAATTCCAGTAAACTATATCAACAGGATCACACAGAACCTCATACTTACTGGTCATGCCAGGGAACTCCAAGAGATTTACAAGGCAGAGCCATGTTTTCTCTTTTCAAGATCATAATCATCATCAGATGTGAATGCACATTGCCATTATCAATTAATCTATTTCTTCTTCAAGTTTTTGGATGCATACCTCTTGGCCCTGGTATTTGCTACTTTTCATTGTATTTTTTTGAATCATAATCTTTTCCAAAGTTGCTTCAATTTTCAGACAGGAGGTTGCTGAGTTCCCCTTAAAAAATGAGGTTTGCGTTGTAATCTCCCATCTTTTCTGTAATGAACCTGGGTGCTAATAATCCATCTAGCTTCTCTGCCACGGTCTTGTCCTTCTGACTGGTCCTTTTGTACTTTACTTAAGAAGTGCTACACAATGCTTGCCAGACATCTTTCTCTTAATGTTCTATGAGGAGTAGTTCCTTTAGGAAACTACTCCTCCAATTCTTTTTTGGTCTGCTTGGTTATATTTTCACACTTCAACTACACAAATTTATGCTCCCTTGCCTTGGTTTGCCTTTCCTTGCCTTGCCTTGCCTTTTTTTCTTTTCTTTTCTTTATTTTTTTGTACTACTTCGGATTTTTAAATTATCCTTTCTTGATTCTTAGATCTTGGCTTAGCCATTCCATCTTCCTCTTGCCAGTTTCCAAGCCTCTCCCAATATACAGTAAGCAGTGTTATTGTCCTTCCACTCTGGTGTCCTTCAGCCTCTAAACCACCTGTAACTTAATTCTCTGTTGACTAATTGATGGCACAACTGTGGTGAAGTTTCTGCCTTTTGCTTTCCTTGTTATCACATATGCTGGATCTGAGTTATGGTCATTGTCAGAATTGTGCTTCCAGAGGAAACTTTGGAACAGATCTTTGTCATTATCTTATCAAGGGCTTAATTTCCTCTTTTGGGGTTGCTAGCCAGCTGATCAATGAAAGGATCACTGACAATTTCATTTATGGTTTATGTCCCTCAGTAAAGTTTCTCTCTTCTACATGGAGGTAATTGAAGTGACTTTTTGTCCTTACCAACTCTGACCTTAGTATCATAGAATCATTAAGGTTGGAAAGGACCTCTAGGATCATCAGAGTACAAATGCTGTGGACACCACTAAACCATATTCACAAGTGCCACATCCACACACCTTTTGAACACTTCCAGGGATTGTGATTCCACCACTTCCCTGGGCAGCCTGTCTGCTGCTTCCCTGGGCAGCTTGCTCCAATGCCTGATCACCCTTTGAATGAAAAAATTTTTCCTGATGTCCAGCCTAAACCTCCCATGGCACAACTTCAGACCTTTTGCTCTCATCCTGTCCCTTGTGTGGTGAGTTGACCTTGGCTGAATGCCAGGTGCCCACCAAGCTGCTTTATCACTCCCCCTCCCAGGGGACAGGGGAGGGAAAATAAAATGGAAAATAACTTTTTCCATTTTAGGAAAATGTAGGTTGAAATAAGGCAGTTTACTAAAACAAAAATGACAGAGGGAGGGGTGAATGTTGAGAGACAGTGCTGATGCTGTGCCAGTAGTAGCCAAAACACTGATGTGTTATCAACACCTTTCTAGCCAGCAATGCAAAGCACAGCACTGTGAAGGCTGCTATGGGAAAACGAGCTCCATCTCAGCCAGGCTCAATACACCTTGCTACTTGTGAGAAGAGGCTGAGCCCCACCTCGATACAACCTCCTTTCAGGTAGTTGTAGGGAAACATTAGGTTCTCCCAGAGCCAGCTTTTCTCCAGGCCAAACAACCCCAGTTCCCTCAGCTGCTCCTTATAAGACTTGTGCTCCAGACTTTTCTCCAGCTTTGTTGCCCATCTCTGGACACCCTACAGAACCTCAATGTCCTTCTTGTAGTAAAGGGGCCCAGAACTCATCTAGAACTCGAGATACGGCCTCACCAGTACCAAGCACAAAGGGATGATCACTTTCCTGCTGGTCCTGCTGGCCACACTAATTCTGACACCAGCCAGGATACCACTGGCCTTCTTGACCACCTGGGCACACTGCTGGCTCATGTTCAGATGGCTGTCAACCAGGCTTCTCACAGTATAATTCAGCCTGTCTCAGCTCCTAGTTGGGAGGCTGATAATAGTGACCCCATTCTCTTGGGGGCTGGCATTTCAATCCAGCTTCTGTGCTACTTTTTAAGATGGTTAGTGTAATTCCAAGCTCTAGCTAAACAGCAAAATGGTATACTTTTTTCATCCCTTTATATTTTGTATACTAGTATTACAGCATCCCACTGGCTATCTTTGTTCCATCATGAAGAAATGAGGAATTAGCTATAATTGGCAACTGTTCAATCACATCATCAGTAGTTTTGGTCCAATTCCTTTGCTTTCAGGACTGCAGCAGATCTTATGCTGTTGTGTTGTTATCTTGGAGCCTGCTACTCCCACTCTACTAATACCAACATCTGAGCTCCATCTTCTGTTTCTCTACTACTCTGCTGAGCCTAAAATCTTTCACCTTCTTTGCAAATTCATTAATTCTACTCCAGTTTCCTCATCCTGATAATCTTCTATTCTGGCACTTTGATTTTGTTTTCAGCCCAGAGGGCAACAATATTGACTGTAACTGAAGACATTCTTCTAATTGTAAGAATCTTCTCTCTAATTGTGCCTTGATCACAAAAAGTGTTTCAACGTATATAATTCTGATTCTACACTTACACAGATATTCCTTTCCATGTCATATCTGAGATATTGACCATAGATCATAGGCCTCTCTTTTATGAGTTCAGCACATAATTTCATACACCTGGAGAAATGGAAAAAAACCTAGGTACAGTTTCATCTTTGCTTTCAGCGTTTCAGCTTTTAAAGGTGACTTGCAAAGTAATCTGTGGATATAATTCTTTGGCAACAAAATAACTATTGGAGACCAATGGGAAGTAATTTTCAGAACACAATTTCCAGGCGTCAGTGAATTATTTACTTCAAACTTCTTCATAAGTTTTTTATTTAGGAAAAATTGAACTTTATATAAACTGTTGTACTGTATTGTTTGAGTGTTGAAAGATTATTCAGGGCAAAGCTTTTGACTGGGACACACTGATTTATGTGTCACCATGGTTCTGAATTTCCTCCCTCTTTACAGTTTGCTACTGCCTTATGCATAAAAACTTGTGTAGCTAAAGACTCAGAACAAAGAGAGGATTATATATATATATGTCTATATCTGCCTATATATAAGGGTATAGAAAAGAGATATTTAACACATAAGTAAGAATGTTGTGTTGCATCTTTTTGGTCACAAAAATAACATTTTTGAAAGAGAAAAGGAAATAGCTGGTTTCCAGAACAATATTGAAACAAACACATTAAATCACCTGTTTAAGATCATCTGTTTTACTCTGTATTGTAGTGGACTACAAGTTTTTGTTGTGACTCAGATTACAGCAACTAAAGAGAGACTAGGGGAAGTAACTACATAGATTATTCATCTTGATTGTAAGAGCACCCTAGGATGTGGGATGCAAATGAATAGTTTGACCACAGAAACTGCAAGTGACCCTTTGCAATTTTCTTCTCATTTCCAGTGACTCACTTGATGACTTGGATAATGTTGCTTACTCAATCCATGCCTCAGCTTCCCTAATTACAAAGATGGTACAACTGGCTGAGAACAGGGTTATCTCTGATGTGATTTTTTTTTTCTTTTTTTGGGGGCTACTGAATTGGAACAGCAAAAATAAAAAAAAAAAACTTGCGAAAATATTCCCAAAATATTGTTTTCAGTTTATAATTTCGGTTTTCATGTGGTTTTCATGCTTTCTCTATAATACAGCTGTGCCTCTTATACTGAAGTGTTTGATTTCTTAAATACAATATATATGTCACATCTTTTTTATCAGTAAAATCAGTAGTTGTTCTTTCAAGAATTTAGTATAATATAAAGTTCAAACAAAATGAATCAAAATTAAGAAGTTCTACACCACATAAACAAGATGTTTTCTCTCCATTCGAACAATGCACTACACACTGACACATTCCTGACAAATGCTTTCATTTTGATGAAACTACATTTCATTTGAAGTCATTAACTCAGTACACATATTAGTTTTTACAACATCTGGTTGTTCTTGTTTCTCATCTGACATGTTCCTCTCCCATAGGTAATAATTATCTTTCTGTCTGTCTTTCCTTCTCTTTTCCACAAATGCTTTTCTCCTCTTACAAATATTGTCTCTATTCCACATATTTCAAGCTCTCTTTTTTTGTGTGTTGTCTAGCTGATTAATAAAGTTAAAGTTCAAAGCAACTGTTCCCAGGCTGTGCTTAGCTTGAATTTTTGTTTCTTTTTGAATGTAAAAGGGCTTGTGTGTGTTCATATTTTCTGATTATATCCATTGGACAATTAAAGATACTTTCTGCTATAAACTTTGTCCTGCTAATTCTTAAGGCAAACTTAAAAAAAGTTTCATCAAGACTCTTGTGATGGTTTTGCTGATAACACTGACTTTTAATGCAACTTGCAATTTATGAATAGAAATGGATGAGATTCTGATGAGGCTGCAGTAGTTTGTAAAACAAAACTTGCCATAGCACATCCTCCACTGTACGAACAGCTCTGCAAAATGACACCATCCTCCCCTCACTGCAATCCTCTTACCTGCTTCTTCTTTACAGCCTGCCTAGGGAATCAGATGTTTACTGCCAATTAGGCTTGATAAAACTGCAGGAGTTTCTTGTATTCTCTTGACAGTAGTATTCCTGGGCTGCTGGCAGCTTTTGCAGGGCTTCTGGCTACATGTACAGCAAGAACCCTTAGTGTACTATAGCACTTTGCTTATTTGGTGATTTAGGTTAGGAAGATCTTGCCTCTACTGCACTATCTACCGCAGTCATAGAATAAAACATTCAAGATTTTATTGAAGATTTTCTTTTGGAGCAAAAATAATGTGAAGAGACTTCAATTGGCAACGAACAGATCTAAAAAAACCCACCAACCAACAACTTAATATATTACAATGTAAAGTATATATTAATTACATTTCTAGGCTGCTTTACTAATTATATAATAAAATGTATAATGTAATATATATATAGTAATAGCAGTAATGTATAATCTTTGCCAAAACTACAGGAGCAACAATAAAATTCTTACTCCAAAAAGATATGGTCCACAATTATAAAAAATGTTGTGTTACTTCAATGTTTGAACTGAATAGTTTTCCAACTTTTCCTACTTCCACATTGCTGACTAAAAGTATCAGGCTTCAATTTCTTCTGTCTGAGCCATAACACTTCTCAGCCTTTCTGACAGATATAAAAAAGATATTGCAAATGTAGAGTCTTTCTGTGCAATGGCCTTATCAGAGTTCCCTCAAACTAAATGAGGTTGAATCTGCCCGCACTACACTTTGCACAATAGGTCCATAACAGAAGCAAAAATAGACGATGCTTTTTTTAGGATGGTGTTAGTTACATCACTTTTGCACTTTATTCTAGTTAAAGTGGAAAAAATGGAAACTGATCTTAGTATTTTGGAAAATGATGTTGAACTTAAAACTATGTTAGTATTTCTGATTAAAAAAATAATTATTTAGCAAACACATTTGGAAAGTAGACTGACTGAAATAAGAATCAGCTCATAAAAGATTCAAATCAGATAGGAGTTTGCAAACGCACTGTTGCACCTAAAAGGGTATGATTCGAAGCTGCACGTACAGAAGCATCATGTTGAGGAGGAGGAAGGTGACAGTTCCTGTTTATGCATTTTTGGCAAGCTGCACTTGAAGGATGGGATGATTTTCTGGAAACTGTCATTCCAGAAATACACAGCTAAACAGGAGGGAACTGAGAAGAGCAAAGGGAATAATTAGAGACCTATGGGGGTGGGACAGGGTTTCTAGTCTCTTTTTTTTTTTAGGAAACCAAGCTATGTAATTGCACTGCTTTTCAGTCAGTACTCCAGCAGTAACATTTGAATCTCTTGACCAATTTGAAATAAGCCTGACAAAAAGGAAGAGGTTTAAAAACACAGAGCTCCCGTGGGTTTTATAAAAATCGGCAGGCAGACAGAGGAAACTCAAATTTGTGTGCTCAATATAGAACAGGTGGAAGTGCAAACTCAGCTGCATTCTTTGACACAAGAGAATCCAAAGCTGTCACCCAAAAGTAGGCTCCATAAGGTTTGCTGTCAATGGAACTGCTCTTCTGTTGTTTAAAGGTAGGGATTTTGTTTGTTTGTTTGTAGTTGTTTGTTGTTGTTTCATTTTTTTTCTTTTTAGAAAATATATTTAAAAAAACACCAAACCTTTTGACTGAGAGCATTTTTAAGATGGCAATTGCTGCAAGGTGTAGGCACTCACTATAAAATCATGCATAATAACAGATCTTGTCCAAAACAGGCCCTGAAATCCCTACCTGAAATGAAATCCCTTTGTGCCAGTGTTTTCTGTCTTCCTTGAAAAGGACTGTTTCCATTTCATTTCGTGCTAGAGATAGCTCTGGCCTTCTTCTCTCTCTTAAAATACTGTGGTACCACCAAAGTTAAAGAAATGAAACATCGTGAGTCAGATGCCAAAACAAAAATGGCTCTTGAAAATCATGTGTTGGAATTTTACTTTGAATTTGGTCTGTCTTTGAGATTTTTTAAATTTTTCAATTTCTTGAGTGAGGGAGAAGTTACAGTGTCCACTTCCAATAACTTATTGTGAAAAATTGCTTTGAGACATTGATGCTACAGGTTCATCCTTCATGGCTGTTCCTCAAATGGCAAACACACTCAGACTGAAAACTCCTCCACGGCTTTCACTATCCCTAGTCTTCCATCACTCTTCTAGGCAAGGAACCAAAGGGAAAACCCACTGAATTCTTAGAACATGGCATTTGGTCAATCCAAAAGGAAGATACGGGGGAGAAGGAAGGTTCCTAAGCTTGAGGGAAGGTCTTGAATCATGAAGTAATATGCATCTGTCATGCATAGGGCATATGTGAATACTTGTTGCTATGAACTGAGAAGGAAAGGTCATGGATTCCATTATAATGATTCGTTTAAGAAAGTTTAAGAAAATAATTCACCTGATATGTTACAATAGCTATATTGATATTCCATTTCTAGATTTCACAGCAGTCTTCCCCAGATAGAATGTCAGAAAAATGGATTTAATAGGATGCCTGTCAGGGACAAGATTTTGAATGTTACTAGGCAGGGGTAATCCTTACTAACCAGGCAATGAAATTCTCTTCAAGACTATCATGTATCATTCCAACTTTGGGATATAATGTATTGAACTAGACTGGGCTTTCCAGGCATTGTTTGTTGGACAACAGTGTCAGATATTTCATCTTTACAAAGCAAGTGTGTATAAATTAGAAAATGACCACTAAAGGTTGGAAATTATGACAATAAGAGCTGACTCTCTTCCTGTAGCCCTATCAAAAATGAGATGATTGTTATGGTTTCTTCTTTATTTCTCTAGTAAATTCTACTGCTTTTGTACAAAAATAATGTAAAATCATTTGCTGTGTCTAAGACTTTACAGGCATTAGAAAAAGTATTGCCAAAAGCCTGAGAGTGATGAATCTTTTAATCTACTCAGCACTGGTGAAGCCACATCTGGAGTGTTAATCGTAGTTCATGGCTCCCTGGCACAAGAAAGACATGGACATAGACCAGCAGTTCAAGTCAAGGGCCATGAAGATACTTTAGGGATTGGAGTATGTCATATGAGGAAAGGCTGAGAGATGCAACTAGTTAGCCTAGATAATAGGGTCAGAGGGATCTTACAGATGTAAATAAATATCTGATGGGAGGGTGTAAACAAGACTGAATCAGGCTCTTTTCAGTGGTGCTCAGTGAGCATGAGGCAATGGGCAGAAACTGAAATACGGGGAGTCTTGTCTGAACATGAGAAAACATTTTCTTCCTGTGCAGGTGACTGAGAACTGGCACAGGTTGTCCAGAGAGGCTGTAGAGTCCCCATCCTTGGAGACACTCAAAGCCATCTGGATGCAGTCCCGAGCAACCTGCTTCAGCTGACCCTGCTTGACCAGGGAGGCTGGACCAGATGGCCTCCAGAAGCCCCTTCCAACACGAATAATTCTGTGATTACGTGCTTTTCAGCAATACAGTTTTTAGTCACAATATCGGCTTGGCATAAGTCCACACTTCAACTTCCATAATTTTTTTATCCCTTATTCTGAAAGAGCTTTCACCTTTCCCTTTTAAGTTATAAGAAACTATATATAAAACTCTATACTCTTTGTATTCCTTTTGTATTTCACATGGAGCAGTAAGCATTCATGCGCTTGACTAAGTATAAAGCAAGTAACACAAATACAGAACAGATATAAATGACTGTGTCAGTAATTACTAAGCAGAAAGGTGAGTAGGATAACCTCATGTAACATTTTCTTCATAAAATTATCTTGGAGACTTTTGTACCTTACAGACTTAGTCTTAGACATTTTACATTTTGTTTAGTTTGGGCTTAAAGCTGTGACTCTAGAGCACTAAGGCCACTGCTCTAGTGAATTAGTACTTGCAGTTACTTAAGCTACAGCTTTTACCTGATATATGCAGGCCCACCCAAATTATCTGAAGGATTGAGTGTGGACTACTTATGGATATCTGTATAATCATGGTATCTAGTGTTATCATTCCAGTCATGTCATGTTTTAGTTGTTTCTGGTACTAAACATATGGTGGTACCTCACTTTCTTCTCTTTCAGTCTTGCTTCCTTCAGTTTTGAAGTGGTGGCCTGTTGGTAAAGAATGGATAAATTCTTTAGCACCAGACTATTACACGAAGGTTATCTTCCCTGCCAGTCACAGATGGTGGGAACTGATTTTATTGATTTGTTAGTACTTAGCTAGAAGGATTACTTCTAGCAGTAATAATGTGGCCAGGCCCTGGGACAAATCACCTCATGAGTTAGCGGAGTGTCTGTGTCTTTAACTGAGTGTGACATTATTATATTTACCAGCCTTTCATAGTACTTTGCTTATTAACACCACTTTAATCTCTTCTGAGCCATCTGTCGGTCATTCAAGTTTCTGTTTCCTTCATGTGCTGGAAGAGTTGGGCGACTTCACTTTCTGAGCTGAACTGAGACATTACCATGCACAAGTTCTGGTGGTAACAGTATGCTTATTAGGCTTTTTTTCTTTTTAATTTGTACTATCAAATTGTGTCCTGCAGAAGATCTCTCAGGGCAACACAGGCAGATGGCCACAGTAATTCCTCTCAAATTCAAAGGGTCATGAAGGTTCATGGCTCTCAGAATTTGTGATAGGTATTAGTGTGGCTGGCCTGAAAGCTGGTCCCTCTCCCTATTGCAAACCTGGCAAGTTTGGCACAAGAAGCACTCAACACTGCCAGAACAGATTTTTTCCCCGTTTGGGTTGTGCCCATCAAACAATCTCTCTAGAAATCAAAGGTGTTTCCATGCTTTGACCTCAGCAGAGCCATGACTAAGGGGTCTTAAATGTCAGCATGTGTTAGTGGTAGTTCACATTTTATTAGAAAGTGCAGTTTTCTCTGTATTTTAGCTTTGCATTCCTAAGTAGCCTGGACGATTTCATTCACTGACAGGCACATATATGAGCAGGGGATCCCCCTGAACTATAGGCATGCACTTCTGACCAGTGGATTACACGCAGATCATCTCCTGTAGAGAAGGACTGTCACATGCATTATCAGCTCCCTAAAATGAAGTTGCTCAGAACTGGTAGATGAAAAATAGAGAGGGAAGCAATCTCTGTCTGGCCAGTTTTGGTGGGTCACAGTAGTTAAAGAATGGGTCTGACAGGTAAGAGCACTTGCCGCCCCTGTGGGAGGTGTGTGGGGACCATGGCATGGGTGCCACTAGTGGGGTATAAGCAGTGTATGAAGAAAGTGCTGAAGCGTGGGACACTCAGGAAGGGACAGTCGAGCGGTGACAGCGGTAGCTCAAGGCATGGGGGCTGCAGCTGTGGTGAACACGGCTCACGCCCGAGGGAGCAGCGGCAGCACCGGGAGCCCAAGGCTTCCCGGCGCCTCTGGCAGCCCCGCAGCAAGCCCGCACCCTCCCAGGGGTGGCCCTGCCTCGGGCGAGCCGGCAGCCCTGGCGGGAACCCGGGAGAGCACCTGCGGTGCGGAAATCTCGAGGAGGACGTGAGGCGGACGGCGGTGCCGGGGCCCACGACGCGGCCGTGTGGCCACGGGACGAGCCCGNGATCCGGAGCCCTCCGCGCCACCGCACCCCCGCCCCGCACGCCCACCGCCGGGAGGATGGGCTGCGGGCGGCGGCGAGGCAGTCCCTGAGCTCCCCGAAGCCGCGGAAACAAAGGGAGCGAGCGGCGGCAGCACCGGGCCGGGGTGGATGCAAGCAACCATGAAAGGCTGGGTCTCCGCCTCCTCCGCTGCTGCCAGAGAGCTGCCGGCTGCCGCTGCTAGGAGGGCTACCCGCGGACGGGGGGGGGGAGAG
>WEIV01003935.1:50762-85629 GCA_013390005.1 Calyptomena viridis
TCCGCCCCGTGCCGCCGGCTCCGGCCCGCTCGGGGACTGCTCCGGGGAGGGCAGCGACGGGAAGCAGTGCGCCGTGGGGCAGCAGGGCGTTCGTAATTAGGAAATAGATGGAATTAGTCGCACTGCTCATTCCAGTGGGGAGGCGGACGGGCGTGCGTGCGTGGTGGCGGGACGGCGGGGGAGTGGGTTTATCCCGCTGATGGCGGCCCGGGGAGGGGTGCGGGGAGCGCGGGGTGTGGGTAGGTGCCATGTTTGGAAACCGGATCCCCACAACCTCTTTTGAACCTTTTCTCTTTCATCACCTCATCCCTGCCAAACAGCGCGTGTGACCACATTTTCTAGCCTCCTCCGTCAACTGGAGGCTTCAAACCTAACAGTTCTGAATCGCCTACTGCGAGCGATGAGAATAAACAGATTGGAGCCGTGGCCTGTGGAAGAGAATCAGGGTTTCTCCTCACTGCCCATCGGGCCTGTTCGCGCTGGGGGAAAGCAGTGGGAGAGGTGACTGGAACGGTGTGAGCCTCTGACGCCACCCAGACCCTCTTTGCCACAGGAGGTGTATCCTTACCTCACTGTCGCCTAGTTGCGTACACCTGTGCTCGGAAGGGATGCACCGAAGCCGTGACGTGATCTGGGTGTTTCTTTTGGCTGCATCGGAAATACCCACTTGAGCGATGCAGGTGCCAGCTCTTCTCCATGGCTTTCTCCGACCGATGGAGAAACCAAACCCCTGCGGGCTCCTGACTTTGGCCCCACGCTCTGTGTGTGGAACCTGGAAGAGCATTTTAGTATATTGCTGTCCTTGTCCCTTTCTGTCCATGTTTGAATTTTTTCAGGGGCTACTAGAGATGATTGCAATGTTGGGTACTGAGGCCCAGCTGCTAGTGGTGTGTACTGGTGAGGAGCTGTCCAGGAACGTGGTGCCGGGGTCTCGGTCCAAGAGGGAGAGTTCAGTTTGCTGTTGCAGTTCATTGTTCTTGGGGTGTGGCTAGCTCTGGTGGTGGGGTGATTGGAATGGGAAATGTTTTGTGAAAATGCATTGTGTTAGTCAGTGTGGGGGAACATAAATGAAGGATCCCTCCTCAGCTTCTATTTACCAGAAGAAAATTAAATAAAGCAGTAGCTCAAAGGTTCCAAACTACATGTATTCTTCTGTTCCTTGTCCTCCAGCACAGCTACTTCTCTGTAAATATTTAGCTTTTATTCTGTGAAGATTACTGGTTCTGTGATGATGTAGAGGAATACTACAGTCATTGCAAGATTGAACTTCTTTTGGTAGAGATGGCATTTTCTCAGCCCTGTTCTTGTTAACATTGGGTAGAGAATAAATTTTCCTCCTTTTTCCCTCCCTTTTTTTTTCTTCTGCTCTTCTTTTGCATTGCTGTTTCTGAATTCTGGACTGATACTTCCTTTTCTGTGAGATTGTGGGAATTTTCAGTAGTTTAACTAAATGGATTTAGGACACTTTGAATATATTTTTTTTAAGATGTCAAAAATCATGCTTTGTGAATGCACCTTGAAATTACTTTTTGTTATCTTCAAATGTTTGTGATACCGAAAGTTAAAAGTTTATTTACCTACAAAAGTGCTTTCAAATCATGAGAATAACAGTCTGCGCTCTCCATTGGCCTAAGAAATCGTGATTTTAAATAGATTTATAGATTTCTGTCTTTATTTAAAGAGCCAGAAATTAAGAGAAAGTACATTGAAAAACTTACAAACTTGTATACTCACTTTAGCTATATTGTTAGTTTTAAAAAATCAAGTAAGCAATAATAATAAATATTTACTATAATTATTTATTATACTATTTGTTATTATATTATAATAATAAAAAAGCCAATAGTTTTCTTATGGGTTGTGCTTTGACTCTTACAGAGAGCCACTAGATTTTCAGAGATAATTTGCTTTTTTTGTATGCTGAGCACTTACTTCCTTTTTGGCATAAGAGTTTGACACACCTTTCCAGAGAGTAACTCTTTTAAGACTGGAATTTCAACAAGAATTTACTTCTATAATTTTGAAAAGGTTTGTTACAAATGTGCAATGGTGCTATCAGATGACACAGCTCTATTATAAAAGTCGTATATCGTCGCCATCCCTTCCTGTTATCTTCATTAAAAGATTTTCTTATTATCCAAATGTCTCAACAAAAGTGCCACCAGTTTTCATTTAAAACCACCTGGTGGAGAAATGTTTCCATCTGTAACACCCACGTGCAAATCTGTAATTTTCCCTGGAAGTGGAGCTGAGAATCAACGCTGCAAACTAGGCTACCTTCAATCCTGGGCTGATCAGAGGCCGGATATGTGCTGTCTCATGAATCATAAGGGCTAAAAAGGGTGCAGCATTTCTCTTCTGTTCTGGATGTCCTGATAGCAATGAAAGTTTCTAAAACAGTACTTGTAATTTTCCTTTCCGGCACCCTTCATAGCAGAAAACTAGAGGAAGAATTTTTTGTTAAATGACTGTATTCTTCGTATGATGATCATAAAATTGTGGATCCAGGGGAATTTGAAGTGTTTCTGTAGGCAGACTATATGGATTTCAGGAGAAGTGAAAGCAGGTAAGAAGCTCTGTCCTTCTCCTCTGGGTCTGTACCTCTCTGTCTTCCAGATCCCTGTTTCTGACTCTGAGCTAAAAGCTTTCTTGTAAACCTTCTCTGCCAGTTCATGCTGACATCAGCACGTACTGCAGCGTGCCAGCCTGCAAACAGGGCACTGTTACAGGGAGCAGGACTATGGACAGCGAGATGCTTTCACTGCTTGTGCTGGAGAAGGACAGAAATGCAATGTTCGGTTTGAGACCACCTGCTTGTCACTTTCCAGGAACTTGCTGTGTCTGTCAGTTTGTTGGCCTGTTGAGTTTCCTTCAACAGTCTAATGGACTAATGGAGCTAATGGAGCTGTCAACCTCTTAGGGTAAAGGCATACGACTGTACTGGCCAGTGTGCTTTCTAGGTATACCTGGTCAGTGACAGAGACCTCATCTTCCCCACACACTTTTGATATCAGATTTCACACTGCTGTGGGTGGTGTTTGTGGAAGGGGAACACTTTTCCATCCTATGACCTGTTGAATACCTTGGAACAATGTGTTGAGGAATTTGGGCTTTTGTGAAGGTTCCTTCTTTTGCTTCTTTTATGAACAGGTGTACCTTGACTTGAGAATCATTTTAACCTTAGCTGATTGCCTTGAAATTGCCTTCACATCCAAAGATATGTTCTGCATTGCTTCTGTAATTGGGACAGTGGCAGTATCACTAGGTACTCCTGAGATCATATCCATGCCTTCACACAGTGAAGTGCAGCCCTAATCTAGTGTATGGAACTGAAGTCTCAAATTGACATAAGCACTTCCATGCTTGCCTGGCACCAAGTAGAGTGCAGTCCACAAAAATCTTTCCATAATGGTGCATTTGTTCCTGTGTGTCCAGGGCATATAGTACCACAGCATGAGTGCCTTGTGAGTGCATGTGTCAGCCTTGGCTGCTGCATTGCTTGCAGTCTGTCTTACAGTTAAGCTTGTCTGGGAGTCACAATTCCATAGCTGTCTGCCTGAGTTCTCTGAGACACCTGACACGACCTCTGTGTTGCGTATTGATACTCAGTGTGGAACTCAAAGTGCTGTTGTAACAGCAATGGCCACTTTCCTAACAGGAAGGGGACAAGTAGTGTTACTGCTTCCAACTACCTTATGTTGCTCTGGTGGTTAGGAAGTGATTATCTATGCCCAGTACACTTACCAACCTGAAGAAATTGTGTTGAGACAAGTGCCATTGCATTATAACTTTGTGGAAACAGTTTGACTTTCCAAAGCATGGGGACCCAGGAGCCCAACTGAATGTCAAGCCCAATAGGAAGAGCTCTCCTTGCAGAGGAGCTGCCTTCTCTGTGCTGCATGCTTCTGGTTACACAGGGGTATTAATAGAGTAATTTTTAAAAGAGCCAGAGAAATTTATAATACTGAGAGATCTGGGACTAGGAAGCAGGTCCTCCATCTGTCTTGGAGCTTCAGAGCTTTGTGGCTTGTTCCTCTGTGGTTGGGAGAGCATGACCTTCCTGCATAACACACCTTTGACAGCAGTGTGGAGAGCAGTCTGTTTAGTAGGTGGGGCTTTACCATGGTAGACTCTACTCTCATTCACTTTTGTGTCCCTGTTTCACACTGTGCCAGATTTTGTGTGTATCTCTGAAGACTATCATCTCTAAGAACTCTTTTATTTGGAGCATGGCCTTAGACACCCAAGCTCCTGCTGTTCCTATATGAGTAAATGTTTGCATAGGACAATGTGCCATGTAAAATGCCATGCATAGTAAAATGTGCCATGGCCTCCTCTGCAGACTAATTCACATTGGAGGTGTTTTTTTATGTTTTACTTGGTAGATACTTTGTAGCTGGAAGGAAAGAAGTTCATGTTGAGTAGCTGATGTCTAGCCTGAAGTCCAGATGTTGCCCAACAGGTGACTGATGTGACTAAAAAATTGTGAAGAAGCACAAGAGGATAAGTTTTCAATGAGACTGAAGAGAGAAATAAACCATCATTCGCAAAAGTGGGGGGAAAAATTAAGGAAGAAATAGTTTAAAAGTTTAAAGTGTACATTCAAACACTAGATAGCTTGAAACAACTATATTGTTTATGGGTGTAAGGTGCCTTGAGGTGAAACAACTGCAGTTAATATGCAGCAAATTTCAATTATAGACAAATCACAGAATTGTATATATGTATATACTTAAGATGAAGTTTGCTTCTATGTAGTTGTGTGCCTTATCTCATTGGTTTAGTCACGTGCTGAGTGTAAATTATGGCAGCTGTGAACACAGCTAGTGGAGTTCCAGTTCTGTTCAAATTTTGGTCATAAATTAGAAGGTGTTTCCTAGTTACCATGACTTTCATTTGCTGGAACAAATTTAAGTGTGAACAAAAGCTCTTACTATGCTTGTGAAGGGGTTTAAGAAGACTGGGAGATTCTTGGCTGAAGTAGTGGCAATAGTAGGACAGTTAACTCAGACAAAAGAGGTTCTTTGTAGATTTATAGCTCTAATTGAGTGGCTTCAGTAGAGAGGGTAGCAGATACTTGAAACCTTCTCAGCTTAAGAGTTATCTCAAGATTTTTCATGACAGTTAATAATTAGGGAGAAGCTGTTCCTAACACCCTATTTTGACCTTCTAGTATGATACGCAAACTTGATTTTAGTAGAACTCAGGTCTTTAGAATCAACAGGGATATCGCAGCTGCTCACATTTCAGGGCTGCCAAATTCTGAAGTCACTTGCAATTGGTAAGAATATCTGTTTCAGGGTTTGCAAGATAACCCCTGTATAATTCCCTGTGGGCACCCAGAAGCTTCCAGCCCCCACTACGTTTTGCATAATTGAAGATTAACCAATTGACCAGGAGGCTTGTGCTCTTAAACAGTTTCCTGGAGACAATGTCTTTACCTCTTCCTTTCTAGTACTTGAACCACACCTAACATCATCAGAAAACATTGAATACTGCTTAAAGCACAGTGGCAGCTGCTGCCACCCTCATTTTGTATAGCACTTATGGGCAACATAAGGAAGTAGGGTTCCAAGACCTTCTTAGCCTGTATAAATCCCCTGATGATAATTACCCTTCCATAAACAGTAGGGAAGGAAGAGGCAGGATCATTCTTCTTCCCTTCTGGTGAAACTGGGCCACTTTGCAGAAATGAAAGCAAGAGTCAAGGGGCCATCAAGAAGAAATCTGTCTTTATCTTATCTTTAGGATAAAGGATATAAAGCCTATCTTTAATCCCACTGGGAAACAATGGAGGTATTGAGAGTTCTGGGAACTGGTTGTGCATTTGACACCAAGGAATTAAAGGATAGAATAAGAGAAACAACAGCAAGATTCTCTCCTCTGATTCAGACTCCCTCTTACTTATTCTTTCCATGGTTGTATGAATCTCACTTTCTGTGCAGTGGAGCAGGAGGAGTAGAGGCTGCTGCTTGAGAGCCTTATTTCTTCGTTTGTGCTTAAAGGAGTTTGGCACCATGTTTCAGACCCTATGGTGGTGCAGAGAGCAGAGTGCAGGTTGCTTACTGTGTGCCTGGGTGTTTTAAGCCCCTGGAATCACCCAGACAGACTGTTCAAGTATTGCCTTGCATCTTTTCCTGGTAGTGCCAATGCTGATCCTGACACTTGAGTGTACAAATCCGTGTTTAAACAACTTTGTTCCTGAACGACTGCAGGAGTCTGGAGATTATCTAGTGCAATCCCCTACTCAGAGCAGGACCACCTGCAGCAGGTAGCCCAGGACCGTGTGCAGGTGGCTTTTGGCTGTCCCCAAGGACAGAGACTCCACAACCTCTCTGGACAGCCTTTTCCAGTGTTCAGCTAACCTCACAGTAAAAAGTGTTTCCTGTCATTCAGAGGGAAACTCCTGTGTTCCACTCCTGTACACTTCTTGTCCTGTTACTGGGCACCTCTGGGAAAAGTTTGGCTATGTCTTCTTTAGTCCTCCCCACTGGGTATCTACACATGTTAAGAACCTTCTGAGCCTTCTTTCCTCAGGCTGAACAGTCCTCATCCTCTCAGCCTTTCCTCATGTGATGGTCTTCAGGCCCTTAGCTGCCTTTATGGTTCCTTGCTGCACTGACTCCAGCATGTCTTTCTTCTACTGAGGAGCCCAGAAATAGACTTAGCATCCAAATGTGGCTTCACCAGTGCTGTGGCAGAGAGCAAAGATCACCTCTTTCAATCTGCTGGCAATACTTTTCCAATGCAGCCCACGATAGCATTTGCCTTCTGTGCTGCAAGCGTGCATTGCTGGCTCATTCTCAACTGGGTGTTAACCAGGAATTCTCAGTTGCTTCTCTGTAGAGCTTCTTTCCAGCTGGTTGGTCCCCAACATGTACTGCTGCATGGGATTATTCTTCTTGTGCAGGACTTGGCATGTCCTTGTGCTGAATGTTTTAAAGCTTACGAGAGAGACCACTTATCTAACAGGTTCTGAAGTCGTTCGGGTGTATTTTGCTTGCACTCACTGCTTCTGGCCTCTTTGCTGTCCAAGGCCTTTGCTCAGAGAGGGAGAGAGAGAATTGAACAGCGCAGAAACTGTTGTGGCCTTTTGGCCAATGGAAATATCAGAAATAATTTAACAACATTTGAGGCATCAAGTTTTCGTCACTCTGGGCGTCCATCTCACTACAAGGGAGGAGCAGGACATTGTCAGCAGACAATAGCAGATTGATAGGCATTTCCTTAAAAGCCATAGAAGAACGGAAGGTGATAGGGGTTGACAGGCAGTAGTAAACATCCCTACCATCTTCTAGACATCGGCTTCAGATTGGCATATGTTGAACTTTTGGAAGGTCTGATCTGCAAGGTGTTGTCCTAAGCTCTTTTCTGGCCCCAGTTTAAGTGGTTTTATTGGAATGCACATGGCATTATTTCTGTGCGTGCATCTTCCCACATGATTCTACATTTGATACAAGAAGCTGCCAAAGCTTCATTCCTGGCTTTGTCTGACATTGCACTAATACTTTCTGACTAAGAAGTCTGTCATTCTCCAAATTCATAGTCATTATCTGTGCCCTGCGGAAGAGTGAAGACAAAGACTGGATGAAAGAACATGACCTCTGGGCAAAAACTTCTCAAAGTATAGAGTTGTTATAAACCTTATCTTAAAAGGAATTATGCAGAAGAGACATCTTCTCTAGAGGGGGACGGTAGCATCCCATTGTTTTATTTTTCTGGAAAATAGCAGGGGGAGAACAACATTAAGAGATATTTGAAATTCTCCATCTTGTCAATACTCTTTTATGTCTGAAGACTCATATGAAGATGTTTTTGGATCCTTGGATAGGAAAGCAACTAACAAAGATGTAGCGTGCTTCCTTCATTGAGCATTTTACTAAGCATTTTAAAACTTGAGCTTAATGCCTTAAGAAAAGGCTATTTACAAATACTGCTGCTCTTGTGTTCAGGCTTATTGGGATGCAGGTGTTATTGAAGGTGGAAAATGACAAAATGGAAATTCTAGTTTGGATTGCCAATATTTGGAACAACTTATAATTTCTAGCCAATTTTACCTTCTCCTTCACTCTACCCACTGGTGACTGCTGCATTTGTCTTCTCCCCTGGGCCTACCACTTTTAATTAATAGATGCTGGCATGCAGTTACATTTTGGGGGAAAAAGCTTGGGTTTCTATAGTCTGACTTTAATTCCCAGCAGTGATAAAACATATAAGAAAATATTATGTCATTCGTCACAGAGTGTTTTCATTCTGCTTTTGGAAATACTTGCATAAATTTGCCATTATTGGCATGATTTACACCTCACCATGTCTGTATGATTTACCTCAGTCAAATCAATGCATTGGATCTGTAAGGATGCAGATACTTTATCCGATCTCTACATCTGCCAAGAGTTAGGATTGTTTTATCTCTTCTTTTGTACTTTAGAGATACAATAAAATATTATGCAATGTTTATGGTGTTGCCTAGTTTTGGAATCTAGGCAGTAAATTCTAGTCAGACTTATTTTTGGTATTCACAAAAAGCAGCAGAAAAGAATACCAGTAAGAGTTTGATTTAATAGTTTCTTAGGTAAGATAATTGATAGGATAGCATTGTAATTTTTTGTACTTAAAACTGAAGTAATCATCCTCAAAATTTGATTGTATGTCAGATACTTATGTCCAGAGAGAGTTTTGGACAAGAAAGCCATGTTCCAAATATATCTTCTGGCACTGTTACAGAGGCAAGAAGAGCTAGTTGCAATTTTCAGAATAATGACATACACAAAACCATTCATACTTGCCACTTCAGAGGCATGAAGCAACATGGCATGACTAGTAACTGTTTCCAGACAGTTCTGGGTTGAATTAGAACACTTGGGCACTAATTTCTGAGTTTGTTCATGTCAGGTGGGTCATTTTCACCCTCAGTACTTTTTGCACTTTACTTATGTCAATACTGTTGAAGATAGGGGAATGTGTCTGTCTGTATATGGGGCTTTTTCAAAGATCTGTAATAAAAATGTATAGTGTTTGAAATCCCCTAGTGTCTTCATCTGTCTTTCCTTATATTAAGCCCTCCTGGAATCACTGAAGATCAGTATATACCCTGAGAGTTCCTTTTTGATCAAGGGTGAACTAGCAGATAGAGCTACACTTTTTAGTGATGACAATTTAAATTTAATTTGCGAATTAACTATTTGAAATTTTAAAGATCTGGGCTGTAACCACAGAATAATTTTTTGTGTATTTTGGGCATTAGATAAACATTAGATTCTAGGTAGAACAGTTGTTTAAATGCCTTTCATCAAAATACAGTTATTTACTCTAAGGTCTTTGATAGTTGTTTTTTTTAAGCTTCATTATGTGAAATTCATTAGGACATTGCTTATGAAGGGAACTCAGCCCAACCATGCTATTCTAGTGGAAGTACTATTATATTGCAGAGAAAAAGGGTACTACTCTTCTAGCAAGAAACAGAGCACTCTGTTTGTTCGGAAAATTGCTAATGGAAGTCTTCACACACTTGAATGACCTAAGTGTGAAGTGTCTTCTGAAGTGTTTCTCTTGGTTACTAATACTGCATACTGTGAGTGGATCAAAGTATTTATGTATCCAAAAGTCTGACTACATCTTATGCTAGCAGGTCCAATAAAAGAGGCAATATTTTTTACAAACTTTGCTTGGCCCGTTAGCCTAGCACACATTAAAAATTTTGTAGCCACTGCTCATGAAGATTTTATCTGCATTTTGTTAAAATATATATTAATTCTAAAGTCTTTGAATATACTATGAAGTGTTCAAAATCATATCCATAAACTAGGATTTTTTAATACTTATATTGATACATCATTCTCTTTCCAGATATTTAGAAAACATACAGTCCTATACTTTACAAACCAAAGTTTTGACTATGAACTATTTGTATCTCTGTGTGGACCATATTAAAATATTCTACAGATCAAATCTCTAGTAATAGGACTTTTGAGAGAAATGGCAATGAAGAAGTTTATGTAAGAAAACGCATTTAGGAACTGGATGATTGAATATGTTTAGTTGTGTTTTGAGCCCTTAGTGTAACTGTTTTCTTTTGACAATTCCATTGGTCTTGGAAAAAGCATCAAGAGCTATGAAAACTCAGATGTGATAGCTGTTTGAGTTTTTTAATCTCTTTTCTTTACACAATTTCTTTAGCACTTGAATGTTCCAAGAAAGCAGAGTAATTTTTCATTTATATTCATTATTCCCTAGGTTTTTAATTAGACTTTCAGATGAAGTTATTTTCAAAATAAAATAATTGCATTTTTGTGTATTTGCAGTATTAACTTTAGGATCATTTTGACATTTGACATCAGGAGGCTAAGCTTTGTACTGATTATATTGCACAGATGTAGATGTGAAAAAATATCACAAAAAATGTGAAAGCTTGAGTAGTAAAAGGACGTGAAAAATCTGTGAGTGTTGTTTTAGTTACTTTAGGTTCTAAGTCTCCTTGATACTGTTATTTATTGCAAAAATTTTTACAGTACTTGACAAACTTCAGCTATACAGTTTAACATTGTGCTGGCCATGTGTTTTTAGCTACACATGTCAAACAAGAAGACAGCTGGTTGATGGAGTACATGGAGCATGAGGCTAGGAAGTTGAGAAGAAAGGACAGAATTTATGAGGGCTCTAGATCATCCTAGTTTAGCTCTATTGATTTTGGCCCAGAATGCTACCTGAAAAGTATCAGGGTAATGGGTTTACACTTTATGAATGAGAATTAAAAGAGGTTTTATACATGTATATGTGCCTGTGCCTAAGCATATTGAACCAGGGTATACAGAAATATATACAAGTTATTTTATGGACTTTAATTGAAACATTATGTTGCTTAGCATTGCTGAAAACATGTAGAGTGCAATGGTGAAAGTTGCTGAGGAGCAGAAAATTAGGAACAATTTTGTCTGCAGTCATATCAGGGGAACAAGTGAGACAGTTGCTGCCATGGACCAGCAAAACGTTGTATTACTGTGGTCCTGTGCCTCTGCTGAGTTTGATTAACTGTGGTGACTCTGCTTTGGAAAAAGTCTCACTGGAAGCACATCTGTTAACTGGAGTAAGACTAAAGTGTTGTTGAGTCTGTTTAAATGGGATGTGTCCATATAAGTCTTGAATTTTGCAGAATGAAGCACATTTTTCTCAAATGCATCAAGTAATTGTTCAGTTACTCCCCAAGCCTTACATAGAAAGTAAACTTAAGAAAAGTGAAACCGAGGCATGGCTACCTAATTTTTTTAAAAAATAAAAGCCCCACTTTATTTATCACTGTTCAAAAGTGTATCTGTATTTTTAATTACTTTGTGTTCTGCATATCCCTAATTTCCTGCAGTCTTAATTGTGTATTTTGTTTCCCTTCGGTTTCTCCAAAAAGCTGTTTTTCAGTATAGTCATAGAAAGGAACTGTATTTACTTGAAGGTGGAAATTGCAAAATTATATGAATTGATTCTGCTAGTGTACAAGTAAAAAGTGTGTAAATTCTTTTGAGATTACATGTGCAGTATATTATTCTTGTATTTCAGAGCAAAATTAAATATCGATTTTTTTAATGAGAAATCTATTCTAAGAATATAGAACCTCACTAATATATTATGATTTTTTTGTATTTCATGTTTTTAGATGATTTGATATTGATTGTAGATTTTAAATTTAAAAGCTCTCGCTTTTATAATCAAAATATCTTCATAATTTATTTTGTAAGGTGGTTTTGTTTCATTTTGGTTTTTTTAACTACATTAGCTTAAAGCAAAACATTGCCCCTTAAAACGTTTTTTCTAAACAATTATGGCATTCACCATAAAATAACTGTCAACAGGAGCTGTTTGGACTCAACTGACCCGTTCAGGGATTCAGTGGGAATTTACAGGTTTGTTCACTTGTAACATCGCTTTTCCTGGTAAGGCTATTTCCAATTTTAAGCTTGTCCCTGTCTGAACAGGTTTAAACAGTCCATTTAGAAAAGTAGCTGGGGAGTTCTAGTTACATGGCCAGTGAGACAGTGCTCTATCTTTCATCCAACCAATGTGATGCAATTCTTTCTTTCTTGGTGTTTACTCTGTATGGGATAAAAAGTAAAAAAGCTGAGGTTTCTATGAGATAGAGTAAAATTAATGACATGAACAATATGAGGGAAGAATCTTGAGGAGAACAGCAGAACAGGAATGCTTCCTGTTATGAAGGGGATTTGCCCTCTTATTTTTTACAGAGTTTTTAGTTGGGAATGCTTTCAGCTCTCCCCTTGAAGAATTTATGGTCGAGTGTTTTTTTTCTCTCTGCATTTAAGTGTTTGCCATATTTCTCTGGAACCAAGACCTTGACAGAGTGATTCATGCTTTTTGTCACATTCTGTTGGATTACTGCAACATATTGTACATGGGATCACTGTTGAAGCATCCTGTTGATCTCATGCTGTGCCTTTTTACTTTTCCTTCTGCTTCCTATTGCTTGTATTTCATCTTAAAGCAGAGCTTTCCTTCCTGTCTACTGGTAGTAGAATGGAGGTTGTGAGACCACAGAAGAAAGCCTTCTTAGAGTAGAAAAGACAGGGAACTTTCACATATAGCTTTAGCAAAGAAGCCCTAAATTTGAGAGCTTTCTGTGAAAGCCTGAGTTTGATGAACTTTCCACGAGGGCAACTCACTCGTTATGTGAAAGTTGCAGAGGTGGAAAGGAACTAATCTTCCTGGCAATTTACTTAATGGTGTGAAATACCAGGTGTTAAAATTTGAAGACAGGCACTTGCATGTCTGGTATTCATAAATAAACCAAGAAAATCAATAAGTGACTTCAGCAACTGCCACCCTTTTGACTTCTTTGTCAGAGGTCAAGAACTGAATGAACAAGAAAATTAAAAGTGTTTTCCCTGAAGGAAAAGGAAAAGCACATTTTCCTCTAGGCTAAAGCTGAGGCCACAGAGAGTACAGGAAAGTTTTTATTGCTGTGTGCTGTTCTGGGTTCACTGTGGCTGGATGCCAGGTGCCCACCAAAGCCACTCTGTCATTCTCTTCATCTGGACAGGGGAGAGAAAATACAACAAAAGCCTCATGGGTCCAGATAAGGGCAGGGAGAGATCACTCACCAGTTACTGTCACAGGCAAAACAGACTCAGCTTGGTGGAATTAATCTAATTTGTTGCAAATCAAAGTCAGTGTAGGCTAATGAGAAATAACCCCAAATCTTAAAATACCTTCCCCCTGCCCTTCTCTTCTTCCTTGTCTCAACTTCACTCTTGATTTGCTGTATCTCCTCTTCCAGAAGAGCATCACTGGAGGACAGGGAATGGGATATGCGGTCAGTTCATCACACACTGTCTCTGCCACTCCTTCCTCTTCCAGGCAGAAGTCTTCATACTCTTCCTCTGCTCCAGTGCGGGGTCTCTCCCACAGGAGACTGTCTTCTAAAAACTTCTCCAGCAAGAGTCCTTCCCAAAGGCCACAGTTCTTCATGAACTGCTCCTGTGTAGGTCCCTTCCAAGGGGTGCAGTTCTTCAGGAACAGACTGCTCACAAGTAGGTCCCTCATAGGGTCACAAGTCTTGCCAGAAAACCTACTCCAGTGTGGGCTCCACTCCCCGTGGGGCCAGAGATCCTGCCAGGAGCCTGTTCCTGCATGGGCTTCCCATGGGGTCACAGCCCCCTTTGACTGTTCTACCTCTTCTGGCATGGGGTCCTCTCGGGACTGCAGGTCGATCTGTGCTCCACCATGGGTCTCCATGGGCTGCAGGGCAATCTCTGCTCTGATGTCTGGAACACCTTCTCTGCCTCCTTCTGCACTCACCTTGGTGTCTGCAGAACTGTTTCCCATATTCTCACTCTTTTCTCTGGCTGCAATTTATGCTTGTACAGTAACTTTTTCTCCTTTTTCAGTATGTTACTTTGCCTCAGTCTTTGTGTTAAAGACCAGTTATCCTCAGGGCAGCCCCCTGAGCTGGTAGACGGGGGTGGGGAGTGGAATAGACCCCCTGCAATGTAGGAGGAAGTAGTTAGAGAACTGCTGTGCCCCTTAGACACTTACAGCTCTATGGGGCTGAATGTGATTTACCTGAGGGTACTGAGGGATCTGGCAGAAGAGCTCACCAAGCCAGTCTCCATCATTTATCATCGGTCCTGGTTAACCAGGAAGTTCCCAAACAACTGGAGGTTAATCAGTGTGTCACCCATCTACAAGAAGAGTCAGAAGGAGGATCTGGGGAACTACGGGCCTGTCAGCCTAACCTCGGTGCTGGGGAAAGTTGAGGACCATCACACAGCATGTACAGGACAACCAGGGGATCACGACCAGCCAGCATGGGTTTAGGAAAGGCAGGTCCTGCTTGATCAACCTGATATCCTTTAATGACCAGGTGACCCAACTAGTGGATGAGGGAAAGACTGTGGATGTAGTTATCTGGACTTCAGTAAAGCCTTGATACTGAGTTCCCCTGGAGAAGTTGGCAGCCCACAGCTTGAACACGTTCACTCTTAGCTGGGTTAAAAACTGGCTGGATGGCCAGGCCCAGAGAGTGGTGGTGAATGGTGCTACATCCAGCTGGTGACTGGTCACTAATGATATTTCCCAGGGCTCAGTATTGCGGCCAGCCCTGTTTAATATCTTTATTGATGGTCTGGATGAGGGGATGGAGTGCACCCTCAGTAAGTTTGGAGACAACACCAAGTTGGGTAGTTCCTAGAGGGTAGGAAGACTCTGCAGAGGGAACTGGACAGGCTGAATCGGTGGGCCAGGGCCAACAGTATGAAGTTCAACAAGGCAAAGTGCCTGCATTTGGGTCAAAGTAATGCTACAGGCTGGAGAAAGAGTGTCTGGAAAGATGCCTGGTGGAAAAGGCCCTGGGAGTGTTGGTAAGCAGCTGGGTGGACATGAGCCAGCAGTGTGCCCAGGTGGCCAAGAAGCCGATGGCATCGTGGGCTCTACCAAGAATAATGTGGCCAGCTGGACTAGGGAAATGACTGTCCCCCTGTACTTGGCACTGGGGAGGCCACATCTTGAATCCTGTGCTCAGTTCTGTGCTCCTCACTGCAGGAAGGACATTGAGGTGCTGGAGCAAGTCCAGAGAAGGGCAATGAAGCTGGTGAAGAGTCTGGAGAGTAAGTCCTATGAGGAGTGGCTGAGAGAGCTGGGATTGTTTAGCCTGAAGAAAAGGTGGCTCAGGGAAGACTTTATTGCTCTCTACAACTTCCTGAAAGGAGGCTGTAGTGAGGTGGAGGTCAACCTCTTCTTCCAGAGAACTAGTGATGGGTCAAGAGCGAATAGCCTCAAGCTGTGCCAAGGAAGGTTCAGGTTGGACATCAGGAAGAATTTCTTTCTGAAAGGATGGTTAAACATTGGAAAAGGCTGCCCAGGGAAGTGGTTGAGTCACCATCATTGGAAGCGTTCAAGAAATGACTGGATGTTGAACTTAGTGCCAGTGTTTAATTGTCAGGGTGGTGTTCAGTCAAAGGTTGAACTCAATGGTCTTGGAGGTCTTTTCCAACCTTAATGATTCTCTGATTCTATGACTATCCAGCGGTGCTACCACTGCCACTGATGGGCTTGGCCTTGATGAGTGGCGGGTCAGTCTTGGGAGGCAGCTGGCATTGTGTGCAGCTGGCAGCTGGTTGTGTTGGACATGGGGGAAGCTTGTAGCAGCTTCTTGCAGGAGCCACTCTGTAGACCCCCTGCTACCAAAACCTTACTATGCAAACCCAATGTAGTTACTGTAGTTTGTTGGAATCTAGCAGTCTGCAGGTTTTTTTATATTATGAAGTTGTCTTTCGTATTTGATATCAAAATGTTTGTCCTTCAGAGAGCTGCATCCCAGGATTATCAGCCTTGATTTTTATTAATTCCCGAAATATGTTTTGTTACATTTTTTAAGCTTGAGAAGTACTACTAGTGTCTATTCACTAGAAGACCATTAAAATCATGCTGCATAGTGGTATGGTCCTTCCCAGCTGAATTCAAACCCAATTTTTTAGAGTGCATGTGTCTTTGTCTTATAATATATTTTTCATTAAGGCTTTCAACTTACCTTCTAGATGTTTAAATCATGGTGGTTACATGGATTTATATTACATGTGTATCTTACCTTTTATATACACTGTATCTAGTACATCAGTGTTCAATCTATTTTTCCTTTTCCTTATTCTAGACATCAAAATCATGTTCTTCATAAAATAAAATCTTAGCCCAATCAAGGTGAGTTAAAGAGCCATCTTGAACATACTAAATTGCATTTCAGTTTAAGGTGAGTTTCCTGAAAAACTTTAAGAAAAATGCGGTGTTGTTCAGTGCAAATGTCATACTCAGTTCATAAAAAGTTGGTGACAGGATGAACTGCAGTTGGTGTTCAGAGATACGAATGATGGCTGAGGGTATGTCTGTGCTGTCCCTGGAGGTGTGGTGACAGCAGAGAAGCTGTACTGGTGTCTCCCAGGAGGGGATTTTGTTGTCTAAATACAGGTGTCAGCTGGTATTTGAGATGTCCAGTGGTACAAGGATGTCCTTGATTTCAGGAGTGAGGAATGGGTGGGAAGCCAGTTGCTATTGTAAAGCAGGTTTTGCAGCCATGAGTAGCAGTGAGAGGAGGGAGCCTGGGAGCAGGCTGTGGTTTCTGTAGCTGATGAGCATGGAGCTCCCTTAAACACATCCTGGGTGAGTATTTCCTCAACTGGAAGTGGTCCCGAGGTGCCACGGGTTTCATTGCTGAACACAGACAGCAATGGCAAAGGTTTCAGCTCAGTCAATGATTACGATTGTGTTTTCAGACCTGTGTAGCAGCATGCCACTTTCTTCAGATCCCTACTGGGTGATTTTGGAGATCACTATCCTTCCTTTGAGGATCTTTCATTTCTCAAATAATACTATGGCTGTTGAGGTAAGAGCATATTTCCTTCCATATGAGAAGCAGTACCTTTTGAATGTGAATTATCATTAAACTGCCATCATTGAAACAGAGATACTTTTTTGATAAAATCTCTCTTTTATTTTATTGTGTTAAGCTTCATATTAGCTAAGGTGTTTTAAATGCCCTCACAAGGTAACCACCAGATTAATGAGAAAAGACTGCAAAATAGTCAGCATTTTGCATTGTGCTGGCAAGGCTATTCTCTAGAAAAGCTGTGGTTGCTTAGTTGCAGTGGGAGAGGAGAAATTAGGAGAGAGGATGAGGCTGTAGGCTATGGCCTTGTGAGGGACAGCAGGAAAAGACACAGCAAGTGAGTGGGAAACTGTTATAAAGTACATGTCCCTTAAAGCATAAAAAGTTGGACTCAGAGGGCATTGCAAGCAGGGCTGTGGGGATCAGACAGGAGAGAGATGTGAGGGGAAGGCTGGAATTAGCTGAGATGGGAGTCTGGAAGTAGGCTGTGAGTAATGCAGCTGCCTATTCATCTAGTACAGAACAAGTGTAAAATAGCACTTCTGCACACTGAGAAAAGTGATGGATTCTTTGGTAGCAGACCTGAGACTTGCTTATTTATGTGTCTGTTTCAATTTGGTGTTGAATTGGAGATGGTTAACCTCACAAATCAGGAGGAGATGAACATTTATTTTCAGTGTGATAATAAATAAATTAGAAGGCAAGTAGAAATGGGAAGGTTCAGAAGTACTTGGAGTGTAAGTGAGCTTCATGACTATGAAGAGAAGGGTCTGAGTCATTAGGTTCAGACACTTGGGGCTTGGCAGGACTGCTTTAACAGATCTCGGCAGGCTTGGATAGTACAGTGAGAGCATCTGGAAACATACGGTAGCTTGACTGAAGAAGGAAGTGCACACCTCGGTTCATTTGAATTCAACATTCCTAGAAAATCAGCAGTGAAACCTTCTCAGTGAAAAGTAGATCCATGTAAAAGGTCTAGTCTGATTTAAAAAGGGGATGGTTAGGTTTCCTTGTTTGTAGCAGAGGACTTGGAAACCCAGGCCAGCCACATCTTAGAGCTCCTATACCTGGTAGTAGCAATCCACATTATTATTTTTCAAAGCAATTTGCTGTGTTAATTTAGTCTCAGAATTTTGGGGCTTTTATGGTTTTGAATACTTCGAATTTGCTTTAATCTTTTTACTTATAAGAAGAATGCTTTCTCTGTTTAGGAAAGGACCCCTGCTGTCACAGGAGCTGTATGATGGAGGGTTGCAAAAATGTTCTGCACCAGGAGTTTACCTTCCTAACAGAGTAAGCAGACAGAAGGGAGATGAGGTTTAAAGAGCGCAGGTAGATCAGCTGTAAGGCAGCTCTAAATGTTTTGTTAGTCTCAAGGTTTATAGGCAGGGTGCCATGTCCCCTGCATCTGTCCAGCCTTGTCATCTCCAGCCTGACATATTGGAGGTTGTGTGCATGTACATATTAATCTGTGCAGACTCAGTGCCTGAGGGAACGGTGTGCATTTATGTGGTTTTGTTTTTAATTAAAGGTGGCATCTCTGCTTTTTTTGTTGGGTGAAGAGCGGAGCTGAAAGGAATTGGCTAAGTGGAAAGAAAAAGGAGTAAAGAACATCGATGTTTGAGGCGAGGGTTCAAATACAGCTAAAAGACTGAGCACATGAGAAGAAAGGTGAATAACTGGGGCCAAAGAGATCACTGTACAGTAGAGATCTTAATCAAAATCATATAAAGTGCTCTGAATGTGTAAAGGTCCCTGCTTTGCTGCATCAGCAGCTGCTCTTGGCTGGGAAAACTCGCTGGTACTTTTCTATAGCTTTTCCCCAGTAGCACACTCTAGTGGATGGGGATAACTCTTCAGTCCCCAGGCAGTGTGTGGAGGTCTTCCTGGTGTGTGTGGTTGTGCGTATGCATATCACATATAGTAGTTTGGGAGACAGCATTAGAAAGCTTTGCTCCAGTTTTTAAGATAAACCACAGAAGTGCATAATCTCTTAGGCTGCATAGTGTCATTTGGGATGAGCAAGCATGATGTTAGGTGGTCTTTACTCCCTCTTTGGTATCAGGACTCGATTAGCTGCTTCTAGCATTGATCCCACCATCTGGGACATCTGGCTGTTCCTCTCTATGTTTTCTCCAGTGGTACGATGGAAAGGGAGGGGAGAGAGGAAACAGCGTCTAAATCCTATAGAGGCGGCATAGATGTCTCTGTCTCCAACCTGCACTGTGTGATCCATCCTCTGAAAGAGCTGGAAAGGGGAAGAGGAGCATTTCCAGTTCTTTATTGCCTTTTTTTTCCCCCCCCAGTGTAGAAGACCCCATTTGACTAGAATATGAATCGTATTTCACAGTTAAAGATTGTCACACATTAATACCATGGTTAACACAGAACTAAGTCTTGACTCTCCTGGGCTTGTCTAGCTCACTCTTTTCTAGATGTTGGAGAAAGTAATGAGCTTTCCAAAGTAATGAAAAACATGTAAGTAGTAGTGTTATCTTGTATCTTGGCAGCCAGAAGATGAATGTGAAAGAGGCAAAGAAGTTTATCAGTGCTACATTTGGGAGGGGTGACTGTAGGAGACAGTCTTGCATTAAACTTAAATTCTGACTGTTTTGGATGACCTTAAAGATTCAAGGATGCAGACTTTAAATTGAACAGGTGTTTGCACCAGGGTGCTTGATAAGAGATGCACAATGAAATCTCAAACTGAAATACATGTAACCATGTCTTCGTGGACCCACAGGCAAATGCTACTGTTCACAGACTGCTGCTGACCCCAAATGTGTACACTAAGAGGCAGCAGCCCCCTCCCCCCCAAAAAAAACCCCAACCCACGTCGCCCCTGAATGTGTGACAAAGACAGAAAAAGAGAAGGTGGGAGAGAAGCAGAGAGACACAAGTAAGTTCTGCTTCTAGGGAAAAAGGTTGAGGGACTTAGGACATCTTGGGGATTGTACTAAGGAAAGGAGGAAATAGAGGGGTATTTCAAATCCATGATATGTTGTAGCTTGGGACTGACAATTTTGTATTTCTTCACCAAGTTACAGAATAAGCACTTTGAAAGAAACAACATTTTGACATCAGCTACTTGGTTTGTCAATGATATCTTGCTTCTGTCCCAACATGTGTTTACTAATTTTGAATTTGTAATTTCAAGAAGTCAGGATATGGGGGTAATGCAACGACCACTCACATGTCCTAGAATTATAGAATCGTAAAATGGCTTGGGTTGGAATGGACATTAAAGACCATCTGCCATGGGCAGGGACACCCTCTACTAGACCAGGTTGCTCAAAGCCCCCTCCAGTCTGGCCTTGAACACTACAAGGGATGGGGCATCCATGACTTCTCTGGGCAACCTGTGCCAGTGCCTCACCATTCTCACAGTAAAGAATTTTTTCCTAATATCTAATCTAAACCTACCCTCTCTCAGTTTGAACTACATGCTCTTGTAAAAAAGTGACTTTCTAGTTTTCTTGTAGGCTCCCTTTTGGGTACCGGAAGGATGCAAGTAGATCATCCCAAAGCCTTTTCTTTTCCAGGATGAACAGTCCCAATTCTCTTGGCCTTTCCTCATATGTGGGTTGCTCCATCCCTCTAATCAACTTTCTCTGGATTCACTCCAAAAGGTGTATGTCCTTTCTGTGCTGGGGACCTCAGGGCTGGATGCAGCAGTCAAGGTGGGGTACTTAAGTGCAGAGTAAAGGGTCAGAATCACTTCTCTTGACCTGCTGGCCACACTTCTTTTGATGCAGCACAGGATGCAATTGGCTCGCTGGGCTAGAAGCACACATTGCTGGCTCATGTATGGCCTCTCATCCACTAGCAATCCTAAATCCTTCTTGGCAGGGTTGTTCTCAATCTATTCATCTCCCAGCCTGTATTGATACCAGGGATTGCCCTGACCCAGGTGCAGCACCTTGCACTCGGTCTTGTTAAACCTCATGCGATTCCCATGGACCCACTTCTTGAGCTTGTCCATGTCCCTCTGGATGTCCCTCCTTCACGTGTGTCAGCCACACCGCTCAGCTTGGTGTCATCTGCAGATTTGCTGAAGGTGCATTCAATTTCTTTGTGTCATTAATGGAGATACTAAATAATGCTGGTTTCAATCGTGACCCCTGAGGGACACCATGTGTCACTAATGTCCATCAGGATTGTCGTTCATCACAAGAGCAGGATGATTAATGATACTGGTCTCCTGAAAACATAAATCTTTTCCTTTCATTTAATTAATGTTAAATATCTTACAGGTAGCAGCCCTTGGTTGTCTAACCACAACTGATAAGTAATAACCAGAGTGTATACTGGGATCCAGCAGTTCTGGTTCTGGAGGGGTCACTTTAAGACAATTTAATGATTCATTTCGCATGTTTTCAATACTTTTGGTTGAACTTTGAGGGTAGAGATTTGCCTGAAGTGTAATGTGATGGGCTTTTGCTAATTCAGCTGCTTGTTTGCCAGAAATTACAACCAAGAGTATCTGATTTTTCTCAAAGGTGCACTATGCTGTTGTGATGCTGAGTATAACTGTAGCTGTAAGACGTCTAGAAAGCCCGTAACAAGTGTCAGGAGCAATTATCAGTCATTATCATCCAGAAAATTTGTCATTGTTCTGCTAGTGCTACTCTGAGATTCATACTTCTTGATTTCACTTTAGGAGAGAATCAGTCTGGAAGTTAAGTGACTGGACAGAGACTTGAGATACAGTTAACCTTTGTGTGCTGCCACTCTGGAGAAGCTGGAGTCTGCTTGTGCCTCAGGTCTGCTTTTGTTAAATTGAGATAATGCTTTTCTCTTCCCTTCAGTTGTCCATCTTCTTTCTTCAGATCTTTCTTGTCTCAGTGGCACTCCTTCTCTATGTGTTTGGATAATCTCTAGGCTTTGCTCCCAAGAATCCATGGTCTCAGCAGAGCTCTCAAGGCCCAGTGCTGCAAGACAAAGCAATAATAATAAATCCAAATAACCAGCTTGGCTGATGTCTGCGGCTCGGTCTGACTTCACTCTCTGTACCAAAATTTGAACTGTGTTTGGGGTTCTATACGGCCTGCTGCACCTGGATAGCAAAGCCTTGTGGTTTGTTTGAAGTGGCAATTTCTCAAGAATGAGATATGACTACAAATAATTTTGCCAAAGAAAGATATAAATCTGTTATATATAATACACAGTACAAGGAATTATTGTTTTAGAATGGTAGTTTTAGCAGCAAGTTCAACACTTTTTACTCATGAGAAGGGTTCATGTTTGCTGCTTTTAAACTCAGATATTTTGTGTAGTTACCTCAGTTACCAAACTCAGATAGGTACATCTTCTAAATAGGGACAGCTTTGCCATTTACCAATATGTATTGCTGAGAATATTCTTGATTCTCTCCACTTGCTTTTTCTGTCCAATGTTGGCCGTGCTTTGGTGTTTGATGACAGGGAATATTGTTCACTGCATGAGAAGGTTTGTGTTTAACAAAACTCTATTTGCATAAAGATGCACACCACAAGAAGATTATGGAATCACAGAATCATTGGGATGGGAAAATGCTTTTAAGATAACATTGAGTCCAACCATTAACTCAACACTGCCAAGTCCACCATTAAACCAAGTACCTAAGTGCCACATCTACCGCCCATCTTTTAAATACCTCCAGGAATGTGAGGGTGACTCCACCACTTACCTACACAGCTTATTCCAGTGCTTGACAACCCTTTCCATGAAGAAATTATTCCTAATATCCAATCTAAGGCTCCCCTGGCACATCTTGAGGCCATTTCCTCTTGTCATATTTCTTGTTACCTGGGAGAAGACACCAATCTCCACCTCAATACACCTCCTTTCAGGTAGTTGTACAGAGCGGTAAGGTCACTCCCGAGCTTCCTTTTCTCCAGGCTAAACACCCCAGCTCCCTCAGCTGCTCTTTGTAGTACTTGTGCTCCAGATGCTTCCCCATTACTTTTCTCTGGACTTGCTCCAGCACCTCAATGTCCTTGTAGAGAGGGGCCCAAAATTGGACACAGGACTTGAGGTGTGGCCTCACCGATGCCGAGCACGGGGGTATGATTACTGCCCTGGCCCTGCTGGCCACACTATTCTTGATACAGGCCAGGATGCCATTGGCCTTCTTGGCCACCTGGGCACACTGCTGGCTCATGTTCTGTTAGAAACCATCAAAACCCCCATGTCTTTTTCCACCGGGCATCTTTCCAGCCCCTCTGCCCTCAGCCTGTAGTGCTGCATGTGATTATGTGGCACTTGGCCTTGTTGAATCTCACTGGCCTTGGCCCGTTGATCCAGCTTGTCCAGACCCTCTGCAGAGCCTTTGTATTCTCCAAGAGATCAGCACTCCCACCCAACATGATGTCATCTTCAACTGACTGAGGGTGCGCTTGATCCCCTTGTCCAGGTCATGGATAAAGGTATTAAGAGGGAAATGAATAGGATGTTCAAACACCACCTGATTTTATTTCATTACAAAAGATTTAGGAAAACAGTGACCTAATATTTGAGCTGTTAACCCATATATTGCTCTTTGGCCATCTTTGAATTATTTAAACAATGAAGATTTGCACTATCTGTTGCTCTAAAAGTAAGTTTTTATTTCTTATATAATTATACAGGCTTGGTACTATATGCCAGGATATTTTATTTTCCTCTGGTTCATATTTATAATGTCACTCAAGGCCTTATTGTTAAGAAGGGGAAATACCCACTGATTTTTTTGAATGGAAATCCCTCATGCACTGGTGGAGTGATCATGAATTTGACTTTGGTGGTTCTGCCTTCAGAAAAATGTAATTTGAAAACTGATTTTCCATGCTGGTCAAGGTGGCCATATAGTTTTTCTGGTAAAAGAGTCCTTTGTTCAGTCTCTGTTCCAAAATCCTCCCTCTAAGCACATTTTTATATTTTCTTGGATATAATTTAATTTTTACATCATCAAAAATGTTGAAAGGAGTTATTACGATCCTTTTTTGCAGACTTTTATATAAACAAATTTAATCAACATATGGAAAAGAGGTGATTTTAATATCTTCTTTTTTTTTTAGCCAGCATAGGATCTTCATATAACACTAAGAATAAATGCTGCTCCAACTTTAGCAAAAGAGATTTAAAAAATCCTATTGACATATTCTTTTAATTTTCTCTATTGTTTTAGTTCACTGAATGCTTGAAACCAAGGCCACACTTCTTCATGAGGCATTTAATATGAAGATTTTTTTGTCTGCTTATAAAGGAAGACTAAAATAGTTCTTCAAATGGATCTTCTGATTTTTTTACATTCTTTTTCTGTGAGCCTTGCTACTTAATGTAAAGCTGTATTAAAATCATATTCTTGCTAATGTAGAATTCAAATTATATTAGAATGAAAAGTTTCACAACTTTTTAGACTTTATTTGGCCCTTTATTAGACACTATAAACCTTGGTTTAGTATATAATAGAGTGCAGACTCCAAAATGCAATTTTCTTTCCAAGTAGGGCAGTTTCAGTTTTCTGTGCCCTGAAGTACAGGAAGCTACTGAAAAATTAGTGACTGTTGTAGAAGCCATAGGCCCTAATGAGTAGCATGCTTTTGGTAGTTTAACAAGTGTTGCCTGCAAAAATTCCTGCCTCATAGCCAGTGGTAATCTTAATATACAAGTTGCATGTTCTGCATGTACCAAGGCATTTTGTTCAATTTTCTATTTAACCTCGGCAGAGTGGGCATGCTGCAGATTAACAAATATACATTGAGTTACACTCTGCTAAGGGAATGTGTATATATATGTATATTTATCCTGATGGTATTTTGACAATAATAGCAACTTGTGACTGACTGTCTCATTTTAAAAGTTAAAAAACTTGAGTACCTCAGAACTCCTGTAAGGAGCCCTGCAACTGTGTCTGCTTTTGAAAGGAGTTACCTATCAATGTCTACAGAACTTAATCGCCAGAAGAACAGAAAAATGCATGAAAAAGTAATAGAAGCATTAGGCAAAATATTTCATCTGTCAGAAAGAGACCAGTTTGTAACTCTGGCAGTAGACTTTTACAGGACCCGGTGAGTTCTCACTGCCTTTAGTCCTTCATTTTTGCCCTGGTGTCCATTTATGCTGCTCACACTTTCCTTTTCCTGCTTGTTTTATTCTACAGTGAAAAGTAGTTGATATATGTTGATGGCTTAGTAAATGCAGAGATTTAATTAGAAATATAATATCTTAAGCATTAGATAATATCAGAAATTGATTTTAATTTTTTTTTTTAAGCACAGTATGATGATAGAGCAAAACCTTATTATTGTAATTATTGATCTTTTAGTCTTGAATGGTCTATGGTGGTGGACGTGTGTGTTTAAAGGTGCAAGTTTGTCTTTTAAAATACATTTTGCAGCAGCTAACAGGCGGGGTTTCCTGCAGCGAGTAAGATAACATAGGTAGGTGTTTTGGTGTATTGGAAATTTGTATGAGGAGCAGGAAAATTGGATTTTGCAATCTCCCAGTCACTTGTTCCATTACTGTTTGCATACATTTTTACAAACATAAGAAGCAGAGATAAGACTGGATGATGTGGTAGTGAGGGAATGAAGAATGTTATGGAAATGGGAACAGTTTGGGCCTTTTAATAGCTTCTGTCCAGACTTTTTTCCCTTACATTGGACTATTTTAGCATGAAGATTTATATAAAATTATAGTATTTTAAGAAGTGCTAGATGGAGTCTTCTGAAAGTTCTTCACAGTTTGCTCAATATTTTAGTGTGCTGTTTGTTCGGAAATTCCCCCTGATTTTTAATTCACCACCAAATCTTCCTTTTGGCTGGCATGGAAAATATGCATAGGAGTGTCTGTTTTCTATAAGCCCAGAGGGCACGGCAAGGAGGGCGCTTGCTGCTGCCAGTTTCAAGTGAATGTGTTTGAGGTGGAAGCCTGCTTCATTGATGTATCTTGGTAACACATGGCTGAAGGAACAGATGGATGGGGAAACCTTTATGTACGTATTGTTTAAAGGTCTTATAACATGTATTTTCTGAATGTATGTGTATATAAAATATATAATATGCAAAATATGCATATATATGATTCTATAGCTAGCAGCCATGTATTATTAGTGGTTTCTGGCACAGATAAAAGCCATGCTGTACTCGTGCTTACCATCTGTCATCTAACCTCATCTTTGCCACACGTTGTCTCTGCGCTCTTGTTCTTCCCCATTTACTTCACATTCAACTTTGTGTCCTGTTTTCTCCACAGTGTCAGCATGCTGGTCCTGACAATTTCTGCATTTGTTTCTGTAGTCCCAGCTCCTCTGAGGAACAGTTCATTAGAGACTGAGAAAGCTGTTCTTGAGACTCCCATCCTTCCTCCATTAACACCCCACCTTTGGCTGAGGCAAGTAGCTCATATGACATTGTCCATCTTGTAACAGGACACATCATTCTGTTTTAACTGTGTGCAAAAGAAACAGCTGTGTCTTTGTATTCTGAAAGAAAGCTGCTTTCCAAAGACGCTAAAAGGTATTTTGTTTATAGTGAAACAAATATGGAGTTTGTAGGTCAATCTTTAATGAAGATAAAGGAACCAAACCACTTAGAAATAGCTTTGAAAAGTCATGTCAGAATAATATGAGAATTATTTAGATCATATCTTTATGTTTGGCCAAACTGTGATCAGCACAGGATTGAAAGTGTGCTTTTTTTCCCCTGGAGAATGTATTCTAGAGTAGCCTATGGCTGGTAACAGACCCATGAACTTTTTACTCCTGGGGAATTGACAGATAAAGCTCAATAGTTCCAGTTCCTCTCAAACACTTTATATTCCTTCTAACAAAAACCAGGTTGGAATAGCTGAGTATTCCTGTTTTCTAGGGTGATCTGAGCTTTTTTAAATCTGCTGTTATAACTTTGAAGTTGGAACTGTGGTTGTTTTGTTTTTCTTTTTTTTTTTTTTTTAATTCCTGAATTTTGCACAAAATGAATGTACTATGCCTGTTATTAGTGTATTTTTTAATAATTTAGTGGAATTAGTCTCAACAATGTCTGTTTGATAGAAGAAAATTGAGATGGGAAGTAGGTGAAAAGTGCCCTGATATACAGCTTTAGAAATATTCTTGTATATTTATGTAGGCTTACATGCAATGATCAATTAGGCATGACCTGGGAAGGAATGATGTCCTTGAAGTCTCCGAGGTGCACAGTCCCTGACGGGGCATCAGAAGTGACTGCATTCACTTCCCGGACACACCTTCCAAGAAATGTAGTTAGGATAAAGAGAGTTACGTCTATCAAAATGCTAATTGCACTGAAGACACTTAATGATGTGTTACTGTGACCCCCCCATGCTATTGCTGTAGCAGCCAGGATACCTGTTGGAGTTCTGAGGAGAATTAAATACCTAGACAAATATATGCATCAGTACATATATTCTAGTTAGAAGTTACAGAGAAAAAATAATCTGTTTTGAAAAGTGTATTTTTTAATCTTGTTAACACACCTCTTACCTTTTTTTTACCTTTTTTTAAAAAAAAAAGTTTTAAGTGATGATTCTGTCTTCTGTTAAGACAGAATGTGAACTTAAGTGAAAATTGTCAGTATAGGGTGTACTGCTTCTCCAAAGTTATTAAGTCAATATAACAGTAGGGAATGCTTATTTACAATAACCCACAAGAATTAGGGAGTAACCACTGCAAAGGTATTGTATGAGAAAGGAATTTGAGAAGGCGAATTTTCAGGAGGAGATGGTTTCTGGCAGTGTGTCGATGAGTGCCTTACTTATAAAATGGAAGCAGTGATGTCCCTATGTACTCTGTGTACAAGAAAGTCACAGGAATAATTTAGGCAAGGAAATTTTCTTTAGGATCATTTGCTTAAGATTTGGTTCATCATGACCCTTAGCTATGAAGGAAACTGTTTTCTTCAGAAGTGAAGATATTGGATATAATGATTTCAGCCTTCACCCTCTGTGCTCTGGTCTACATTTAATGACATATTGCCCCATCAGTAACTGCTAAGAACTCTTAGGCACTGTGCATTCAACCAACCATGCAGCCCTACAGTAGGCTGGGAAAGAGTGGCTGGACAGCTGTGTGGTGATAAAGGACCTGGGGGTGCTGGTTAGCAGCTGGCTGAACATGACCCAGGAGTGTGCCCCGATGGCCAAGAAGGCCAATGGCATCCTGGCTTGTGTCAGCAATAGAGTGGCCAGCAGGAATAGAGCAGTGGTCCCTGTACTTGGCGGTGGTGAGGCTGCACCTTGAATTCTGTGTCCAGTTCTGTGCCCCTCACTACAGGAAAGACATTGAGGTGTTGGAGTGTGTCTAGAGCTGTGTATCAAAGCTGGTGAAGGGTTTAGAGGGAATGTCTTAGGGGGAGCAGCTGAGGGAGCTGGGTTGTTTAGCTTGGAAAAAAGGAGTCACAGGGGGGACCTTATGACTCTCAACAAGTACCCGAAAGGACATTGTAGCAAGGTGGAGGTTGGCGTCTTCTCCCAGGTAGCAAGAAACAGGACAAGAGGAAATGGCCTCAAGATGTGCCAGGAGAGGTTTAGATTGGATATTAGGAACAATTTCTTTGCAGAAAGGTTTGTCAATCACTGGAACAGCCTGCCCAGGGAACTGGTGAACTCACCATCCCTGGAGGTACTTAAAAGAGGTATGGTAAATGTGACACTGAGGGACATGGTTTAGTGGTGGACTCAGCAGTACTAGATTCTGGTTTTGCCTGGAGTAAGTTAATGGCTGGCCTAGAGGATTTTAAAGGCCTTTTCCAACGTGAAATGATTCTAAGAGAAGTATTTCAAAGCTTTTTACTGAAACTTTCCAAAGAAATCCACTCAAACATTGAGTGATCAGTTGCATTAGTTTAACTTATAGGAATTCACAAATGACTAAAAGTATATAAAACTAAATGTCAATTATTTTCAAATCTAGGTATTTCAGAGTTTTATCTTAAAGTAAAGTATCACTGTACTACAGGTAAGGTTTTTTATGATCTAGGAATGGATTGCAGACAGAGCTGAATGTACTTACCAATTTACATGTTTTTCTTCCTATTATCAACATATATGGAGATCCTTGGGTCTTCTACTTCAGTGAAAATGAGTGGAGACCGAAATCACTCAAAATGTCCTGTAATGTGCTGTTGTGGAAGGAAAGAAAGATAGCACATTAATAAGGGTTGATATCTTTTTAGGCTTCTTCTAAAGAATTTCATTTATTAACTATATTTCTGTATCTCCAAAAAATCTAATCCTGAATAAACAGTGGAAGTTTGCCTTGTAATGTATCATTAAAAATATGAAAAGTGTAGTGTGTTAAGTGGGATACTGTCTATAGAGACTTATGGTGGTATCCTTTCCCCACTGAAATCAATAGGTAAGTCTCCCTGCTGGCTCTGGTGCATATGTGGTGTTTCTGAAAGAGAGCTGAAATGCTGCATGTATGAATGTCTCTGCTGATACTGGTGTAGTAATGAGGTATCTAAGCATGTGCTTTAGCTCTGGTGCAGCCACCATTGTACTGAACTGCAGGGGACTGCTGTACTTTGCAAACACATAGGTATGGCTGTCTTTTTCTTGCCTTCATTTTTTCAAGAACTCAGTGCCAGTGCTCATCCAGCAGGTAAGACTCTTGTGAAATCAGATTTATGTTGGTGCCTGCAAAAAAGATGAACACTTCTGAATGTTTGCCCTGCTGTGTTACATTGTCCACGTAGACTAAAAAGAGTAAGACACACTCTCTCATCAGTACTGCTGTGTGTGTGCTTATTATTATTTTTTTTCAGATGTAGCCCCAAACTGGAAAAAGAGAAAATGGGGATATACAGTGACCAGAAAGGATGTACTTTTAAATTGTGCTTAATCAGAAAATCCTAACTAATTTTCCCCTCTGGGAAAAAAACCCACCAAATCCTCACAATCAAAGCCCAAGGACAAAACCCGCAAATCATTCTGTGTATTTAAAAATGTTCATTGGATTAGAGAGTGGATCACACCCAGTCAGGTTTCTAAGCATATGTCTTAACTAATGAGCTGGAAAGGTAATTTGGTAATTTCAAATACACTGAGTTACTAAGCAGTGTTTTTTATATCAGCTGTGTCAGCTGTGGGTGAGAATATAACCAAATACTCTGAATCCTGATGGCTAAGACTCTTTCATGGGGAATGCAGATTTGAATCCTAGAAACCATTTTTGAAGCAAAATGTATCATGTCACAGGTGAGGGTCTTGACCACTCCTTACTGGCAATTTATGCAGTTTTTCTCTAGTATATTTAAATGTGTTTTATGTAATGCTTGTATATGTATGTGTATTTGTGGGTGCATCCACCAGTGTATTTGTTATAAATCAGCTCAGAAATGTGTGTGAAATTAGGTCATCGTGTGAGATTCTGTGATGCACAGAAGAGAATTTGCATATAAAAGGGAAGGGAATTAATAAAGCTTTATGTCAGCATTGTGCAGTTCTGGGCTGTTTCAGACATTGTGATCAACTCTACAGGTGTGACATTGACAGTCAGAACTCCAGAGATTTGTCCTCAGCTGTCGCCATCCTGAGTCTTCTGCAATCTCACGCCCTGAGGATTTCACCTCTTACCAAGGGAGCTGTGTGTTGGAAATGAAATACCAGTAGTTAAAAGTGTGCAAAATTCAATCCTCTGCTCTCAGTTCCCTGTCTACATTCCTTGGAGGAATGCTTCTCTTCATGAGACCACGGCTTTTACATTCCTGAAGTGTCATAATGTGTCACACGCTGGTAGAGGCTGCTATTTTGATTCCCTAGTGGGCAAACAATCCTAGCAAATGTGCTTTGTCTTCCTTATTTATTTATTTCCTTAATTTTGAACTTTATCTTCTTGCGGTATATTGTGAAAGGGAAAGGACAAACTTCTTTGCAGGAAATGAGAAGGAATATAGTAATCCAAAGATGTGTATTTGTGGATGAGGGAAACATAATGTTTGGGTATAACTGCCCTTACCAGAAGAGTTGCCTCAGATACAGCCATCTGTAGAGAATGTGCACTCAAGTGCTTTTCCTGTCAAGTGCTATGAGACCTGTGCAAGCATAGCTGGAGATGTGGTGATGTGAATGTCCTGCTTGTGCAATTTGGGGCCTGTGTGCCTCTTGGTGCATCTTGCAGCCATGCCTGAACCCATGCCTGCAGATCTGCTCTTTTTACGCTTTCAGACATTATTGTGAATACTGCCATGGACTTCTAAAGGCCTCACAGATGCCTTCAGTAAGAGATAGACCCAAATCCATGCAACTGTTAACCTCTGAGCAAAGCAGGGACACATCTTTAGAAGATTTAGAAGACACATCATTTAGAAGGCCTCTGAATGCTTTGAGATCCTTGAATGAAAAATGCTAAGGAAGTGTGAAGTATTGCAATGAGGGATCAGATAATGTTTTTTTAACATGCAATTTTGTTAATTTATTGTGTGTAAGGTAAATTGTTCCATGTGCCTTCAAGCAATCTTAATGCAGTAATGACTTTGACAGATTGAAGTACTACTGAACTCCAGCCACCACTTCTCCTCCTCTAGCTTAAGAATGATGAGCCTATAGGTACCTGTTTCCCCATTCCTCCTTGCACTACAGCTCCCTGGGAATATGGACCTTCATGGTGTTTGTGTTTGCATATCCAAAGCCCAAAACTCAGGTAGGAAAAGGTGTTTTTTGTTGTCGTTTGTTTGTTTGTTTTGCTTTTTTTGTAAATTCATGCAGGAAGGAATGAATCAGAGCAGTGAGCTTTAATCATTTCGTAGGAACTAAAACAAGCACCAGATATTTTTTTTTGGGTTAGAGCTTGAGTGACACTGACCCATAATAATAAAACTTTGAAAAGAATCTGGAAGAGGTGAATTAATTGATCTTTCCAAAAGCAGATTTTGTGAATTTAGGAATTGTTACTTTGTTCCCAAATACAAACTTCTTTTATCCAGTAACATACATATCTATGTAATCACACATCTTCCCACTGTGCTACATGCATGCATTCTTACACACACAGAGTCATATCTTTCATACTTGGATGTGTCATTTGAGTATGTTAAAGACTCTTCTAAAGAGTTCAGTCATTCAGAGCAACAGTTTTATTTCAGTCATAGAATCATAGAATGGCTTAAGGGACCTTAAAGACCATCTAGTTCCAATCCCCTTGCTGTGGACAGGGACACCTTCCATCAGATCAGCTTGCTGAAGGCACCATCCNGAAGGCACCATCCACTTTCTCAGGTGGTCATGACACTGATCTTTACTTACAGTGGGAAGCACTTTTCTGCCCCTGTCCTCATCTTGCTGACCATCCCCTCAAGAGGTGTGGGAGGAGAGGTTCCCATTGAATACTGAGGCAAAGAAGTTGCGGACTATCTCAGCCTTCTCCTCATCCATTGTAACCAGTTTTCCCGCATTGTTTGTCAGTGGTGCACCTTCTTTGACCTTCCTTTTCTCATTTACATACTGTAGAAGGCCTTTGTGTTATTCTTTGCATCCCCTGACAAGTTCAGTTCCATCTTCTCTTTGGCCTTCCTCACCACATCCCTACACAACTGAACTTCATCTCTATACTCTTCCCAGATTACATGTCCTTGTTTCCACTGCTTCTTTCCCTTTAGTTTGACCAGCTGTTTCAAACCATCCTGAGATTTTGGTTAGTTTGTTTTTCTCTGAGAATCTCTTTATTTTGTCTTGGCCTAGGGAATAAGAAATACATTTTGGCAGTTCCATCACTCCTTACTGGGAGTTTAGGAGCTGCATTTGTGTAACTCCCGGTATACTTGAGGACAAAAGAATAAAGATACTTGAAATGGAAGCATTGAAGGGCAAAATAGCTTTTTCTGAACAAAAGAAAATCAAACTCTGGCAAACTTGCATAAAAGTGGCCATGTGCATCCAAGTAAAAATTGAAAAATTTCTTGTGTTTTATGTTTCATCAATGATATATGCTACAACTTCTAAAAGGAAAAAAAATGGTGGGGGATGTTTTTTAATTTAACCAAATTTATTGATTAAATGAGATAGTAGTAATGGCATCCAAAGGGTTAAATTCCATTCTCAAATTTTAAATTTATTCTAGCTGAGATGAAGTATATATATAAAAATGTAAAACTCCCATATGTTTATTCTATGTGCAACCTATCCTTTTTCTACATTAAACCTGTCCTGTACAGTGATTACTACACATAAGCTATTGTAATTTTGACTTTTTTACTTGTTAAGCACTTTCTGAGACCCTTTTGCATTTGTTAGAGAGATACAAACATGAGCTGAATGCACACTTTAACAAGAGACACAGGTGTTAGGCCTTAACAAAGATCTGCTGCTAACCATATAGTTGGCAGCAGACAGGGTATTTTACACCACAAGAATATGAATACTTTTACAGCAACCGAGTTGGATATTTTTATTTGCTGGCATATTTTGTCCTTGCTCCTCTGATGTCTGTTAGTGGCTCAGGTCATTGTGAACAGTGGAAATACCAAAGCACATGTGCTGGGTTGCTGGGTTCTGATGTGCCCTTGCCAGTGCAGCCTACTGGAAGAGGAGATATTCTGGTCATGTAGGAATCATGGTGGCAATTNATGGAGGAATCATGGTGGCAATTTGACAATTTCTGAATATTTTTTTTTGACAAATATTATAAGTGTTATAGAAATATTTTCATGCAATATTAACATTATTGTAACACTAGTATAGAAGCATAAATTACCAGATGAGTCAGAATTATGGCCCTTTTCCGGCTGTGTGTGGGCAGACCCCTGCATCTGTGCTCATTACAGGTTTGGGACCTAAATGCATTAGATGTGTAGTAGAAGAAATGAGTCTGCAAAGTATTTTAATAGAAGGAATATACTGCTCTTGGTTGTGAAGAAAGAAAATCCTCTAAAGATAGAAATGGTCTCGTGCTTCACTTTAAAAGAGGGAAGTATGTTAATATGGAAATGTCTCTGGAAATTAAGAGAAATTAAATTAATCTGTAAGATTAATGACAAAGCTGAAAAAAAATGTAAACCATCTCAAATCAATGTCTTTAAAGAAAGGCAGAGGTGTATTGTCTTATACAGATTCCAGACAAGATTTGTGTAAGTGGGCGCTAGTGGTGGTCCAGTATTTCTGTAAAGTGTATTTGTAGGCAATATGCTAATATCTCACATAGTGTGATAATATCATTAACTCTTTGTGACAACAGTTTTCCCAAAGTCATGAACTGTAATTAACTGAAAATACTAATAAGGACATCTCCTTTCATCTGACATCTTTCCTCAAACAGAAACTTGCAGCTTATTGAGGAAGACATCCTCTTGCTTGGTATCCTGTGATTTGTCTTTGCTTTTAAGTACTTCAGAGATTTCTGTGTGCAGCACTCTTTGTTTGGTTTTTCTGCCTCTGAGAAAGTAGTATGTTCCATGTCCATCATCTGGTTTGGCCTCGTACATTGAGAAACAGGAGTAAATATTTCAGAACAGCAAGTAGTTGTGTTTTTGCTCAGAAAATTGGAAATTACAAGAGAAAAGCATNAGGGGAAATTACAAGAGAAAAGCATCCAAGTCAGAAGAGGCAAATCAGGAGAAAGATTTAATTTCTCATGGCTGAGGCTGCTCAAGTAAGACACTGCCTCAACTTCTAGAGTGAGCATGTTCTGCATAGTAGGACTAGAAATTTCTCCTCCCTGATCTAAATAAAAAAAAATCTGATGATTCCCAACTTCTTCTGAAATGCTTCATGCTCCTTTTTTCCTCAGACATTACCTTGTGCTATTTTTTCCTCTATCTCTGGGTTTCTCCAAGTGAAGGAAGAAGTGTCTCCTCTTTTTCTTCTCCTTTTGCCGCCACCTTCAGGGAAGATTAAAAATCCAGTGCCATGGAGAATTCAGCTTTACCAATCTTGAGGGTCATCTTGAGACTACAGTTTTGAAGTTAATATTCAGAGCAGTTTCAGGGATCCCTGATTCTTCCTTTGTTTCTATTAATCAATTTAGGAAAATTTGATTAGCTGTGGTTGTTTGTAAGAATACAGATCAACCTC
>WEIV01003938.1:4166-17237 GCA_013390005.1 Calyptomena viridis
TCCATAAATGTGACTATTTAATCATATTACCACTTTTACTTTTTCAGAATTTATTTGAGAGTCTTAAAAAAATGTTTACTTTTGTGTTGCATGGAGAATGCTACAGAACAGTCAGCTGTTAAGATGTCACATGGAAAATTTTCTTCAAATTCTCTAACCTGTGAGAACCAGTAGTCTACTGACTTAACTTCCAAAGTCATGAGAACACACAGTTCTCTCATATGCTGAAATCACTACTCTCACATAGCATCTTTACTGTATCAATAGAAAAAATAATAATAAGAAAGCAAACGAGAAGTGAGTACATTGCTGGTTAATTCACTAAACTCATTGGTTGAATAAAAGATTTGAGTAGAGGTGAAACGCCTTAAAATCTCCTCCAGTTCTTGATGTCAATTCTCCTCATTCTGTGTAAGAAAAAAAAAAAATACTTCTCACTAACAGATTGTCAGATAAAAAGAAATTAACTGACATCGTAAAAGAGAAATTGTATTTTATGCCAAAGTTGTAACTTGGCACATACTATGGGAAAAGATAAAGAAAGTACTTCCCTACATCTGGCATGCCAGCAGGTAGGTACAGTTTAAAAGTGTTAGTAGGGAATAAACCTCCAGCAGAAAAATCAGTGACAGAGCATACTAACAGTGTCTGCAGCTTTCAGTGTCAGTCTGGTGTACGGACGCAGACACAGCACTGGCAGTGTTGTGGGATATGATGAACACAACTCATCTCTCTGCTAAAACAGAGCCAGGAGACAAAGAAGAGGTCTTATGATTCTATGATTGATTGAGGATTGAAGAGGGTGTAGCAGCAGGTCTCTCAGAAGCTGCAGTCTGACTCTTATAATGTAAAGCCATACATGCCATGCACAGATCCACATGTTCTAAACAATAAAAAAGCTTATGAAATCTCTGTTAATTTCTGCTGGTGCACTGCTAATGTGTGAAAAGCCTTGGAGAAAGATAGAAGCTACCTTAATTGCCTCAACATGCTATTTTCATCACCTGTCACCTTGTTGCTGAGGAATGAAGAAATATTTATACAAAATAATAAGACTTGTGCATCTTACTCAGAAAGGAAAACAAATCATGGCAATTGTTCCCATTACAACAGACATGGTCATACAGAAAATAATAGTTTTCAATAGTGCTTGTACTTATAAAGTTTTATCAGTATGCCTAAATTCACAGAGCTGCTTTGGAGGATAGTGTTTTTCAAAACATACTATAGACAAGTCCAAAACTCCTTAATTTAATTTGCGCTGCTAGAGTTTTGATGTGTATAGCAAGAAAGGGATGGAGATAAACTTACTTGACTTGTTGTCAAAATATAGCATAAAAATGGCAACTGCATAAGAAAGAGAACTTCAATCTGATGATAGCATACAGTGAAAAACCCTTAGTCAACTCAATTAAGTTCAGTTTTCAAAGGAAGGACCACAAAGGGGCTGAGAACAAACTAAGTAAGAGAAATTTTCAGCTGCTCATATTTGTCATCTTTTCAGTTCTTCCAAACACTAGAAAAGAAGCCATACATGCCTGTCAAGAACAAAACAACTGGAACTTTAAAACAGGAAAAAATAATGTCATGAAAGCAATAAACTTTCTAAAAACCATTTTGAAGTACTTAATTTTAGCCAGAAAGCCAGAGCCATGGCAGCAATCCACTGGCATGAATATCATGGTTTAACTCCAGTGGGCAGCTCTGCCCCATACAGCTGCTCACTTATTCCACCATGGTTTAATGAGAGGGAGGGAATTGTAAGAGTCAAAGTAAAAAACCTCACGGGCTGAGATAAGGCCAGTTTAATAGATAAAGTAAAAGTCATTCACACAAGAAAAGAAAAACAAGGAATTCGTTCACCACTTTCCAGGTGTTCAGTCATCTCCAGGAAAGCTGGGCTCCATTAACAGTGACCTGGGAAAATAAAAATCATCCCTTCAAATGTCCCAACTTTATCCTTCTTTCCCCAGATTTTATCGTTGAACATGATGTCATATGGTATGGGGGCATCCCTGTGGTCAGTTCAGATTAGCTGTCCTGGCTGTGTCTCCTTCCACATTCTTGTGCACCCCCAACCTCCTCACTGATGAGGTGGGGTGAAGAGCAGAAAAGTCCTTGTCACTGTGTGAGCTCAGCAGTAACTAAAACATCCTTGTGTTATCTACACTGTTCCCAGCACAAAACCAGAACATGTCCCCATACTGGCTACTATGAAGACAATTAACTATTCCAGGAAGAAAACAGGTGAGAATGAAAATGGAAGGTCTGGTAAGCCAATGTCACATGAATGAGAAAATGTAGATCACACAGCAAAAGATAATGAAAATATGCAGCATCATTTACAGAGGTTGAAACAAAAGAAACATTATTTTTTCAGAAAATGCAGCTTATAGATTGCTAGTCATACACAGAGCAATCACTATAGAAAAAGAATACCGTGTTTCATCAAATATGATGCTATTTGCTGGGATAATTACGTTACTGATCCTTACCGACTTTTATATCATTAAAGGTCTCCATGTGTTTCATCCTGGAGACAGGAGAGCAATTTCATCATTCTCAGCTTATATTCTGCATAGAAGCATCTGGATGCTAAAAATCTTATTTAAGCTAGAACCCTTAACATCATATTGGAAGGTTCACCATTTCTCTTTCTTCATTAAGTATTTATATTCAGAGCACATGTGATGCACCAACAGAAATTAGTACGAAAATACAATTGCCATGTTTTGTTAGAAAATATAATGAGAGCACAAAAACGTTGTGATATGCTTTGATCAAGTGATAAAACAACTTGATAAAAGCAATTACGCACTTCAAATAAATCAAAGTTTTTGACATGACACTATATAATACTGTATTCTGAGAAGATATGCAGTGTGTATAATCAGTTGGTCATATCCTTTAGTTGGTATTCAAAGGTAACAAATGCAGCTTAAGGGGGAAAAAATCAGTGCTAGTGTCTATGATAGCTGGGAGCACTGAGAATTCTTCAGTATCTGATACTACTCAATGTTTTATTCAGTACTAATACTGTGTGTTCTTGGATGATCAAATAAAATATTTTCTGGTATGTTGAATAGTTCAATGGAAGCACTAAACAAAGAGGAAAAGAGGGTGTTTTTGCATGATGTTCCAGATCTCCCAGGTACAAGGTAATAATTCAGCAAAACACATTTCAATGCAGCATTGAAAGTGTAAGTTGTCACACACGGGAAGCAGCGCACAATTCAGCAGGACAAGAGGTTTCTTCCTGGAAAGCAGCAACTTGAGAAAAAACATTATCAGAGAGAACAGTGTCAATGTGGAAGTTCAATATAATGTTCAGTGAATGTTGTCACTGAAATTATGAAAGAATATCAAGAAGGGAACCGGATAACTTCTGTATACAACATTTGTAAGAATTTGAAGATTTCTTCATCCTGTTTGAGGAGTTCACTTCACGGAGTGTATGAATATAGTGAAGAGAATTCAGAATACTCAAAAAATGACTCAGACGTAATAGAAAGCTATCCTTGAAGCAGGATGATTATGGAGTTCAACCTACCATTTTGTTGAAGAGAAAGTGAAGTTATTTGATCATGCTGCATAGATACTTAGGCATAAAAATTACATTTGATAGGAAAGGGTGTCTTAATCTTGCAGGTGAAGGCCTAAGAAGATCCAGTGCATGGGAACAGAAGTTAGACTTTCTCAGCCTTGAAATAAGATGCAATAAGATGCATTGGTGAAGCTAATTAACTATTTGAACAACTTGCCTGAAGCACCCATGGACTTGCTATCACTTGGAGTCCTTAGAAACAAACTTGATAGTTCTCTGAGAAACATATTTTAATCCAGGTTCTGGAAGAAATTCTGCAGCTTATAGAGGCAGAGCACAGGACCAGATGGTCCCTTCAAAAGGGAGTGCTAGTCCCTTCTGTTCTCAGTGTCCTTGAGCGAGAAAAATGAATCTTTTATTGCTGTCTTTTTCATAGAAGCACTCAGAGTCAGCATTTCTAGAATTAGTGAGCTGGAGGATATTCCCTTGGCAGAGCTGCTTTTCCAGTCTCATGCAATGTGTAAACAGCAGGCAATAAAGTTTTCTGGTTGCTCCCAGAAGACCATGTTTTGCCTACAAAACCTACATTTTTGGACATGATGAAAAAAAAAGTAACACACAATTTGGTTGCTAAGTCAAGGCCTATGTTGGAAGAAAAGCAAACAAGTTCCAAATAAAAAAACAATACCTTTAGATTGCCACATATTTTATGCAGGATATATCAAGTCTTTGCACTATGAGAGTCTAACAAAAACATTTTTCTGTGTAGAAACATACTTTGACTGGTTGTGTCTATATGTGTTTCAGCTTCCAAATAGTTTTTGTTCACAATTTATACTATACCAAAGAAGTCACAGCAAATATAGAGGTTATAAAACTCAAATATGCAAATGGTCCAATAGTTTATTGACTACTATTTCAATTATGAATTAGTATTAATTGAGATATTTTAATTTCTTCTAAATACTACGTTTAAATTCCCTTTTTTTCTTTTAATCATATTGAACTGCTATGAGCTAAGAGGAACTCCTGCAGTGTTTCTTGCAGGATTGTGTGTGCTTTTTATCAGACTTCATTCATCAGCACTGGCAGCATGTTAATTAACTCAGCTGTGAATGACCCCCTGCTATTTTACTGGGTTTTCTAGTTGTAAAATAAAATAAGGAGCAAAAGAATAGATAAAACATTGCTTTTGCAGCTAATAGAGAATCTAGAGTTCTTCTCTCGTGATAGTCTTCTCAGTGGTAGTCACTCTGAGGTTAGTCCTCATCTTGTAAATTTTTTATGTCAGGTAGTGGTATCAGTTGGAAGGGGAGGATATAAAGCAGTATCACCTCACACAGACATAAAACCTCCTAAATGCTGAAAAGCAACCCATTGGTCTGTGATTACTTCCTTTTTTGTATGTATCAAGTGCAAAATTCCTCTCTGAAGAAGGCTGAAGAACAACTCTTAATGGAAGGGTAGCAGAAACTGTTGCTACTACTCTCACCTTTCAATTATTACCATACTACTAAATCTTTATTTGCACTTGTTGCAACAGTGATTTACAGTGCAAAATGGACTCATAGTGCCATCATTGTGGGATAAGGATACACACAAAAAACCACCACCCTGGCAATCTTTAAGACTGGGAAAAAAAATAAATTCCAAAGAAACTTTTTAAAAGATTTTAGAAAGCACCATCTCCTATGCAATACATATCATCCTACGTAGTGAATTCTATCACATGTAATTGAATTATAAACAGTATCTTCATAGTCATTTTCATATTATCTTCATAGTCATGTTCTGCAATGCTAGACTTTTCCTGGGGTGGCTGCTGTGAGAAGCTGCCAGAAGCCTCCTCCATGTTTGGCAGAGGCAATGCTAGCTGACTCCGGGATGGATCTGCCACTGACCAAGGCCAGGCCAATCAGGAATGATAATAATGCCTCTGTAATAACATATTTAAGAAGGAAAAAAAGTTATTAGGCAGATGTAACTGTGGACAGAGAAGAGTGGAGGGAGAATGTGTAAGAGGAACAGTACTGTAGACACCAAGGTTAGCAGAGGAGGAAGGAGGTGCTTCAGGCACTGGAGCAGCAGTTCATGGTGCAGACCATGGTAAGGCCAACTGCCCCCTGCAGCCATGGGTGTCATGGGAGTGCAGAGACCTACCTGCAGCCCACAGAGGAGACCCACATAGGAGCAGGTGGATGCCAGAGAGAGGGCTGTGAACCCATAGGAAACATGTGCTGGAACAGGCTTGTGGCAGGGACCTGTAGACCCATGGAGACAGGAGGCCACACCAGAACAGGATTCCAGGTAGGACTTGTGACCCTGTGGGGGGTCCATGTTGGTGCAGGCTGTGCCTGAAGGACTGCACCCATGGAAGAGTGATCCACACTGCAGCAGTTAGTGGAGAACTGTTACCCCTGGGAGGAATTCATGTTAGAGAAGTTCCTGAGCTGTCTCCCATGGGAGGGACCCCACAATGGAGTAGTGAAGGACTCCTCTCTCTCTGAGCAGTGACATAAACAACCCACGAACTGCTCATAACCATGTATTTGGTCTGACAGAGATGGAATTCATTTTCCTCACAGCAGCCCCCATAGTGCTGTGCTTTGCATTGTTAGCTGGAAAGGTGTTGATAACACACCAGTGTTTTATCTGTCACTGAGCAGTGCTGGGACAGCATCAGCACTGTCTCTCAACATTCCCCACCCCCTCCTCAAGGGACTGGGAGTGGGCAAGATCTTGGAAGGGGACACAACTATCCAGCTGACTGAAATTAACCAAAGGGATATTCCATATATATGACATCAGCTCAGATATAAAAGCTAAGGAAAGAGAAGGAAAGGGGACTATTCATTATTTACAATGTTTATCCTGAGAAGCAACCAGTACACATGCTGAAGCCTGTTTCCCGGGATGTGGATGAACATCACTCACTGATGGGAAGTAGAGAATAAACCTTTTTTTTTTCGCCTTTTCATATGCGCATGCAAAGTTTTGCTTTTGCTTTAGTAAACTACCTTATCTCAACCTATGTGTTGTTTTCCATCTTGTGTCCTCTCCCTTGTCCACCTGGAAGGGAAGTGGTAGAGCTGCTTGGTGGGCACCTGGCGTCCACCCAAGGTCAACCTACCACAAACCCCCATTCTCTATCTCCCTGCACCACTGAAGGGGAAGAGGTAATGCTTAGGAAGGAGGGAGGTGTGGGAGAAAGGTGTATTTAAGATTTGGCTTTGGTTCTCATTATTCTGTTCTGATTTTGTTAGTAATAAATTCAACTAACTTTCCCGATTCAAGTCTTTTTTGCTCATGACGTATTTGGTGAGTGATCTTTCTCAGTCCTTAACTCATTAATGTTTCCTTGCATTTTTTCTCCCCTTTTCCTTGCAGAGTGGAGTGATAGAGCTGCTTTGGTGGGCGCCTGGTATCCAGTCTGGGTCAATTCACTACATATGACAAATTGAAATATCTGTGACTCAAAGATACCAACATAAGTTGATGTAGACAAGATCTAGTAAAATTTTACAGCAAGAGAAGTTACACTTCTATTCCTTGGCAATGCTAGTAACATGTCCCAAAGGAACATGAAGTAATTTTTTGTTTATTTTGTTTTCTGCAGTCTTGAGGAGTACAAAAGCAGTTCAACTCACTTGTTTTTCCATTCACAAGTCTCTCATGCCGTAAGAAATAGCAAAAAAGAAGCTGAATGTGAAAAGTAGCAACTAATTCTCACATTACTGTTCTGAAAATCTGCTAATTGCCTCACAAAGCTCAGTTATCTCACTTTATTTTTCAGTGAAGACTTGACAGGAGATAACAAGTTTCAGTAAATTAATTGTATTCTATTAATTGGAATACTAGGACTAATTAAACTCTTTGTGCTTTTGCATAGTTTTCAGCAGTAAAAGACAAAGAAATTCAGTATCATAGTTCATACAAGGCAAACAGAGACACTGGAATATCTTTTTAATGTAATTAGTTGAGTCCATTGTACAATGGGGAAGCTTAAGGAGAATACAATCCTCCTGAGCCAATGCCATTCCTTGAGCCAATATGGTAATGAGTGGTCACATGTAGCTTCAGACTCTTGTAGGTAACACGAGGAATGGTCTTCTAACCCTAACAATGTGACTTGGAGCTTGTGTATATAGCAACGTGTAAACATTCCAAGATACTTCAATAGGAGAGATACTGCAATTAGTCAAAAGCTATTTTGAAATAAGGCATATCTCTTAACTGATCAACTACAATGTGATTAATCACAATCACTGTGGCCATTAGGTCATGGGCTTTCCACATATTTGCAGATTTTCTTATAAGCAAATTACATCAAAGAAGTTACATATTTGTTCTCAGTGCCTGCCAAAAAAGAGTTGTCAAACTAGTGGGAAATTATTTAATGAATTAGAGGCTGAAATTAATTTTTCCAGAATTCCTACATTTTCAGTAATCAGAAAAAGCCTAATCTCTTGAAATAACACTTTTTTCCCTTCCTTTATGGCTTTAATTTATGTAAGATTTTGGTTTGACACCAAGAATAGGACACACTTGAAGTAGTTATTTTTTTCTTCTAGCATCTCACTTTTCTATCAGGCTCACTTGCTGAGCCTAGTGCAGTGAGTGTGCATTCAGTCTACTTCAGCCTATGTAGAACAAGAAGAGTATATGATCAGTTCATTTGTAAAGTATGTAGGGAGAAAAGACTCAGTCATCATCTCTGAGACTGGACTTCTTTCTAACAAAGTCTCAGTTCCCATGTGTATGTGACTGCACTTATTTCTAGTGAACAAACTTAATTGCTGCTCTATATGGCATTGTAGAGGGAACTGATGAGAAACCTCTTGGTCCTTCCTGAAGCAGTTGATCAATTTCACATAAAATTTATGGAATATTTACTTCTAAAAGACTTAGAAACACCATTGCTGAAGGCCTTCAATTTCAAAGAATCAGAGAAGAAATCTGCTTTTCATCACCAGCTCAGAAAAATATTACACAATCAAATGAAAAATGGAATTTCTTCCATGTTGAAGAGAGACTGAAGACTACTATGAGCTGTCATTATCATGATAGTTAGGTTTCTGTTTCGGAAGAAATAAGCTCTGGTATATACAAGTAAAGGAGATATTTAAAATCAAATTTTATCAGCCTTTGAGTAAAATAATTGGGTTTGGAAGTAATACCCTTTCACTTTTTTAGATTTAAAGATTTTTTTTTTAACCTCATAGGAGAAATATTGCTCTTTCTTAACTACAGAATACTGTAATTAAGTTTATCTTTTGTCATTTATCTTACTGAGAAGCTGAAACCCAGATCCACCTTTTTAAGAAGCTATTTTAGAATTATCTCAGTGAAATTGAGTTACCTGTGAGCCTCAGCTCCCAACTTGCAACTGTAAAAGATCACATTCCTCTTTCAAATTAAACTTTTGGCTTGTTCTAACTAGCAATACTGAACAGATATAATAAAATAATTTCACAACTTTCAGAATAAGTGGGCTGGTGTGTGTATACGAAACAAGAACAATTTTTTTTCCTAATGGTTTCTTAAAAACGTGAAAAAATAGGAGTTTTAGGGCAGCTGACATTAATGTTGCTTTAAGCCAAATATAGCTATTACTGGTGAAGTCTAAGCATGGCCTACTGAAAATAATCTTGAGGGAAATGATAGCCAAAGGATAAATTTCACTTACTGCAAAAAGAATTCCTGAGCTGAATCACATCCATATTTTAACAAACCATCATACTTTCAGAAGAATATGTTTGGGGAAGGAGCCTTATGTGCAGAAATCAGTGAGATTATAAGAAGTATGTACAAAGGGGGACAGGTGAGAATCACAGATATATTTATATATATATGCAAGTGTCTTCATTTTATTTCTCTTTGACATGAAATAAGTAATAAAAAACCTGGTTGGTTGATTGGCTGGTTGGTCGTTTCTTTGCCACAGGAAAAAAAAATAGATCAAAGGCTGGGCAACCTGGGATTCCCACTGCTTTACAGTATTGAGAAACAGGATATGCTGAGGATATTACATAAACTGACAGTACTGTTGGTCTTTCCTGTTGGTATTTATCTTGGAACACACGGACACATTTCATTCAACCCATATGCATCATAGTCCTTGTGTTTATCTGTTTACTTGCATCACACATATGTGTTGCACAAATATGCTTTAGAAATACTACAGAAGTAATGAGAACAAATGAGAAGAAGCAGTATTTTTAGACCTAAACCTGCAATAATATTACTGTGTGTTGTACAACAGACTGAGTGCAATTTATGACAGAAATGTATGTGCTTCAAGGTTGCCACTAATTAGCTTAGTTGTCATGAAATACAAGGAGGTTTTAAATGTGTTTTTGTGTGTGTTTAGTACCCTTACATTTTAGGATGCCCTTTGTTACATTGAAATGTTTGTTTCTATGAAGACAGCCTGAATAAAACTATTAATTTAAAAAGTGATACTTTTTGAAATTCAACACATAACTGGGAATAAGTAATTGATAATAAAGTCCAGAAGGGAACACCTCTTTGGTTTCTCTGGGGTAATATTTTTATCAATGACTCATAAGACAACATTAAATAGGCACTGATGAAGTTTGAGGTAGCATCAAAACTAGAGGAAAAACAAGTAACAATAAAATCAGATCTGAATCTGTTCATAACATTGTAGATGGTAGGTGGCAGATGCATGTTTTCTTACAGAGAGATATAGATATTCCCACCTGAATATGTAGGCCAAAGTTATAAGATTTTGAGGAATAGATGTCTAAAGAATGGAGGAGGGATGGGGAGGGTTCTGAAGTATCACAGTTAGTAAATAACTGAAGATGATGTTTCAAGTGGGTATTTTGAACAACAGGACTAATATACCATTTGGATGTGCAAAGGGGCAAACGCCGAGTATTTTTAAACATGACATTTTTTTCTTTGTTTGGCCCTACCATGACACTCCTGAAATCCATTGCCAGTTCTGACATTGTGAAAGGTTACTGAAAGACTGAAGAAAGCTCACAGTAAAACCAAAATATATAAGGGATTATAAAATATACATTCCAATGAAATACTCAGGTAGTTCAATCTACTATATTATCGAAGAAATGGTTATGAATGCTATGGTCTATAAATGCCTACACTTGCTAATAGAGAAAAAACAGGCATTTGCTAATGAAAAGTTAGCACTGCAGCCGACTTCAAGGTGAAATAAGTTTCCCATTTCTTTAAAAATTTAACATAATTAACTATTTAAATGCCTTATCAAAAGTTGTGTATATTCTCTGTTTTTAAATCAGGAAAGGAATTTTTTTTTTAAGTCAAATTAACCATAGATTTTGAATTTCTGACAGGATTAAACTCAAGGAACTCTGATAGTATACAGTATATTGGAGAACAGACTAGCATCAAAATCTGTTCTTCACTACATTTTCCCAGCTAGAAAGTTAAGCTTTAAAAATCAGTGTGTAGTCATTTAGTTTTGTCATTCTAAAAACGATTTCCATCTCATGATCTCCAGACATCATTCAAAAGCCTATACATTATCACAACTGATTTCCAGAAATCTGAGTTCCTTATAGATTAGAGCATTATAAGTTTGCTTAAGTCTGACATTCCACTCTGCTTTTCAAGTGTTGTGCTTATAATTAAACTACACTGTTAAACAAGGATTAGTAATTTTTATTTATTATGTACTATATAATTGCATAAATATAAATAATTAAAAAAAACAAACAGTAAACAGCATTAGTTCTCAGAAGATTTCTGTCTTAACCAGGATAATTCAGCATGTAATGNAGTTAAAGTTTCTGAACATCAGAGGAAAACAATCATTCTGCCTACCGTGAACTGTTTTGTCTCTAAAGTTTATGTTTTAAAGGCATTCTTAGTTGAATGTCTGTTCTCTTAACATGCACTGATTCTGCAAAAACAGGCTATTATATGTGAATATTTTCTGTGCATCATTAAATAAGTTTTCTTTCTGTTTAACACAAATTTTTACAGTTTACCCTCTCTATTTCTGAGGATATTTGAGGATTTTTCTTTTGGTACTCATCCTGATGGTACTGGAACACCTAAAAATTCTTTTGGAATTTTTAGTTTCCTAAATGCAAGAAACAAAGTGTGATTAGAGGTACCTTTAAAACTACAAGCAAAGACATTTTTATGGGGAAGTATAATATAATTAAGTATGCAGTCAAACTTTGTAAGAAGTGAAAAGGTTTTCACCTAAAGTGTTTCAAAAAGGTCCATTCAACACAAAATCATATTCTAATTTACCTGATTGTCTGCGATTTGATTTAATTTTTTTTCTATAGAAAGAATTGCATTGTTTTTATATAAACTCATTCATTTATCTAAAAATTTCCCTTAGGAATATCAAAATGAGAAAGAAAAAATTATTATTTCAAAACAGCTGGAAAAAACATTGTTGATATGCTTTAATATTTTTTATTTCACATATGCTTTTTCTTGTCTACATTTCCTATATATTTCTCTTTTTCTGTTTCAATAGCTCAAAAAAACCCCAAAAACCTGGACAATTCAATTCCAGAACATCTGTGTAGGTGTTATTTTTATTATAGCACTACCCTTCCCCCATTTTCTAACTTTTTCTAATTTCTCTTTCCTGAAATACAAACACATTCACTCATACTAAGTATCTGCATTCTTTCTCCAGCCATCTGTTAATCTACCACCAAACACAAAAAAAACCCATCTCATTTGTTTTTTAAATTTTACATCCTTTCATGCTGCCTTGACTTTTTCAGAGAGCTGCCAATCTTGAAAAAAGCCCTGGATACTGGTGAAATTTATCAGTGAAAGTTGTGTTTCTTAAAATATTTCAAGTTTGTCAAAACTTTGTAAGAAAATAAAGCATAGTTGTTTGTGACAACTTCAAAGAATGATAGAATTATATAATATTAGATCCACAGAAACATATATATTTAAAGATCATCAAGTCCACCTCTCATCTACCTCATGGATAGGGACTTTTTTTCACTATAAAAAGTTGCTCAAAGTCCTGTCCAGCCTCACCTTGAACACTTCCAGTGATGGGACATCCACAAGTTCTCTGGACAACCTTTTTCAGTATCTCATCCCCCTTATCATAAATACAATTCCTTTTTTATATCCAACTTAAATCTACTTTTTTTTAGTTTAAAACCATTGCCTTTTCCCCCATCACTACAGGTCCTGGTAAAAAAGTTCTCTTCAACTTTCTTTAAGTCCCCTTCAAGTATCAAATACTCTTCAAATAAGGTCTCTTCAAACTGAACAGACCCAAATCTCTCTCAGCATGACTTCACAGGAGAGGTGTTCATCTTTGTGGCCTCCTCTGGACCTAGTCCATGGTTCATGTTTTTCTTGTGTTGAGACCTCAAAACTGGATGCACCACTTCAAGTGGGGTCTCACAAGAGTGGACTAGAGGGGGAGAATCACCTCCCCCATCATGCTGACCACAGTTTTCTCATGGAACCCAGAAGAAGGCTGGCTTTGTGAACTGCAAGTGCACATTGCCAGTTCATGTTCA
>WEIV01003943.1:220-11419 GCA_013390005.1 Calyptomena viridis
AGGTTGGTAAGAGGCTTGGAGGACAAGCCCTATGAGGAAAGATTGAAGGAGCTGGGGTTGTTCAGTCTGGAGAAAAGGAGACTTAGAGGCGACTTTATTGCTCTCTACAACTTCCTGAAAGGAGGTTGTAGACAGGTGGGGGACAGTCTCTTTCACCAGGCGGCAACAGACAGAACTAGAGGGCATTGTCTCAAGCTATGCCAGAGTAGGTTCAGGTTAGAGATTAGAAAAAAGTTTTTTACAGAAAGAATAATAAAGTATTGGAACAACCTACCCAGGGAGGTGGTGGAGTCCCCAACACTGAATGTGTTCAAAAAAAGATTGGACATAGTACTTGGTGCCCTCATCTAGTTATGGTGTTAGGGTATGGGTTGGACTCGATGATCTCGGCGGTCCCTTCCAACCCAGTTATTCTGTGAATCTGTGTGAATTATCACCATCATCAAACACTTCCCAGTTTAGATCTCAGAACATCGATCACTGCTTTTAACCCTCCACTATTCTTGAGGGAAGAATGAAACTGTCCACTTCAGGATCCAGAACAAGCATAATATTTGGAAAGAATAGCTATTGAATTATATAATTAAATAATTAAAAAGATAATTAAATAATTTGGTTGACTGCATGGTTAAAACATTAACCTGACTAACAATAAATTCTTATCTTAGATGACTCTAGCAAAAAATGTAGTCTGCAACTGATTTCTTGGGGGTCTTGTCAGACACATGCAGCCATAAAGAAGAACACCCAGAAGCTCTAGGAAAACAGAAAAGTAGATCTTTGTGTTGCTAATCTAGGAGAAATGTGGAGGATATTTTTCATTGTTTTTTAAAGTCCCTGTGAGTTGTACCTGTGCAGAAGAGAAACTCAGAATATTTGCAGAGGACTCTTTGATTTCCTTTGAGGACTCAGGACTAGTAGATCCTAGGATGATAACACTCTTTTTAAAAAGAGATAGAGATGCTATCCCTTTCTGAGATCTAATATAACTCCATTTCTATGCAAACAATGTTTTCCCTTATATAACATTGCTAACAACATTTTACTTTTGTTTTCTAGGTCTTTTAAAATCAAAAGAGCTTGCACATGTATGATTATAACAATAACAATTGTTAGCCCAAATAATAGAAAATGCTATAGGTTGGCTGCAGAAAAAAAAAGCCATATTAAAAAAATAGCATAATTTCAGCATGATTTTGCATAATGATTATGAGATAGTATTCTATAGTTCAAATTTCTCATTCTCTGCTATAGCATGTGCACAGCATAATACTTATAGCAAGTAGTTTAAAAGAATAACAGTAGAATTTGTTTAATTGCAGAATCCTGGACTGTATTTAGATTTTAAGTCATTCATTGTGCACTTAAAATTCACACTGCTGGCAGAATGTGCAGCTAAAGTAATCTCATTTATTGCTAATTGCTGTTTATTACTGATAAGGCCTATTGGTATTTGGTGCAGAATTAATGTTAATCAAGGTTCAGCGTGCATGATTTCAATGTCAGTAATTAAAATGAGAAATTAAATATTTGGCCTGATGCAGAGTAACTTTACATTCTGGAGAACTCTAGTGCAGTGAACATTGGGACTGCTCCTGTTTCTACTGACATCAGAGGCAAGACTCTGTTGGGCCTTTCTGAATGTAAATGATTGGTCCCTGACACTCAGAACTCTTGTTCAGTCAAGGAGATTTATGTGACCTCAGCTCAACTGTTTGCAATTACTTCAAGTATTTCTTACCAAAGAAGATAAAACTATATTTTACTATGTGGAGGACAGTTTGTACCAGTGCAAAACATGCCTGCCATAATGACGTACTACTTCAGAAATTTTTCTTCACCGTTGCCCTGTTTTATTGTCAATGTAATTAGAAGAGTTTTAGATTGATATACGATTACAAATATATCTCTTATTTTATTCTTTCATTGCAGATATCTTTAAATTAATGATGTTGTTGACTTTCTATCTCTCAACATTAGTTGTGTCCACGTTAAATGTGAAAAGATGTCGTTTTATGTGTTTAATTATTTTCATTTTAATTTGCTGGTTGTGTCAGACTGACAAATGCACTAAACGTTAATGAATACTATTGACCACTGCTGTAACACAACAATTATTCTTACAGTCTTGATACAGGAAAAAAGTTCTTAACATTCTTGTTCTAAGAAAAATCATGATGAAAGTTAGGCAAATGTAAAGCAATAGAGAAGCATCTAATTGGAGATTGTTTCATATCCTAAACAGCTGTCATAGCTCGCTGTTGAAATAAAATTATTCCTCTGTTGATTAAATACACCTGTGTGGGGTAAAATGCCTTCTTTTTCATGTGGAGACACAAAACTGTAATCACTATTTCCCACTGAGACTGAAAAAGTGATGAGTAACAGTCTTTTTCTCTTTTACTTCTCTTCAGCATCATCAGGGCTCCTTTCAATCATACCTCGCCTTCCACACCTACTGGCTGGTTTTGAAGAAGTGGTATAATGCCATCAAGGATGTGGTGAGACAACTTCCTCTGAATGAGGAGCATCAGGAAAGCACCCTTTAAGGTAAAATCATGGTAAGAGTCTGAAAGTGTTGTGGAAGGTGACATGACTTTCATCACAGACATTGGTTTCTATAAACATAGAATTATCAGCTTCAAATCATTAATATTTGAGGATGTGTTAGTTTTTCCCATTCATGATTAAACTAATTTTATATAGAAAGTCAGAAAGCAGATGAGCATGATTTTGTAGGTACAGTGTCTTTAGTGGGTAGAGAACTAATCATAAGAAAATGATAATGGTAAAGTAAAAAGATCTCATGAATCTCTATTAATTACTTCTACTATGATAGGACCACAGATGTCTTTCAAGGGTTTCACAGTCAACAACTCCAGCACCAGTATAGGTAGAAATTATTCCCGTTAAGAATATTTGTCCTCTTTAATTTCTCCTAGTCTGTGAATCTAACAATTATTTTTCTGATTAAACACATCCCTCATCCTGTTTCAGCAAGTACATATTAGCAATACCAGACAAAAAGTTTGTTTATACACATTCTGGGTGAAGAATCCTAATTGTGCTGATGAGGAGCCAAGTTCAAGAAACTCAGTGAAGCATCCCAGATGTGCAGGGAGGATGCCAAACCTGTGGTGGTAGAAAATGCAAGATGATACTTTTATCATTGGCTAAGCCTACCACTCCCTGACTAGTGACCTTTTTCTTGATTCAGAAAGGAAGAACTTAGATAGTGAGTGGTAAAGTAGCTTAGCTAAGTATGAATGTTTCTGGTTTTCCTGAATGATATACAAATTGATTCAGTACTTTAAACACTGCTTCTAGTTTCCTTCTGCTGCTTCAATCTTCACGGTTAGCAACGTGAAAAATTATACTCAGAATAAAGACAGTTACATAATCAAAGCTGGGGTTCTTACTTAGTTCACCAAATTGCAGGTAAATTCATACTTATCAAATACCAGTTGCTTATTCAGTTAACTTCTGAGCATAAACCCTGCATTAATGCATCCATTTCCCACCCATCCTAAGCGAATTGTATGTTTTCAATTCAATCGCTTTTGCTCACAGTTCACAAGGTTAATGTGTTAATGGTTTTATGGAGAGATGCCAATCACCCCTAAACTTTGCCTGAAAAATCACTTCAAGTGAAACTGTGCTTAAGAAATTTGAATGTTGGAAGTATATTTTAATGGATATAAATCCATTCATTGTCTTCTATGCTGCTGGGCCTACCTCACTGAGCAACAGCTTGGTTTATTAATAAGTACCATAAGAAAATAAATGCTTCTGTAGTGCAACAGTTCTGTCTCTTGGACCACTTTCATTTGTAATTTTTATTTCTATAATTGCAAAGTCTGAGACATTTCTTCTTCCGTTTAATTTTCAGATATTAAACATTTTCTTTACCATTATTTCTTATATTATCACTAGTGGATTTAACAGTGGCTTTCAATGTTTGGTACAGATAAGTGTCATTGTCCTTTTTGTCCATTATAGAAAAGAGCTTTACTTAATATGAGGTTGAGAAAAAGAGAAAAACAAGAAACCAAAAATTATATTTGTCTTCTTATTTGTTTTCTCTTTTTCTTTCTTTTTGCTTTTCCTAACATCTGTCTGTCCCAGACAAGGCCTCCAACATTCTACAAGTCCAAGTCGTTAATGGACATGCCACTCAAATGCCTTTTTTTTGCAAGTAGCAAGAATTTTGTCCAGCACATGTGCATAATCCTTGCAGCTGTGTATGTCTTCTTCATGCCTATTTTCTGTGATGGATTTAGTACTGCCGGTACTGCAAAGGCCACATTAAGAATATTCCAGGCTGAGCCTGTGGAGGTATTAAAATATTTTTAATTTGGAATTTTTGGGTGAAAAATAATCTTTATTCTACCAAATACAGAAAAGGACAATCTTCTATTTCTTTTCTTGTTTAATCTCAGTGTTTTCTTTCTTTTACCCTTCTTCTCTGGCTAATACAGAAGCATAAAAATGGATAGAGCAAAAACCAAAATCCAAACTAGAGTAAGGAGGAAAGCCTGATGACAGTACTGCATGGTACATCTTATTGTTTCTAATGAAGAACAACAGAAACACATAGGTTTGGTGCTGGGCATTTACTATATATATTCCCACAGGTCTTTGATTAAGGGCTGTTTCGGACATATTCTATTTTTCATATATACATTTCATAATCTACAACCAGAGAGTTAAACAAAAATTGTACAAAGCTGAAGGACATTGAGGTGGCTTTTTACTTTGCCATGGGTCCATGATATAAAGGACATGTGATTATGGTTCTGCTTATAAAAGTCCCTGTTTAGATGGAAATTTTCCAGAATCAACTAGCTTTGTTTCCGTTAAATGTAAAGGTAGTGATGTGATATTTCTTTACTAGTGGCCTCATTTGAATTTTTCCTCTCCTTCACAAAAACCCCTCTCCAAAACCCCAAAATAAGCAAACAAAATCCTTGTGCTTTTGTGTGATCTTTAGCCCATCTAGGTCAGGTTGAGAACCATATTTTGAACAGATGTAGTATACTTGTCTAAATGTTTCTATAAAAATTTAGTTCCATTTAAATATATTAATTCTGTGAAGATTATCACTGGGATCATTCGTGTAAGTAACTGAAAAGTCTATTTTCTATTTTTAGTTAAAAAAACCCCATAGATACTTCAGCAACGGGAACTAAGGAGGACTGCAAATGAATAATTATAATGAATAAACTTTATTGTGTTAAAGACAAACTGATGTACTTAATTCTTGTTTTTTCTTAATTTACGCTAACGTCTTCTCAAATTTTTGCCTGGTGTCTGCATAGACATAAAATAAAATCAATGTGCAATTGCATTACTTTTGATTTTTCTAGAATGGTGCATTTAGGAGAATTTGTTTCCATGAGAACAGATTGCTGAGCAAATCATTCAACTTACGTCTTACCAGGCTGATCAATGAAGTCTGGATTTTGTTGAAGGTAAAATGTCTTACACTGACTGGGTACATTGAACCAAGCAAGTTTAGGGGTACATCAAGAGGACTTTTGTTTCCTTTCATTGTTGATGAGAATTGCCTTACGACTTAACCAACATCCTGATAAGAAGGCACAATGGAGGGCAGACCTGATAGTCTAATTTCTGATGCATGCATGTCTTCTATTTTTCTCTGCCTAAATTGAGTCTGAGATGGATGTTGGAGATGGAATATTTTTATGTGCTTACATTTAACTGCACTACTAAGTAAGTGACTGCAGCTTAACATAATTAGTCAAAACTCTGGGTGGACCTCCACTTTTAGAAGAAAATATCAGCATGTTAGACACGGGAAAAACTGAACATCAATTTTTTTCTTAATGAATGTTTTTTCCTGTTACACTTGACGTTTTGCTGCTCTTGAATATATGGTATTTTGCCTTGTGGATCAGCAAGAAAATGTTTTAAGCTAAAGATGTTTACTTTTCAAGCCTTTTGCTTTAGGATCTTTTCCCAGTAGCACTCTCTTCATAAAAATTCCCTGAGAGTGGCCAAGGGCACATTGGACAACAGGTCCTTTAGGCTTTGGGACTTAGTCTTACAGGACATACTCTCTATAGTTTCTATGCAGTTTCTACACAGGAGTTTTCAGGATCTGTTTCCTTGAGTAGTAGTTTCCACTAAAATTGAAACACAAACTACATAGTTTTATCAGACTCTGTTACCAAAGCATAAGCCAGAGGAGAAAATTACAGATTAATACTGTGCTGACTTTTATTAAAAACTGTTTTTGGAAACAAAAGGAGCAATATATGTGTTATATGTGTTATAATGTGACTCTAAGACCTGTGAGCACTTCAAAGATACAGGTGAATTTTGTAACTTTCTAATTTAATTTGTAAAAACATATATAAAAAAATACGATTTGCATATAATTTCAGGCATTGTACCGATAGCAATCTAAAGATTGGCAAAAGCTCCTACCTAGCACATTAATGCAGCATTGACAAGTAATTATTCTTTAAAATATATATTAATCAGTGGTTATTAGGAGCACAATGTGGATTACATGAAGACTTAATTGTTTTTGATTATGTGTTCTACTTTGCTTCTACTTTTAATGTCTCTCATTATGTTCCTGATCTTTGGAAGTAATTGATTGTGATAATTACTAAAATCATCATAAAAGGCTAGTAAATAGGGAACAAATTGAGAACAAAAGCACTACAAATGTCTCTATATTGCAGAATCCTGTCTCCTTTCACAACACTTCTGCTTTTAGAATGGTTCGATTTATTTAATCAGAAAAGCATCACCAGTTGCTCTTGATATCTTAGATACAAATCATGCAAATGATAGGCAATCAAGTATGTTACTGGATTGAATATAGTTTACAGATCTCCTCTCCAAGTGGAAACAAGAAAGGGTCAACAGTGAATTCCACCTACCTTTTGCAATTTGTAGAAATCTGTAGTCTCAATCAGACAACATATTGTAGTAGACAAGATATCTTTCTCATATAATTCTAATTTTTTGAACACAGTGAATCAACAGCCCACTGAGTCAATAGCTTATATTTGATTTTTATCCTTTGGCTCAAATGTTAAATGTTAGCACAATTAATGCAGCTAATCTACTATCTACTAATTTATGCTTTCTACTATGTAATAATCTAAGTGAGCGTAGTACCTGATCTGCTGTTACACATAACACCAGTGCTGTGAAGACATGTGACATTCAAATTAAAAATGAGACTGTTTGAATGTCTTTTACTAGCCTGTAGGAATAGTGAGGTAGCAAAATATGGATTTTATCCCTAAATTTCTTAAACTTCTGTGACAAACAATTTCATATGAAAGTTGTGGCCTTTGTTTCTAAATTCTATGTGAAAATTCAGCTCAATGGTGACATATGGGAGTGAACAAAACATTGCGTTGCAACTCAATGCATTGCTAGTTTTCTTATTAACAGTCTTTTATTCATGTTCAATTTACCTGATTTAGTATTTTCAAAATCCTGTTCTGTTTAAATTTTCAGTAAAGGTGATTAGAGACAGCCTACTTGGCTGCACTAAGGGCAAATTGTGCCCAAATAATCTAGTGGCCTGCAATGAAATGGCTGCATCTTTGGACAAGGGAAATGCTATTGATCTACCAGTACTTCTGTAAGAACTTTGGTATGGTTCCCCTGCTCCCTCCTCTTCCCCTCAACCTTGTTGCTAAATTGGAAAGTTATGGTTTCATGGATGGACTTTTCTGCAGCTTGAACTTATATATTCTGAGAAACAACTCTGGAAAACAGATTTGCAGAGAAATATGGGGGGGTCCTGGTAGACAGAAAGTTAAACATGAGCCAATGATGTTCCCTTGCCATAAAGAAGACTAACAGTACCTTGGTCTGCATGAGGAGGACTGTTGCCAACAGGTTGAAAGAGTTGATCCTTGTTTCAAAATGAGTCCTGTTGTCTGAATCTATTCTTCCTGGGTTGTCATATCGCCACAAAACTGTTTTGTCAAGGCCCAGGGTGATCTTTTGGGCTGAGGTTCCAAGTGGGGCCATGTTTCCTGGCTTCAGTGTAAAGACCATTTCTCATTCTTGCTCTATCCAAATAGCTCAAGGGCTATTGCATGAACCATCTAGGATTGTTTCAAAAGCTTGGCACTGCTCAGGGCCACTGCTGAAACAGTTCTTTCAGATCACTTGATAAACAGGGTTCACAATCTGACTGTAAACCAAAATATACATTCTAAAGAAACACAAAACTCAAAAATTTGTGTTCCTTTTTTTTTTTTTTTTTTGGTTAGCTGATGGGGGCATCAGCTTAAATAGTTATTTATTGATTGCATTCTTTGAAATATGATGATGTCCATCTTGCTGTTTTATACTAAAAAATTGATGTCCCTTACAAGTCCTTTGACTTTGTTTTGTTTCACGGCAAAACAACATTTCAGAAGGATAGGGTTTATTCTTTTCTCTTTCTCAAACAGTTCATCTGCTATGTTGTCCCACATAATGATGGCAATACAACACAGTCCTGGGCAACCAACTCCAGCTGATCCCGCTGAAGCAGGGAGGTTGAACCAGGTGACCTCCATAAAATCCTTCCCACCTCAACCCTTCTGAGAAGCTGTTATTCTGTTACTCTAGTTATTGAAGCAACGTTACATGGTTCTAATCTCTAGTGTTTTGACACAGCATTGACTTGTTCTATCAGCAGGGCTTCCCTGAAGCATCTTGTCAATTTAAAGCTGATCATCTCTTGCACTGTCCTTGATGGGACAGCAGAAGGTGTCATTCCCATCAGTGGTGTGACTGTTCTTTGGATGCTACAAGGATATGTATGTGAGAACCTACCTCAATGCCAAACTAATTGTGTTTAATGTGTTGAATTTGAGCCCTTATAGTATGAATTTCATTTGTGCATTGTATATCAGCAAGAAATTTCACTACCTTGAGCATATATTTTCTTGCTTTTTCTAGATAAGAATTCTGTCCACTTTAACTGTAAATATTTCTGGGTCATTACTTGTTACCCTGAATTTTTATTAATGATTTTGTGACTTAGATCTTATTTTTCCTGGTACCTAGGCATCTGAAGATGCCTCAAAAGATCATTGAAATTTTCTGAAATGCCTTTATATTTCTCTATCATTAACTTTTCATTATGAGCTCCTTCCTCATTTAAGTATTGTGGGAGTAGATGAATTTGGAAGACTTATTTTGGGGAGATTAAGGCTCTTATTAGCTCAGGAGAAATTTCCCACATGAGAGAGGGCTATCCTTCCCAGAAACGCATTTTTGTTCTTCTCCTCCCACATTCCACAGGGATTGGCTCCCTGTCATGGGAAGAAGATAAGATTGCAGGCTTTTCAGAAGGCCCCTGCAGCGAGTGGGGGTGGGAGGGGCATGGAGGCAGAAAAACCAATAAAAGCCTCCAGGAGAACAGAAGTGTGTCTTTCCCAAGGCCCAGTGTTTTTAACACTGTTAGGTTTAATGTTCTTTGGTTTTTTTTTATTGTTCTTGCCTTTAGAAATAAATTTTCCTAAATCCTTCTACTCCTGGAATTTTTGGGAAATACCTGCGTTATCCCTCCTCACAAGTATAATGTAAGGCCCTGAACAAACTCCTTCACTCCAAGGAAGGAGCAGCCAAAGACTTCCAAAATGATGATGACTGGCAGAGCATCATCATTTGCCTGCCTAGAGCATGGCATAAGGATGGTTAGAGCATCTGGCTGATCTGACAAGCTACAGCACCCAGATGGACTTTAAATCCCAGAGCATCTGGAAGCAGTAGCAATCATCAGAAGTCCCCAGTGAATCCCTGAGGATATACCTTTTATGGAGTCTGGCATTTCAAAAGGCTAAACCATACACAGACTGATGCTTGGGAGTATTACTTATTAACTTTATTGCCATTCTTGCCATGATACACCAAAAATAACAAGAAATGGGGACACTTTCTCATTAAAATGTTTAAATCCATTAATTCAGATAATTTTGAAAAGTATTTCTCTAAAAGGCTTCCACATGCTATAAACCCCATTAGAAATAAACACTCATAATAATAATAATAAAAAAAATATCTTTCTAGATTCAGATCTCAAGTGTATTAAGGACTGTTGAGTGTTATGTTTGGTTTTTTTTTTAATTTACTTTATAAATATTGTCAGATATGGTCCACCATTTTCCAAGCATTATTTTCCATCACCAGCTTTCTCATCACCCATGCAATAGTCTTGTTCCCAAGATTAAAACTATAAATTTTCTATTCTGATTATTTAAGGAACACATTAGAAACAGAGTAAGAGATGCAGACTAAGGTCATTATGAATCTGGACTCTTTACACCACATAGAGCCTTAAGGAATTGGTATCAAGGATTATATTTCATAGACATTTCATGCATTTCAGGCTGTATTTGCACTATGCTAGAAATATATTTATGATGTGACCCGAAGAATTATGTAAGTGTCAGACTGGCAAGGTTACTTATAGAGATAAAAAGAATGACAACACCTCTAATATCAAGCATTAGAGTGCAAGGAAGAGAGAAGTAGGAGGGGAGAGAGAAAGGAAAAGATTGGATTCAAACAAACCATAAATAATTGACCTAAACACTAATCTATCTGGGATCTTCTCCAGATATTCTGAGAAGATTCAGTGTTTCTTTTTCTTGGAAGTTTTACAAGGTAGAAACATTTGAGTCTTAGGTAAATATTTGAAAGACATTCTGTATTTAAAATTTGGACAGATTTACAGACAGCTGGAGATTCTGAATCTACTTTTCATTTTCAATGTTATGTAAATTGCTTAGCCAGAGAAATAAAAAGTATGTTTTCACACTATTTATACATGGATATGCTGGTTGTACAGTGAAAAATGATAAAACTGACTGCAGTTTATGCAAAAACCCCATGGTTGTGTCCTTCATTTTACCTTGCTCTCTCCTCTTAGGATCTTGAACTCTACCACCTCCCTAGTCACTGAACCAAAGCTGGCCCAGATTTTCACAGCCACAGTCAGCCCTCCCTTTTTTCCAACCATCAAATCCAGCAGAGCACCAGATACACCAGTGATGTGGCTAGAGAGGGTGAGATATTATCAAGGGTGAAGTCAGTAACCCAACTGAAGTGCATGTACACTAATGTACGCAGGATGGGGAACAAACAAGAGGAGCTGGAAGTTCTGGTCCAGCAGGAGAACTATGATGTAGTCGCTATCACGGAAACGTG
>WEIV01003945.1:13763-25617 GCA_013390005.1 Calyptomena viridis
GAAGTATCTCCTTGATATTCTTGGAATATTTAGGTGCAATCTTTTCTGTTAATTCACACCATTCAAAAGCAAATCTGCATGAGGGTGTATAAATCCTGTTTATCAGGGGTTTGTGGGGGTTTTTCCCCTCAGAAATAACACCAGCAAAATTTTCACTATTCAAGACAGAGCAATTAAGGAAGACATTCTAGAACTGAGGATCTGCCATAGCATGCTTTATATCTAATAGTTTCTCCAATAGCTGTTCTTACATCCTAATTGCCAATCTCTAGATATTTTATTTGGTTAGTGTCATCTTACAGCAATATAGTGTCTGACCTCTTCCATTTCCATTACAAATTTATAAGTACAATGCATAAATAGGAATAAATAGGTCCAAAATTCCTTCCTTTTACTGTTTTACAGAAGTCTGGGCTTCAATCTAGCTAACTCCCTATTGAAGTTCCTCAGGCTGTCTTTTGGGTACCCTGAACAGCAGCACTGGCTTCTGAAATTTATTTTGAAAGGCTTTCACCTACATACATATGGACTCTGCTATGTACAAGATGCACTATGTTTTATTACTAATAAGCTTTACAATTTGTCTTAAGTGTTTCTGCATGAGGCAGTGCAAAATATGCTACAGATTGTGGGTACCAATTGGCCCAGAAATACAGCTGAAATAGAGATGTAGCTGAGACAAAGATGAAGAACTGATGCTCCAATCATATCTTGCCTAAGCATGAACCAGTGGTAGAGCCTCACACTCTACAGGACTTCAACTCATTTTATAATCCTGTCAGACACTAGAAACTTCATAGGATTTTTTAAGGGAAGCAGACCCTGCATGGGAACTCCTGGGAAGTTTGCACGTTCTGCATGGCCTCGTGCTGAATAGATAAGCTTTGCATAGACTCCTGCAGGGGTTACTGCACAGAAGCCACTGCATTTTTCACTCTTACAGGGAATCACAGGAGATTTGTGGCCCTAATATGTTCATACTGAGGGTACTGGACCACTCAAAAATCATATTCAGAGTAAAGATGAGGTTATGCAGAGGTTTATAACATACTATTGCTCAATAGTTAGAGGAAGTATGCCTCTTTCAAAATCTGCTGTACATTAAAGTATAACAGAAAACCTGAAGGTTCTTCGCAGTAAACTGCAACAGATTAGGAAAGTCAAAGAAATACTTATGGAAGTCATTATTAGCAGTGCAGCATGCTGCTCATAGTGCCAGCTACTCTTCTAGATTTAAAACAAGCAAACAAACAGAGGAGCCGGGTGCAAACTGATCCAAGAACTGACACTTCTTTTCTTTCTAGAACCTGACCTAACCACAAGTTGCTTCTCCTATACTGATCCCCAAAATTTCCAGTTCTTACATCAGCCTATGCATTACAGTAAAACTATGTTTTATAGTCTGAATAATCTAAAGAAAATAATTGGGGCTGCAGGCCTGAGAAGTCATATTTGTTTCAAACTATCACAGATGTGCAGATGAGTTTTCAGTGAGCCAGGTATTTTATAAACATCCTAATCTCTAACTAGATTAAGGTATTAATTTAAAAGGCAAGAAAGAAAGCATGTTTATGAAAAGTCAGCATGACATAGGAAACAAGGTAAGCTGTTAGGAGTTAACTCCAGTAGGTAGTTAAGCACCACACCACTCCAACTCCATCCCAGCCATACTCAGTATATAAGGAAAACCACTCAAATATTATTTCAAATTACAAAGTCCCAAATCCTCTCACTCTACGTAGAGCAGAGTTCATCATATAGTCTTACATGTGTCCAAGATGCTTTTGCTGCCACCTCACACCACAATCACATGAGAGAACAGCAGCTGAAAAAAGTTATCATTTAACACTCTGCCTGTTATTTCTGGTTCATCTTGCTCCCCACAAAAAGGGGCAAGATTTTGTTCTTGTTGGTTTGAGGGTTTTTTCCTCCTTTCCATTCTCCTTTTAAGAACTGACATCTCCAACAAAATGCCTTGATCAGTGGAAAGAGCAATGTGTAAGTCTCAGCATGAAGTCTGCCATACCCTGAAACTTCCATTTATCCAAGACATTTTGTACAAAAGCATCAAAGAGATCAATGCATGGAAATGCAAGAATATTGTTGGATCTTGATGGCACCAACCACATGATGAGAATGGGTTTGAGGATCATTAACTCCTAATCATATTTGCAAGTGTGCTGTGCTATGGCCACTTGTGCAAACGTGTGGTTTTGCTGCATAGTCTAATGATCAGATAAGCCTGAGTGAAATTTTATGAAGTATGATGTTTTATAAGATGCAAGTTCTTCGTCACCATCCTATATTGATTTGATTTAACCTTATTAAAAAAATATTCTATGTACTTTAATGGATGTTAAAGCCAATTCTCTCTGCCTCCAAATACCCATCTAATATCTTATGTATTTCACCTGATGTACATAAGCAGCTGTTATTTCCTGTGTTCCAAGGTCCACAATGTGATATCCAGTCTGTTTCTCTGGACAGTCCCAAAACTGTCCTGTTCTTATAGGATGATCTCACTTTGGTCTTTGAGTCTAGTCTTTTCAGCACAGCCTTTCAAAGAGATGGAACCTGAAACCAGTCATCTACACTTCATACCAGCAGAGGAAGGGAGGACACTGCAGGGAAGTCCTGGTCAGTCTGAAGCCCAGATGAAAAGCTCCCCTTTATCCCATGACAGCAAGACAACACAGCCTATCAAGATCCTGTAGTCCTAAGAAGGATTTTAACTTATTTTCAGAGTCAAAGTAGGTAACAGTTGTCTCCCAGCTGATCCTAACCTTGCTCCTTGCTTTGAAGCCTGTTTTTCTCCAATCAGCCATGAAATATACCACTTCATTTGGCAATAGGGATCTGTTGATTGATTGCTGTACAAACTGTGCTGATTTGCATGATTTTACCATCTAGATGAAAGGTAATTTATTTTAGGTGGCTGGGTGGACATCAAATCCTTGTATCATGCTCTGAAGTTTGCTTTGCCTGTCTTCAAAAGCGATTGAAATTATTACATCTACATAGTTATTTTAAAATTGGGTCTCTGATAGTTAAATCTCTCATTCTGACAAATTGCCAAGTGATTTCTGAAAATAGGTCATTTTCAAGACACTGTTCTTTCAGTCCACCCCCTACAATGGCTTTTTTTAAACCAGAGATTCATAGTTGCTATATTACCATAACAAATACAAAAAGGTCATTAAGGAAAATCAATTTCTTTAAGGAATATCTTTAAAAATGCATGAAATGTATTTTACTGTCATTGGCTTTCAATTAAAACTGACTAAAGTCTACAAAGGCTATGTTTACAAATGTGACAAATTCAAGTGAGAAGGGCAAGTGAGATTAACCAAAATTCATAATAATTCAGATGCTGGATGCTGCCTTGCTTAATATTTTCCTGCTGTGATCTTTTTGAACTTTTCATTATGCTTAATAGGATTTGTTTGGGATTTAGGATTAAATGATTGCAGGCATTCTTACAGGGATCACCTGAATTTACAGGTAAACCCAAGATATAGGACTAATCTCTGGCAGTGCACATGGTTATGCCACATTTCAGAATATTGTCACCTGATGCTTGTTTTTCCAGCTGTACTTTCCTAAGACATTCAAACCTAGAAACTGGAAAGGTTTCTGGAACTCCTTCAAAAGATTGAATGAAAAATGATTTTATGGGCATGTGCTACGCCAGTCAATTTTCCCCTAAATAAAACTTTATACCCATAAAACACAGTCTAGTCCTGTCACACTTGGAGACACTAAATGACAAAGAACCGAGGGCAGGTTGGGATGTGATCAATGGCAGAAGACTGCAGGTCTCTGCAGCTGACAGTCTGCCTGTCCAAGGAAAGAAATTCCAAAGAAGAGAGAGGACAGTGACTGTGCCCAGCAAGACCCTGCTTTCAGACATCTTGAGCTGTCTCTGTTCTTTTAACAAGTCCAGAGTCAGGAAAATTTTATTAGCTTTTAATGGGTCCCTTGGAAACAGGTGTAAGGACACACGAACACCAAGACCAGCAGAATTGCAGCTGCATGTCTCACCTTGGAAACAGGGAATTGGATGAAGCACAATTACCAAAACCCTCAAGGAGAAGATAAGAAAAATGGAAATATGGAATATATCAAGTGTAAACTGCAGTGAAAGGTATTACTTTGGGGATCAGTCTAAGCGTGACACTACCCTTCATCATCATGTGCCCAGTGCTGTTCTCCAGAGTTAATTAGTCACGATCCAATGATGGAACATGGCAAGACATCTCACATGTATTTAAGCTTAAAAACAGCAATGCTGATGACAACAAAGCTGCATTCTGACTGCAAGAATTTCCACAATCATCATTACACTCATCACTGTCTAATATTTAATAACAACCAGGATCCTGCATGCTACATGGGACTTCATCAAATCATTTACCTTATTTTTATATGGAATACATTTCCCCCTCAGCAATGCAGGCAAAGAAAGAAAGGGAAAGGATCCTGAACTGCTTTAGTTACTGTCACAAAGCCACACTGACATTTCCCTTGTTGCTCTATTAAGTGCAGGCTGCTGTGGCTGCTCAAACTGTCAAATGGCAAAAGAAGTGTAGAGATAGCACCAAGAGGGCTCTGCACAGGGGAGCAAACACTGCAGCAGCACCTGAACCCCCAGAGGAGGAACACTTCAGAGAACTTTCCCCCTTCCTGCCTTCACCCGTGCTAGAGGGAAATCCAGGGCAGTGATGTAACAACAGACACTGTTCATCCAGACACACTTGCAAAGGCAGGAAATAAACCTGCAGAAAACAGCACAGTACTCCAGGCTGCTGGTTTTTTCCAAGCATTATACAGTTCCAGCCCTGCATAAGCTGGAGTTGCATGACCAGTGAGTATAAGCCTTTCCACTACAATCTGAGTTGCACTACTCCTGCTTGCCTCCCACCCTCCCAGAGTTAGAGCAGCTGGAAGGGGGGGCTGCTCTCAGTCACCTTCTGAACTGACTTGGACTGTCAGCATATTGTTCATTTTCTGAAAGACTGACTCTCCTATAGCACTCCCACTTTTGAGATTATATGACACTATTCAATTTTAAGAGCAACAAGTTTCTTGCTTCCTCTCAGCGTTCTCAGACTTTAAGCATTTATATGAAACTTAGGATGAAAGAATTTTGTTTTTATGAGAACCAGCCTTTCTACCACATGGTCACCAGTGCTAATACAAGTCATTTCCCCCCCATTACAAGCACTTACCATTGGATGACACATCTCCCTGTCCAAAGCTCTGCAGCCTGGTCTTCTACAAAATGTTCTAGAAGCTGGCTAGGTGTTGAAGCTGCAGGTTTTGTCCTCAGAAGCCCAGCACAGCTGTATGAGCACAACATGCAACTTCTATCTTCAGACTAGGAAGACCCAGGCAGCAAGTTAAGGCAGCAGAACACAGCTCTAGCTGTTAGCACACTTACAGCAGAGCTTAGAGAAGCACTGAACCCCTCAGGTTGACTTAAATAGTAGGCACAGGGCCCAGGGGTAATTGTGGGTGGTGGCCCCAGGTGAGGTAATTGTGGTAAGGGCAATTATGGCTTATTAGAACCTTCTGCTTCTAATAAAGAACCAGAAGCAGATTTGCTGGTGTCTGTTTCTTCTGGAGAACTTCACAATAAACACCAAAGAGAGTTTAAACACATGGAAGTTTGCTTTTAGAAAGGTAGCGATGGTAATGCTATTAGAAACTTGCTTCCTGCAGGGAGGTCTTTTCTGCAGGACACATTTCAGTCCAGTCAGTAGCTTTCTGAGTTGCTGCAAACCCTGTGTAAAATCACTTGGACCAAAACTTCTCTGAGATGAGACTGCTTACTCCCTGCTTTCCCCCCAACAATCCTGTGCTCTTCCCACAAACTTTTTGCTGCTTATACTGTTGTACCCCACTGACCCTTCAGCTCTGATAGATAATTTTTTTTATGATTTGCTCCTTGGGTACACAGATTTGTCACCTTTCCCATCCCTTTTTTTGTGACCCTCTGAGAAACTTTACCTATAAGCACTACTTTCCAACTACATTTCTGGGAAGGTGCTCCTGGATCCTTTTTTGGGGGCTTTTTTGGTTTCCTTTATGCAGGGATTCTGCTCATTGCTCTCCACAAAAATCTTGAATCATCTTTTCTTTCTCTGTGTCATTTAGGAAAGCTTGGCTCGTGTGTCATTTCTGCTAGTTCTGTCCCAGCTGTTCCTATCTGGATCCAGACTCCCTAGCCTTTGGCTAAATGCCATGCTTGCAGAAAGAGAAATGTTCCCAGGCCCTGTGTCCCTCTGGGGAATGGCAGAGCCTGTACTCCATCACCCACTTGGCTGCCTCAGGCACAGTGACAAGGTGCCTGCCCCCTACTTACAGTTTTACTGTTTACAGTTTCACTGCCAAAGGTTAATGAACATATTGTTGTTCCAGGTCTAGAAAATACATGACTCTTTCAGCAGTTTCAGCCCTTTCTCCCTTAAACAATTTCCACAGGAATTTCGAACCCATTGGCTACTGGACAGGTGCTATGCTCTTTTATTTTCCTTTGCCTAAATCTTGGGCCATGATCCTCCTTTCAGACTGGAGAAAGGCTTTCTTCACCATGCTATAAACTTCAAAGTCTTCTAAAAGGTCTTGTAATCAACTTTCAGAGATTTTCTCTGCAGTACATGATAGGTAATTAGCCTTTTCCTATTCCTCAGCTGCACGCATCAGCCAAAACTTTTTGCTGGCATTGCAAGATGTATTGATAAATGATTTTCCTTAATACTTCAGAATATAGGTTGCAATGTCCATCTTGGTATTTGAGACCCTTGTATGAACATTTTGCCCCCCTTGAGGCCAGCAGACTGACCCTGAGGTGAGGCCTCAGGTCACAAACCCTCAAGGCTCACTGTGAGTGATGGCAGTGGTGTCTCATCTCACTCTTGAGCCTTCTGGGGTGGTCACAGCATTCCCATACAGCTGGCATGTACTGGGAATGTGGAGAAGGCACTGTGATTTTTCAGGAGGCTGTGAAACACAATGTGTTTTCTGCTGAGGAACAAGGCCAGTGCCCTTGGTGCACTGAGTAACACACGCCTGAATAAAAGTTATCATCTGTGGGCAATTGATTGCTGCAAGAAGTGATGTAGAACTTGCCAGAGAGAAGCAGCACTGGAGGAATGTCAGCCTTTTACTACTAGGAATGGCTGAGGCTGGAGTACTACTGCTATTCAAATATACCAGAACAACGGGGCTTTGACCTATACACTAACTACCCCTTTTTTCTTAGATTTTCTTGCATGAACAGGTAACACAAAGAGACTATGAATAAGACCTTTTTTTCTCTCAAATATGAAAGTTACAGTTCCTGCTTTTTGTTTAAACCCACTGCTGTTAAACTTGGGTTTTCTTAAACCTCAACAGAATTTTAGTGAGCTTCATGCTGTGCCAGATGGGATGTCAAATTTAATGTGATTTCAGTCAATATCCTAGAGACATATATGAAAGTCAGACATAAGAAGACACCAAACTGCTGAGTTCAGCTTAGTCCAGCCACAAGTCTGGTATGAGTGGGCACATACAAAACAGATTATTAGGTACCTGAATAACTACTGCTAAAAATAGGTGACTGCTTGTGATGATGTTAGCTCACTGTAAGAGGTTACTGCCTTCTTCAGCTGGAAATTACTGTCTCCTCAACAGAAAGTAGCTGATGGTTGGTATGATCTTCCATTCTGCAGACTAATCAAGATCCCTTGAAAACTTTTCAGGGTTTATTGTACACTGTAATAGAAGAGGAGCTGTTGTTGTGCCTCAGCTGGGAGGAGGTAACTTCCATTAAGTGTGTAATAACTTGTATATGTGCTCTTGTCTGAGAGGTCAGAGAAAAATGGACAGATATGTGATGAGATAAATAAAAGTGGTGTGGAATGTTTGCTCTTGGACTGAGAAACTTAAATTCCACTTCTCATAGTGTTAGGCACCAAAGAACTTTTTTTTTTTATCTGGTCCTTGTTCGTAATCCAGATTTCAGAATCCTATTGAGGAAAGGAGCAGATTTGAAAGACATAAGAGTCTTCTATCCTCTCATTGCATTGTGTTATATACAAAGCATCAAATGCATTTCATTGCAGGAGGTGTTAGTCTGACTTACATACTGTTAAAGTTGCTATTAAGCCTGGACTGCAAAGGACGCTTTGTATGTTTTATTTATGACTTCTCACAGGGATTAGTTATCTTCATAAATTTGCATGCTTTGTATATACTGAACTGTGCACAAACTACTTCATTTCATGTCATCTTCACCTTCATCCCTGCTAATAACTTCTCATTAAGAGGCACATTCCATGCCAAATAACTGAGCTGACTTATTTTTTAATACTCTCTCTTCAAAGACTAAGACTGCTGCTTGAATTCGAAGGAATATCTAATGATCACATGTAAGGAGGTCCAAGTAAACTCACCCACGTTTTTAAACAATCAGAAGCCAGGCAAACTTGTTCAACAGCAGTGAGTGGGAGGTAATAGATTACAAGCTGGTTTGCTTAGTCTCAGCATCACGCTGCCCATAGCAGTACTACTCCCAGCTGAATGTTTGGAGCACAAGCTGAACTTATGCCCATATTGAATACATTGGAACAGCACATAGAAATGCCACAAAGTGACTGTGTAATAGAAATATCAGAAAGACATAAAGACAGGAGAATAATATGAAAGTTCCAATTTATTGCCATAGACACAACTGTTATAAGCAGATCAACATATATTACGTGAAAGGAAATGATGAAATGATGAAAACCATCTCTAAAGGAGAAGAGGGACAGCTGACACCATCCACTCTGGAAGACTAGCCCAGAGTCACAGATAGTATTTCTAAACTGATAGTAGTGCCCAAAAGCACAGCAGTATATCCACATCACGGGAGTCTCCAGGTTCTTTTGTAGTCCCCCTGACATGTGTTCTATGATAGGATGTTGGGATTTATGAATTATCCCGTGCTCCTTTGCATGTGTGACTGTGCCATATGCAAGCAGCAAGTGCTGCTTCGATCTCTTGAGAAACAACCCAAATGATCCAAATGATGTGCCTCACATCCTACAGTTCCCCACTGTGGGCACACAACCAAATGGCTGTTCTCTGCACCTGCTGCTTAGCTGCTTTGCAGTTCATTTTTTCCACCAGTAAGTTACATACAGCAGGGAATCCATGAGCAATGCATGTCCTCTGAGGGACCATGTAGCTGAACCAGGAGGTGGTGCAGTGAATACCTGGGGGCTGCTACACCACAGAAAGGCAAAAGAGGGTGGTAGCTCTCCTAGGGAGGAAATGGTTTCTACCATATTTGATTCCCTAATCCAATGTGAACCATCATTGCCTTTGCAACAAATGTCTGAGCTAATTACAGGCCAGGAAGGAAGTAAACACTCAATTTCTGGAGTCACATGCACTTTAGGGACACTAGAGTCACATGCCTCTAGTGTCCCTAAAGATAAACCTTTTCTTTCATAAAGACATTCCCAGGTGAAGAGTATCCTCTGCAGGCCTCTCTCCACCTGCTATTCAGACATACTTCTTGTGCTCTCTCTGTGAATTGAGTTTGTACATTTGGGTGCTCTTTTCCTATTTGGCACAGCCATGGTCCAGAAGGAGAACTGCAGTATCACAAAGCCAGTGCTGTTGATCAGTGCTGCTATCAGTCAAACCTTACCTGCCGAGCTGAGGGCACTTTCTCAGCCAGAGCTGTCTCACTGCATTGCCCATGGAAGCAAAGCCATAATTCATGCCTGACAGGATGTGAAAATGCAACAAACACATGAGCAAAACAACACACATGCACACAAAGGAGACATGTAGGTTAAGCAACACAAAGAACACAAATGTAATTAAATTTTAATGTAAATAAAATTATGTATGTGGAGGTCGAACCATGCCCTCCCTGAATGATATCTTGAATGTCATTCCTGGTCATCCATTCTGCTTCCTCCTTTTCTCTCCTCAGCAAAGCTTGCACCTCAACTTAAGGGATGGTTTCCAAAACAGATGTTCACCTTCTCTCAGGAATGGTTGGTGTGTCTTTCTTTACTTTTCCAGAGAACCACCAAAGTTGCAAGAGAGCTCTGCATGCCTCTAGCAGTAACCACTATGGTCCCTCCTTTGTTAGAATAGTGCCTGATTCTGGAGCCCTTAATTGTGGAAATAATGCCTTGAAGTCTAGGGCCAGCAAGAGATGGAGTCAGCAGCACCTTGAAGGGATGAGGACCTATTGGGGACTATGGAGAGGAATCACTGCTGCAATTCTCCTTTGGCACTTGGACAGCAAATGTCCTTCAGTGAGCAGTGTTGGGGTTTGCTTGGGTCAAGCTGATAGAACAGGATCCAAAAATTTGCTGCAGATACAGACAGCCCATGTCTCACAGCTGTTGCTCACATGCATTTTGTCTTGGAATCTTGCTTTTATACATAACTATTAAGTGACCAGTATATCTACACATAGCTGTGTCATGCAGGTCTATGTATTGCTCTGCTGCCCTTTACATTGTTGATAATTAGATTCACTTAACAAATTCAGAATTCATGAAACACCCAAAAAGAACTACTTTTCTGGTAGGGAAAGATAAAAAGGGAAATTCATTTCACATAAATATTATTAAATCCTATTTATAGCCCCATGAAGCTATTTCTCTTCATATTTAACTTTATAGTGGAGTACAAGGCATAGACTTTCTTTCATATTCAAAGTTTACAGCAGAACAAATACATATTAATATAGAAGCTGTAATGTTTTCTGAGTTAAGCTGTCATAAAAACTACAGCTCTTCACATCATCACTTTTGAAGGTCAGTGCCACAGAGAAAAAGAAGCATCTGTACTGGTTCACCACAGACGTTTGTAATACATTGCAATAAATACTGCAATGTATTTCATTTTTATACGTTTTTGATGAAGAGGCAAAAGTGCATCTTCAACAGTAACTTTTCAAAAATTGCTCATCTGTTTGGAATGGCTGTAAAAGAGATTGAAACTAAACATTATTCATAGATACATTACAGCTCCTCACTGAGACCACAGCTGAAATGAGAAGAGTTTTCCAATGATATTTCATTTGGAGTATTGATTTTTCTGAGCTTGTCCCACAAAGCTATTGCATGTACATTCCAGGCAAGTGTGAGAAGATGTAGATTATCCTGGCTTTCCTTCCTCAGTTTATTTTTCTTCTCCCGACTTTGTTATAAATATTTTGCTCATTTTGTGGTTAAATTCTCCTAGAACTGCTAACAAGGACAAAGACTGCTCATTTGCAGAATTTTTTGAAAGTAAGACTAATACCTTTTAGGCACTCAAAGGATGCCTGAATCAATTCAGAAGTGATGTGTGGAATACTTTTGCCCCTCACTGCCCAATAAAAAGTAGTGGTTATTTTATTGTCAAACACTTGTCAACAAGTTAGGTTGCTGGGTGCAGAACCCTGGAGATGTCCAACCAAAAGGTTATAAACGTGGCAGCAGAGTGCTCCAACTGTGAACATTTGGTCTGTCGAGAAATCAGACCCTGCTTTTTTATTTGCAACAAATTCTCCTGTATTTAAGCTAAAAAACACTTTAGTTGCCTGAGGACTGGCCTGTCCCTGCAGCTCCCTTCTCATCTGAGCAAACGATCTCATCAGGTCACCACAAGGCACAGTGACAAAGGAGCAAGGGCACCACACAGCAGTCACTTCTCATGAGACTTTAACTTTGAGGAACTGTGATGCCTAAAATCAGGGAAACAAAAAACTACCCAACAAATGAATAGAGGAAAAGAAAAGGTGCAGCACTTTAATGGGAGTTTTTTCCTGGTCCAAAAGGGAGTGAAAACAGCTTTATCATCCTACATTTATAAC
>WEIV01003946.1:4731-23077 GCA_013390005.1 Calyptomena viridis
ATCCCACTTCAGTGCCTGATTAAGTGGTCTGTGCAGGGCTAAAAGTTAGACTTGGTCCTTGCGGGTCCCTTCCAATTCAGCATATTCTATGACTCTACTTCCTGAGAACATTTGGGCATTCATAAATGACAAAATTGAGTGTGTGTCAGTTTTCCTCTGTGAATTTCTGAGCAGATTTATCCTACTTGAAAGCAAATTCTCCTAGGTTTGAAGAACCTTCTTGATTTTTAATCTGTCAGATCAAGCTCAATGCTGACTGCAGAAAAGAGCAAAAATTCCTAACTGAAAAACGTGATGCTGAAACCGGAAAAATTAATACCTGTTCACAGGCTTTTACAAGGTTCTTTCTGCTCCCTGAGTAAAAGATGCAATGTCCCTTCTCTAAAGCATGTGTCAAGACTGGTGAAAGAGGATCCTAAGAAAACTAAACAATTTTCAAAAATTCACCAGGAAAGCACTTAAATTGTTGCTTTTGACATTATTCATAGAAAATCCACTTAGTTTCAAGAATGAAATATTTGAGAAATGCATGAATACTGTTCCATACAGAGACTTTGAGATCTTTTAGACAAGAAGGAAGATTTCACTTTGTGTTTTACCAATCTTATATCAATGAATTGTGCGTGCAGTGATAAAATTGACTTAAAGATTAACATAGTTAAAGACAAAGAGACTCAGAAGTACAAGTCTGGACAATCAGCTAAAGGTGATGGCATCTATATTTAATTTATTTAAAATGGTGTAATAACACTACTTACCATGTCGTTTTCAGAAGTGTGACTGGCACTCAGACAACGGGATTTAGGCAGCCAGCATCACTGAAAATGTCCTCTGGTGATGACTCAAGCACCTTTATGAAATCTACAAAGCAATTAATGGTTGTACATATATGTGTACCTATTACAAAAAAAGTCACATTATATTTCAGTCCCTTTTCATAGAATTACAGGTAATTAATCACAGGTGGAAAACTGTCAAAAAACACATACATTATGATTTTGTGGATGATAGGATGCAGATGAACAAACAAACTTTTAAAAATGAAAGAAAGGAAGGAAAAAGACAACCGTATGTATAAGGCTTAAGCTTCATTTATTTTAATGAACCCTGGGTATCACATTCTAATAAGTGTGAAAATGGAGAACAGTCAGTGGGAACTAGAGCTTTGATGAGTGTCCCAGTCTGGCCATATAATAGCTGGAAATGTTTTTATTTTTCCCCAACAATGTTCTCAATAGTAGATATTTATGAAAATTGTGGATATGGACTTGGAACTTCAACTGAACATGATAAAACCTTTGATCTTGGCAAAAGGCCATAAGAATGTGTGCACCTTTTGCTGGAAGTGGTGAAATTCCCTGAAAAGTGCAACAGCAAAGAGTAGGTTTGATATATCTCAATAAAAAGAAAACATTGATTAGCTTTATTTTAACAGCCCATAATTGCTTTGAAAACTCTTTGCAAGCAGATTGCTGTGCAGACATTCATCTAAGATTTTTTCCATCTAAGATTAGGTTAGCACTTATGTTCTAAATTTCTATCTTCAGTCACAACTACAGCTAATAAGTCATTCTTATATATGTAATCCAGGCTGAAGTTTAGAAAAACAATTTCAGTCTAAAATTATCGTAGGTCTTTTATCAAGCTGAGGGGTTTTTTAAGTATTTTTTATTTTCAGGGGGTAATTTCCTTGCTGATACCTTTTGCAATGTACATGACATCAACGGGGAAATAAAAGGAAACCTAGGTACTTTGTATTCTGAATGGAAATTACTCATTTTTTTCCTCTACCTTTCCAAAGCTTTGTCAGTAGGGAATATCCAAAGACAATCTTTTTTGATCAGTGCTAAAGTAGATGTCTCTTCAAAGTCTTTTTATTTACTATAGTGGCTTTTTCTGAAAGACAGGTTATTGAGAATCATGTAGTCATTACCAAGTGACATTAAATGGCCTTGTTATACACTAGGTCACATTAATTATTCCTTCTGGCTTTATAAATCTAATCAACATAGGAATGGGGGGCAAGTGTTAAATGTGTGTTTTAGTTTATCATTTTTATGGTTATGGTAATCATACATTATAGTATAAACAAAAATTCCTTCATTTTGCAGATGCTGTGGACCTTGAAAGACCAGAACATTTAAAGCTCTACCTCTAACTGTCACACTGTTTTGTAGTGGCTAATTTGTAACAATACTCCCATACTATTTTATGGGAGAAATAAGAAAATATTATCTAGACACTTCCTCTAGGTTTTCTTTTAAACAATGGGCAACTTTTGATTTTATGGGAAAGTCAACTTCTGATTCAGTTACATTCAGTTCAATAATTGTGTGTTTAGGTTCAAAACTCTGTTCTGAACTCTTAAATCAGTGGAACACTTCTATGTCAGTGATCAAAAAAAAGGGTTTAGATTTTACATGGTTATCAAAACTCATTGTTTCATGGGACACTTTTTGTGACAGAGGGAGAATGTCCAAGGAGAAGGAGCATCTGCGGATGCTGTGTCCAACATAGTATACAACAGAAGCATACTGTGTCCAACCAGCAATTTTGGAAATTAGCAGTGGGCAGCTCAGTCACCATAACTTCATCAAGACACAGCAATATCACACTATAGCTTATAACATGTCAGAAGAAAATTGTTAAAAGATGATCTGCTTTATCCCAAGAAATAGACATTTAGTTTATAAACAACAGAAATGAGATATGAAACTAAGCCAATGATGTATCAAAACCTATAAGGAAAAAATGACACTATGCATCAAAATGTGAAGCTCTGATTACTTTTTGAAGCTATGCTCTTAGATCAAACTGCAAGTAAGTAAGCCACTGTTGACTGTTAAAATACCTTATCATATTTACTAGCACAACTGGCCAGATATATGTATCAGGCATGTGGGAAAGAAAAAGAAGGAAGAAAAGAATACTGTTTAGAATATCTTAAATATTCAAATCATTTATTAAAAAAAACTTTTCAGAATTCAGAAAAAAAAGTCCTTCTCTTTCCCCATCCCAACAGAGGAAGAGGCTTGACCACTCTCCCTTTTGTATCACTGCAAAGGTGACACATCCATTCAGCTGACTTTAAGCAAGAAACCCAACACTCTGACAGTATCTGTCCTCATAGGCAGATTTTCCTTCTCTGAACAAATCATCGCTTTGAAGTCCACCTCTCCCACAACTCCCTGTTAATAAACATATCCTTCACCAGCCCAAAGAAAGACATAGTTTTTTAATTAACCGTACTACAGCTACCAAAAACTACATTCCTTCAAGGACTGAACTGATCTAGTGGACCATCCTTTCTATATCCTGGAGTACCACAAAAAGAAGAGTCGAATTGTCAAAGGTATTCAGTTGAAAATACAATTGAAAGAGATGGGGGAAAAAGTAGAAAGGTCAACATGCGCCATTTTTGATCTCATCAGTGGAAGTAACTGCACAGAAAACAGTTCATATTTTATTTACCTCATATGTCTCTTTATTCCCACAAAGACACCACAAAAAGATGTGATAATTTAAAAATATCTTGATTTTATTGTTGTTGCTGTTGTTTCTTAATCAATCATTTCTTTATTTGGTAAGGAGGAATCAGAATTTTCCTTGGCAGCAACTATTTGCCCTCATATTGGCAACTAAAACCAGAGAATTATATTCCTCCAAGACAAAGAATCTCTACTAGAAATTTTTAAGGAAACTAGTTTCGATCAGCAGCCTATATGATGACTGAAAAACTTTATATAATTATTTTTATAAACTTATGATGGCATCTGTTCTCAAATAACAGAATTGTTCAATTTTTATTACTATATTACGATGACAGAGTTAATGATCTTTATTGGAATACAGTAACAGAAAAATGATGACATTTTTAAAAATGCACTTAGAATAGTTGGAGGATTTTCTCTGAATCAGTTTCAATTAATTTGGGAAAATCAACTCTCCAGGATACATGTAAGTACCTGTATTAGGAGTTTTGCAGAAGCCAGTGTATTCCGGGAGTTATTGATCCTTAGCAAGTCACATCTGCTATATGGGGCCTTCTACATAAGGCTTCAGAAACATGTGTGCTACCACAGTGTAACCACATACATATAACAGTGTAAGCGAGTGTGCTGGACTATCCCGTTCCTGGATACAGTTTCTAGGTTGTGTATCTAGATGTGCTCCAGTGGCCATTACGAAAGAGACAGCATATTCTACTTACTGTTCTGTCTTTCTTACTGAGACCCAGAAATAACCCTGCCTCTCCTCCTCCTGGGGCAGAACACTACCTCCAGAGTTTCAAAATAAGATTATAAAGCTCAAACCCAGCAAATTAACAACCAGTTCTCAAACATTTGTGATAAGCCTCCAAGTTTGTAGGAGGATATTCAGAGACATCTATTGTGATCTTTCTGGATGGCCAAAAAACACAAGGATTGACTACTGGATGCCAAATGGTCCATTGGAAAAAACTATGTCTAAATGTTGAGCTAGAAATGGAGGAAAAGAGGGTTGTATACAATTTGTTATTTCAAGTCATGACATATGTAAAATGAGGGAGAGCAGGCAGCTAGCTTTCCCAATGACACCTTCTAGCACTGCAGCTAAGGGACAAAAAAAAAAAAAAAATCCCCTCCCCCCCCCCCAGGAAAAAAAAAAAGCTACAAGGCTTGGCAAAACCCTGGACTGACTAGCCCAGGGTTGCCTCTGTATAAGGAAAAATGAAATGAGCAGTTGTGTAAATTGGTGATTCAGGAAGACAGTAGTAGCACATTGTGATCTAGGACTTCAAAGCCTTAAGTTCAAAGGTATTAGATGCCTCATTCCTATTTAAAGCAAGGTCAAGTGATTAAACAGTTCAAGAATTTTATCTTGAGAGTCCAAAAGGAAGGCTACATGCATTGGAAGTGATAATAGATACATTTACTTCTGAAAGCAGTCCCAATTACTTTGACTCAGTCAAGTCCCAGACACATGGGTCTAAAAAATGATTCAGCTTCTCAAATCAGGACTATTCCAGGAACTGTCATGCTGCAGGGGTGTTAGTTGCTTGATACTACAGACAGATATACTAGATGTTCATGAGTCCTTACACCTTCCTTTGAGATGAACATGGGCCGAAGATTTGCAATAAGGTGAAGCCTAAATTTCCTAAAGTTCTTCTTTTCTTACATATATTATTATATGCTTTACAAAGAAATTTCAATGGCAGGTTTTGCATTCAGTTACAAATTTTTACAATATGAAGCTCAAGACCCTTGTTCTAAAATCACACTTGTATTTAAAAAATTTTCTTTTGCTTCCTGATGAGCTATGAGTCTCAGGAAGTTAGAGATTGATGATGGTCAGTATTTCTCTACAGCTTTCATGAAAGGATGTTCAAACAGCTAGCTTTGTCTGGGTTATGGCATCAGGTCACCTTGGATCTGTCCCAGGTGGCACAGATCGTTCCAGAGCAATATTTTGACTGAGCAAACACTGAACACCAGTGAGATGTCTGGAAGAAGATCCTCACATCCTATGCCCATACTAAGCCAGGTGCATAATAAAAGACACCATCAGAGCTCTTTTAATTCAGTAAAGAATTACCCTAGAAATACCTGTGTGCATATATGTTATGGTTTGACTCCAGCTAAAATGCCAAGAGCACACACATAGATCCAAAATTTCTCAGAGAAGGAAAAAAAACTTCGACTTTTGTGATAAGGATTACAAGCAACTGTTTATTAACTATTTCACAAGCAAAACAGGCTCNCCCTCTGCTCCAGCAAATGTCCCACAGGATCACAGCCTCTCTCCTCCAGCACTTTTCTGCTCTGGCGTGGAAATCTTCCAATCTTTCCACGGGTGTGCATACGAATCTTTGCTCCTATGATTCCCCACAGGTTTGCTGGGGCCCTATTCCAGTGTTTAAGGCATCTTCTCTTTCTCCTCTCTCCGACCTTGGTGTTAATCAAACTTCCCACCCTCCTCTCTCTTAAGCTGCCATGATGTTCTGCCTTGCCTTTTTTTTTTCTTCTCCTTCTTAAATGTGTTATCACAGAGGCGTTAGCAGTCGACCTTGAGCTAGCTTAGAGCAGAGAAAAACTCCAGCAGTTTCTTAAAGAAGCCTCTCTCCTAGACCCCCCCCAGCTAATAAAAAACTCTGGCTCCTTAAAACCACAACAATATACATGTGAGTTTGTCTTGAATTCCCTCCATCTCCAGTGACTTTTGGATTTAGTAGCTGATGAGTCAGCCAACCTTGGCTGAGGAATGGAGAAAGATAACATTCCAATAACGTCATGACATAGAGGAGATTCTGACTACATACATACACACCTAGCCCTTAAACAAGCTTCAACACCAAGAACCTCTGTTAGAGTTCTCACCATATGGCACTTAAAAATCAAAAGAAAGAACCCAAAACATATCTGCAGATTGAATTTTACAGATTTGCTACTCCCAGAACTATTTGCTTCTTTTGCTATTCCATGACATTTTTTGTACTTCAATGTATGTGGCCCTTCCTCTCTGTCAGGGTGGGAGGACATTAATTCTTGGCAGACCATAGAACATTTCCCTTGTGAGGCTGTTAAATATTTTTTAGATTAAACATTAATCATGAACTCTGAAACTTATTTCAAGGGAAAAATATTTTTCCTGTTCCTTACATCCCACTTCCTCCCTTCAAAGGGAAGAAAAATCTGCTATCTGGCATATCAGCCCTGGAGTAAGACATACACTGATGAATCTACAACAACATTAAATATGAATTTCTATAGAGATATGTTCCAGTTTAAGCATTTACTTACAGAGCATTTATCAAGAAAAGAAATAACAGTCTATTTCCAGATTCACTGAAACAGACTGTGTAACTCAAAATTAGCAAAATAAGATCAAATCTTCATTGTATAAGACTCAAAAAAACCCAAACCAAACCAAACCAAACAACAAACAAACAAACAAACAAACAAAAAACCCAAAAGAGACAAACAATAAAAACATGCCTTTGAATTACAGATATGAAAGTAAGACAGGGGTGTGAAGTAGTTTGTCTTTTCTCTCCCATGATGTCCTATATGTGGCCTTCCAGCAGACAACTAATAACCTGAAACAATTTTGCCGCTAGATTTTCTAATGCCTCATATGCATTAATGAGGACCACACATTCTTCCTGTTTCTTGACACAAAAAAAAAAAAGAGAAAGATTCCCCTACTTGTTATTTCAAATGATGGTGTTTATCTTGAGTCGTTAAAAAAAAGTGATTTGAAACCTTCCTGGGCCACACACTCACTCCTGCCTGCAGGGCAAGTGTCTGATTTCAGAAGCATTCCATTAATTGGAAACATGTAATCAATACTGGCTACTAGGTGTTTACAGGTCATGCTTCAAAAAAAATTGCAAGGGAGATAATATCCTTAAATAAATATAAATATTTAATCTTTTAAGGCCACTGCAAATTACAGTTCTTCAAATATTTTTAAACTCTGTGAGCAGAAGTCCCACTATTCAAAACAAAACTTAACCACATACAGTAACATATCTACCAAATATTCCTTTTTAAGCACTGAACTGGGATGTGCTAGTTCTGGATCATTTGTTGTGCACATCAACTGTTGGCAGGAAGCCAAAGATTATAGCATTTTGCACATTTTTAAGTAAATGTTTGTTCTTTTTTAGTTACTTAAATTAGAGGAAAGGGTTTCCAGTAGAGAATATTCTGCTTTCTTAAACTGAAAGAATTGTAGTAGTAGTGGCAACTACTGATAAACTGCATTGAAGTGCCTTTTCATACCTCTCAAGCACACTTTCCTGAAGAGGTTTGTTACCTTCACCTTTCAGTGGATAGAGCCATATGGTCCCACCACTCTCAGACTGGAAATCCTGGCGGCAATCTCTCATTTACTACTCATGTTCCACTGACAGACCCAACTGTGTTTGTCATCAATATGTCTTTTCTTCCAAGAGCTTATGACAGCAGATGAATTGAAGTGACCCCCAGCCAGCATCTCCAAAACAAAGCATTATTCACTCAAACACAGAGAAAAGGGCTTAAGCAAACAAAAGACCCTTACCTCAGCTTTCATCTTTTAGTCTGAGCCTCAGTAAATTCAGCTTTATTCTACTACTTCCATCTTGAGGTTTGGTGGGGGTAGGTGAGACAGTTTGTTTTGTTTCAGCTTATGTGCCCTCAAAGTCAGTCATCATCATGATGCAGCTGCTGACAGTCCACTTAACTTCCCTTCTTCCCTTGAATCAGCATCCCTTTGTGTACATTTGCTGGCCTGCAAGTGCTGAATTAAAGTGTCTCACAGCCAGCAGAGAACTAGAATTGTCCAGTTATGCAAGCTTTCTGTTTTCTTGGTTTTGTGGAGTTATATCAGATACGCATTGGGTTTGGCTGCTATAAAGCCAGCTGAAACGTAGTTCAAAGAGCTTGAAAAGCAACTAATTACTTAATGCATGGCAAGCTGCAGTTACTTTTATCATATATATGTAGTTATTAAATTCTATTGTGAAATGTGTTCAAAGAATAATTTGAAGCAAATCTTTCTCACTGCTGTGTATGTTAGATTATCACGTGTCACTACATGGGCTTTCTCCCGTTCTAGAACCACTTTCAGAGACAAAAGCTCTCGTGAACACACTCTCCTACTGGGCTACCTGAGAGGAGCCCTAGGGATTAATTAAGATTCCTTCCACACATCCAAGGAGAGAAAGGGGCAGAGCAGCAGAACCCACCACTGCAAGCACCAGAGCTGACTGACAAGGAATCTTGTTTGTAGGTATTCAGGTAGGCATGTGACCTTAAAGAGATATATTCTATCCAAGATTCCTACAAGAGATTGATGCATTGAAAGGAATTCAATAATTAATACATTGTAGCTGTCCTCCTTTGTACTACTTTGGTACAACCTGCACATATGACTGGTGCTGACACACTCGTTTGAGCAGCGTACTCTCTCAAAGATGAAGCACTGCATGATAACATCAGTCTCCACTGACGATGCTTCTGAATGAAAGTGACCATAGGGCATATCATTTGGGCACCCTTGGTCCTTGACTTTGGTCATTTTGTTGTATCTCCAACTATTGAACAGAATGGTTGAGAACAGTGAGGGGGAGAAAAATCATTCCATTAGTTTACATTTGTTAATTCTACTTCATGCTGATAAAGATTATCCACTGATAAATGATTGTAAAATTATGTAAGTTACAGACATTTTATCAAAAAAAGTATTCTTAGCACTACAATTTAACACCCAGATACTTGCACTGGGACAGTAGGCTAAAGTAATTTGTGCTATTTGATGCAAAGTTTTTTAAAACTTATATGCAGCATTTGTTTGCTTTTCCAACCAAACAGACTCTGTCAGGAGAAAGAGACAGCCTACTGTGAAAGCAAAAATATGTTTTATGGTTAAATAACATATTATTGCTGTTATTATACAATGCATACCAGTTATTAACAGGCACCATCCCAGTGCAATAAGAGCTGCCATGGACATTGCACCTGTGCTAAAAATTGATGGCTGGAGTTTGAATAAAAGAAAAAAAAAAAGAAAAAAAAGGCAATACATTTGTATTGGAATTTGGATATCTACTTTTAAAGTTCTTGAAAATAGTATGTCATATGTCATGATGTTTGTATGTGTGCAAAAGGTGAGGTGAAATAGAGCTGTTAGAAACGGAGGGGTTATCGAGTCAATTCAACTGAGAATCAGAGAAAGACTTCGTATGATTTGCAAATAATTGCTGACCTTTCCATTTAAGGCTTGACATTCCTGTCAGGATATTCAGAGGTACTTTTTCTGTTTAATTTCTGGGAAGCAAAATAAAACAAAAAAAAAATCCCTACTAAGAGTATATTTTCACCTTGCAAAACTGAAAAACTGAGAACAGTCACGAAAGTCTGTTCAAACCTGTCCATGACATAATGTTTATTTTCTAAATATACAGTTTTCTGAAGCATCCTGGCTTATAGATTCTTATCCTGATGTTATGTATACCATTCGATTAAACAGTGACAGGTCCCATTCCCTGGCCCTACGAACAATGGTATAGTCTGGCTCCTTTAATTCTGTGGCTTCCTACTAGGAATGGTCCATAGTGTCTACTAGTTACCAACACTGTCCCTAGGAGTTACTCGAGAGAGAAAAGTTGGCTGAACTCAGAATCCTGAGGGCTTTTTTCTAGCAATGTCTCTGTGCAGAATATTTTCTGCCAGAACATGGACCCAAATCTTAATACCTTTCAGTGTAGTGCAATAAGCTTAGCCTGAAAGTCGGTTTTGCTTTGTTTTGCTAGTGGTTGCACATTTAACCCAATTTCTAGCTCTTAAATAGGGAAAAGTCTTGTTAACCTTGTTAGATGTTCTCCTTTAAGAACACTATGAGTTTGGTGCAACACCTGGGACTGAGTTGATCTGCAAGAAGACATTTTAGTACATCATGAGCATTAAGTTCCTCAGCTATCCACATTGATTAGCTTGAAGGCACACTGTTGCCTTCCCTAAAGAGTGAGCAGAGAAATTTAAAATACAATCCCTCTCCTAGGGAATTTGCCAGTGCTTGAGCTGCGCATAAAGCATACAGCACATCAACATCTTCATGACTATATTACAGCTCAGCAGCAGTAGCTATCTAAGCTGATGTTCAGAAATCCTCAGCCATGTCACCACATTTCTTGGTCTGCCCTGCTGGCAGAAAAAGAGCCGCACACATCATAAGAGAGATGCTAATCACAGCAAAGAAGAACCCCTCACTAATGAAGAAGAGCCCCTCACTTATAAAGTGTGCCTCCATAAGCTCACTCACAGTCTTGGGTAGAGATCAGCCCAGAGAGATCGATGTAGCTAACTTTTAATCACTCTCCCACTTTAAGGGATGGGCATTTCCAGATGAACACCAAGCAGCAAAATCAATATCTGTTTTGTTCTGAGATGATAGCAAACAGTGACAGAAAATTTCTGACCAGGTGTATCTGTCCATCTGCCTTGTCTGTATCCAGCTTTTGTCAGCTCAGCCTGTTCTGCCTCACCCTTCACAAATACGGGACTGATGAGCCTCCAGCTCAGCTTCAAATAGTCAACATTTTTACTCTGCCAGTCAGCAGAAGTCAGTGAAAGTCAGTGTTAATGAGAATACAAAACAGCTTCATAAAAAAGTGCAGCATAAAAAAGATAGTTCTCATACTTCTATACCTTCCTGCTTCCTCTACAAGTCAGCCATTATTCTCTTCAAAATCCCAGGACAAAACAAACCTATCTCTCTTTGACTAGCTTTCCTAAGCTACTTCATTTAGCTTCTGTCAAGTATTTCACTTAAAATGTGCTTCCTAGAAAGACCTGCAACAAAACTCTGGGATCAATCTCTAAGGTATCTTACAGAGCCGTGTAGGATCCAGATAAAAAAAAAAAAAAGCTGGCATGGGACACAGGATGAGGATTTCTCTTTTTTATACTCTATTTATGTAAAATCACCTTTGCATGTAGAGATCTGGTGAAGCCCTTACTTCCACCTTCCTGAAAAAGCCTATTAATCATCACAGTCCTTCAAGAGTGCTTATTGCTTTCTGGGCTGGTATATCAAGGAGCTCATGAAGTGGTCTGAATCACCTAGCACTTACACTTCATCATGTCATGTCCAGCTTCATCAGAGATGAATTTGCCTGGGGACAACTTCTTCTAAAGAAATGTGGCATCTTTGCATTGCCAGTTCACTGTAGAGGATTAGCATGTCAAAATGACGGTGGTGAATCAGTACAGGTGAAAAGCAGAGAAAGTACATATCAAAATACATTTGCAGTTGAGTTTTTCTGCCCCAAACATAGCCAATATAGCTAAAGGGAAATGAAGGAGACTGTACCAATTTAATCGTACTCAGAAATAGGAGTGTCAGTTTTAAGATATCAGTCGTAAGAGACAAACACAGGCAGTAACTCAAATTTTAACAGTTCTACTGGGAGCTCAAGTAGATAACAGAAGAGTCTATTCTGAATTCAAAATATGTGACTGTTAAAGAAAACAAACATATCTGCTGTTTCATCATCTATCTTCCAAAATACAGAAACTACATGTTAGGAACTAATAGACAAGTTCCTTCTGGAAAGAGTTTATACATCTTACATGGAAACAGAAAGGAGGTCATCCATTCAAAAGCAGAACTTGCTTTTGTTCACAAATATTAGCAATGCATTTGTAACAAATAGAATATTTATATGTAATTTTCATGTGCATTAGCCATGTATTTGCTTTTTTTGGGAAAAAAAGACATGAAATACGCTTAAAAGTGGTAAAATAATTAGAAGATATTTCCTTAGTAATGAAGCAAACAAGCAGAGCTAAAAATGGATTGTCAGGGTCATCAGGAGCACATGCCTTCTTAAGGAATGGGAGGCCCAGAGCAGCCCCCAAGCAAGCAGGGTCAAGCTCCTGCACATGGCAGTGAAGCAGAGGTATCAGGGCAGGGTGACAGCAGCAGTTGCTCCTCCTGATTATCCAGTGATCTGCTGGCAAAACCAAGGCAACATCTTGAGTCCAAGGTTAATTCATAAAATGCAACCAATAGGGTTGAGGAAAAACAGAGCCTCACCAACTCTACAAGCACTTTCAGGAGCCTGACTGGAAAGATTTTGTGTTAAAGTATTCTAGTTTTAATCTAAGGCAATATGAAATGGGAAAGGCTTTGGCTCCCTAAGTGTTTGTGATAAAGATTTCAGTTTGGCTTCATGACTGTGATAATTCATTAGAATGAAGGAACCACAAATTCCACATTAGTTGTTCCTCATTAGTTGAACCAATGGATTCAATGCCTGTGTTTTTCAGCTGCCTAACAGACTTAGACCAAAATATTTTAAAGTTTTCTCAAGACAGCAGTGAGTCCAGACTGACTTCTTTTTTGCATATATTTGCAGTGTTATTTCAGATATCAAACAAGATACAAAGTTTGTTGCAAAGCATTGTTATCACTGACTAAATGCTCCTTGTGCTGTCCAATATGCCCTTATACAGTTCATTCAGTTTCTTATCCAGGATACAAGCAAGGTGGAATCATAATTATTTGCCAAATGAAATGCAAAGAATAGAACTTCAGTGGTTTTCAAGGTGCACAAATATATCAAATTATTATTGTTTGTTGCTATAGTTGTTATTGTTATTATTAATAATAATTTTTTTTAAATAATCTGCATGATGAATAAAAGAGAGAGGTCATATTTATTGTCGACCTGAACTTTCATCAGATAACTGTAAACTTTCAGCACAACTGCCCTAAAAATGATACCTTTTTGAAACATATCACAAGCCTGGTTCCAGATTTTTCTAGTCTATTTCTAGTTTATTTCCCTTTTAACTGTCAGTCTGCGGCAAAAGCTGAAAGAACCATCCCCTAAAGTCTTCTTCTTTTACTACCAGATACACAAAGGACCAATAGCTTGAGGCTTAGTATTTTTCAAGCTTTTAAATATTCTTTCCTCAATGTGGAATGAAGATGTGTACTTTCTGCATCAATTCAGAGCAAACGGCCTCAAGTTCAAACTGCGACTTTTTAGATTAGGTCTGTTGATTAAAAATTTGTTGGAATGAAATGGAATTCATTTGCAGTAGATGGCAACCCAAATTGACAGAAACAAGGTTTCATTTATAAAGGAAAAACAAATTCCAAGTATCCAAAAATCCCAAACATGGAGATGTGCCAAGTCAAATGTCTTTATTTCCACCTAACTGTTTTGTTCAGTGACAGAGTATCAAAGGGATTATCCAAAAAAGCAGTCAGACAGGTGGGCATCATTTCCACTTCTAAATGCTGCTTTCTCTTTTTAAAGTACACTATCAGTCAACAGAGAACAGAAACACAGAGCCAAGTACCAAACAACCAGTAAGGGCCAACTATAATATACGGACAGTTCCTTCTCAATTTCATGGCTTTATTTCTGTGGTCAGTGTTTTGAGCACTACTCATGAATTAATAAACATAGATGGCTCCAGCTTCCTCACAACCCAGATCTTTCTGTAGTATTTAACTGAGTGAGGAGATGTACTAGGGAACACATAATGGTTTCCAATAACTGGACATAAGCAAGGACAATGGTGTTCTTTTGCTAATTAAATGTTAGAGCGCAGTGAATAATTCAACATGAAGTATTTGTTTGACAGGTCTATTCTTTTGCTGATTCCCTTCTTGAGAACAGTTATGTCCTCCTCAATTTTGTTTTGTTTTAAAGGGTGGAACGACAATGAATAATTTAGCCCATTCATTCATTATGTTACTATTGAAATACGGATTATCTTTTCTCACGTTTATTTGTTAGGTTAAGTCAAATGGAATAAGTATGGAACCACTTCCCATATGAAAGTTTTTATGCATTTAAATTTTAGGCACAAATGTCATGAGACATATCAAACATAGGATTTTAAGTGTACATCATTCTGGAACTGAAAACTTGGAAAGCAGGAATGATACTAAAAAAATACAATCAACTTGGAAAAATCAGCCATCTATCACAAAAATTATATCTTACAGTGATAAAATTTTGAAAATTGCCAAGATTATTAAGTATTTCTCATTTTTTATAGCCTGTGTACCTGCTTCTTTTACATTCCCTGCTGGATATGCAGTTTTCCCTTGCTGTTTTGATGTACTTGACACCAAGCGGATGCTGTGAGAGGAAAATAAATAGCATGTTTTAAAAGTAGGCTTTTGTGACTGTAACACAAAAAAAAAAAAATTAGCCAGGGCAGGTCAAGTACTTCTTAATTTGCTCAGTTAACCATATCACTGTGAGAATAGCTATTATAATATTACCATAGATACTGTCATAACCCAGGCCACTGGAAGCTACATTACATGGCTGAATCTCAGAAAAACATGCAGCTAAAAGTTGTCAGTGGTTTGCCATGCTTATCCTACCAGCTGAAAGTGTACAAGTATACAGAGGTTCAAGCTCATGAAATCTTAAGGCAAAGCGTTATTTATATTTCCACACTGACACTCACTGATACAAATCCATTGCACTACTGAAGGTTAGAAATTACATGTAAGTATCCAGTCAGCACTTATAAGTAACCTGTAAGGCTCTTATAAAAGAGCCTTATAAATCTTATAAATCTTATAAAAGTCTAAGATTATTAAATCAGATGCAGGCTAATGGAGGGGACCATAGTCTATTCTGCAGTGACAAATTAAGAAGGAATATTTGAATAAATGTGCAACCAATGGCTTCAAGAAAAGGTGTAATTAGAAGTGGTGAGGTGAACATAAGTATTGCATACAATCATCTGACTGACAACAGTCCAACCCAGCAGGAAGCATCTTAATCTAATAGACTCCTATCCCCTCTGCTTGTAGATTGTGGACTAATACAAAAGATTTCTGAAAACTTGAGACAGGGATTGCTATTATATATTTCAAGGTATTTATATAGCAGCACCTGCTAGTGCCAAGAAAGTTAGAGGGAATGTCAGATTTTCCCAGCTTAGATCCCCACTCACAAGGCTTTTAAAACTACCATAGAACCAGGCTGAAGGCTCAAACTTGGCAAGCGAATTTCTGAGATATATTTTCTAAAGTGCAAAAGGCGTTCAGACAGTGGTAGATTTTGGTAATTTGCACACTTTTTTACATTTACAAATCTCTGTCTTGGCTGCAGTTCCCTCATGTATTTTTAGGTTACTTTCATTCATTAAGAGCAGAATACCAATTAGACTTAAGAAAAACAACAACAGGCAAGCAAGCAAGAAGAAATTCTTGGGGTTTTGTCTGCTTTTCGTAAGCTCATGTTTGTATTTTTAATATTCTGTTCCATGTCCTCTTACTCTTTTTTCTAAAATGAAAATTGAAGAACAATGTGAACAAAGGTCAGTTTGAAAAAATGGGAAATTTGTTGGATAAGAAGTACTCTGGTGACTTAGAAGTAAGGCAGTAGATGGGTGGTGACTCATATTGGGTAAGTGGTATTTGCATTAGTACACAAAACAGCAATGAAAGTACTGTAAAGGCTGATGTCTAAATAGCATCAAAAATCTGTAAGGAAAGAAAAATATGATCTGTGAAGGCAATATCTAGGAGCTGGTGTGAAGCAGAGTACTCATGATTATCTTTGCAAAGAAACAGGGATCAAGACAGAAACCTGGGAAATTGAAAACAATTGCTGTCCCACAACACAGACTTATTCTTAATTTTCTATTGAAAAATATATACATATATGTGTAAGCAAGAATGGTTCTAACTTTTATAAGTATAATACTTGAAGGATCTCAGTTTCTTTGCCAACATGGATTTACAGCTTCAAATAAGACAGAGCAAAGTTCAAGACAAAGGAGTTACTTCAGTGGTCTTTTTTATGTAAAACTACTACTTGCTACATGTTCTTCATTTTAGGAAATGGTTTTAGTCCCTTGTTTGTGAACTACTAATATTTATATATATCAATAATGTTTTCCATGCAGAACCACTGATTAATTTCATCAGAGCCCAGATACAATTTGGAAGCTTTGTTGGCAACTTGCTTGTGGTCAACACTTCCTCTTGTCTTCCATTACAGAATAACAGAATCAACTAGGTTGGAAAAGACCTCTGAGATCATCAGTTCCAACCTATGACCTAACACCACCTTGTCAACTATTTAGAGAAAAGAAAAGGACATCGTTTGAGTTCAGTGCATCACAGCATTATGCAGGTTCTTAAAAGCGAATATGTATGGCATTAAAGGAAGTCAGTAACAACAAAGTGAGATTACTTAGATATTTCTTTCTTGATATAAGAACCATATTCATGTATTTACTACTGGCCCCTGTGTGAAACTGGGCTTACTGGCGTAGGAACTGAGATACACAACTGTATATGATTTTACTATCTAAATGAATTAGATAGATAATGGGTGAAAAAGACTAGAGGACAGAAAGATGTCTCCTGTCAGGGAGTTTGAATGTACAGCTCATGACTAACAGGCATGTAGCTTCCCTAGGTACTTAGTTCACTGTCAAAGGCTAGAGCAGCTGCTCAACACAGGCTTGATGCTTCAAGAAGTGCCCAGGCATGACCCTCTCTGCTTTTTCTGTGTGATCCAGAAAAGGGACATCTGGGAGAAAGCTTTGACAGACAGTAGCCTTCCTGCAAGATTACACAAGAGAATGAGAGTGGAGACAGTCCAGTCAGCTGAATTGTCTCCTGTGCTTCTGTCTAAAAGTAACTAGAAGAAGAGAACAACTGAAGACCTAAATATAATAGGTATTTCTGAAATAGTGCTGCTTGTCCCAAGTCAGGAGAAATAAAATACCTTACTTCTAATATGTGCAAATGAGAAATTATAGTTGAGTCAGGCTGAGAATGGGATTGAATGTGGATGTAAAAGTACCTGGGGAACAGGAGTGGGGAGCAGACAGTGCTCACACAGATAAGGATTGGAATGATAGCACAGAATAATTCAAGTTTAGAAAGCACTGACAAGCTAGTCCATTCTTCCTGATGCAGCTCACATGTCAATCTGTATGCTGCAGAAGGGCCTAACTCTCCTCATTCCTCTACTGTCAGACACGACAGTAGAAACCCCTTAGAACAAACAAACAAACAAACAAACAAAAAATCACAACTTGTCTTTTAGTTCTGGGGATAGACTGAAGCTATACATGTTATATCTTGGACAGACCCTCTCCTCATTCATTGACAATGTCAGAGACAAAGATGTCAAATGCCAGTACAAGAGCTAATAGGATTATAGAACCTTTCTTCTATGTCAGGAGGAAAGCAGCAGAAGTTGAGATATAGAGAATAAACCCTTTAAAACTGTAACAATGGGTGACCATAACTACTTTTATATAAACTGTTCATACACCATGTCAAAAATGAGGTATGGAAAAGCAATTTTTTGGTTTTATATGAGTTGAATAGTTCTGTCAGCTTTAGCAAATTCAAGAAGAAGACCTTATCCTTAAGTAACACCTAAGGAATTTGATTAAAATTTGGATTGCACATTAAGCATAGTGACAAAACTGTAACTCTTGCAACACCATACTACACAGTGAGTGCTATTAAATCAGAAAGTGTGTGTATACTTCCCCCTTTTCCATCTTCATTAGATATGATTTTTTTAGTCCTGAAGTCAATTTCTGGGTCTCTCTAAATAACTCAGTCTGTGTGTATGCCCATGTTTCTCCTTCACAAGAAAAATCACAAGTGGGATTTAATTTTGTAGGCCCCATCCTAATTCATGATAAGGAGAGATTGAAGGAGAAGTTTCCAGTTAAGATTATGAAATGTTTTCAAAAAATGATAGCATGAAAGTTTGAAAACAAACTCCCTCAACAAAACAGATGATGAAACGACCCTTGAATGGCAGCAGGGGAAACTTGAGGGACATTTAAAAGGCAAGAACAAA
>WEIV01003955.1:4148-21161 GCA_013390005.1 Calyptomena viridis
TCCCTACAAACACAGTGAGAGTGGATTTTAGATAATCTTCCAGGCAAGTCATGAACTTACGGAGTTGTAAAACACCCTCCATACCAGTGAGGAGTTTGGTTAAGGATATCTTAACCAATTGATATGAACTTCTTTGACCACAATACCAAAATTGACTTGCTTGTGTTCTTTGATTTAGTTCTCCCACATCTAGCATATACTAGTCCCACTCTGATTTTGGTGACTATACCTCTACTGATCTTAAGGAACCAGAAGAAAGGAAAGAAGTACAGAGNACAAAAAAAGATTTTGTGAAAAAATGTTTTCTCTGATGCTGGTTTTCACATCCATTTAACACAAACTTGTCACAAGAGCATAATAGCAAACAAAAATGTAATTTACCTATAACTACATCATGGCCATCAACCAGGCCTGCAGAGAACAGCTCCTGAGAAACGCCATCTGCTGTGTCTGTCCAAAAGGTGAAATGAGTAAGTATTAGAGCCACAAAAACAACAAAAAGTATCAGTCATCCAATGCAATTTAACAAAAATATATTTTAGTTCCAAAACACCCATGGAGGCAGGCCTGAATTCAAAATTATCTTTAATTAGGAGGAAAAAAGATAATTATCTTATCAGCCTCTGCATAGCAAATTGCATGAGGTAATGATTTGATTCATTGAAAACCCCCTACAGACCTCCTCTGGCCACTAGCATTTCTCCTTTATTATCTAACTACATATTCTACGCATTTTACAAGTTCAGTATCTTCACAACCAAGAAAACAAACAATGCTTTAGTGTGATTTTCATTGTTTTCTTCATCCCATTCCATTGTTCTGCATATGTAGACAGAGATATGCTGTATAGGCTTTCTTGTTTGTTACCAGTGAAGCAAAGTAGATCAGTGGTCATTATCTTGAGCTTTACGTTTAAAACAACTTTAAAGTATTATGACTGAGGAAATTCAAAGCTCTGGATCAACTTTCTATTAACTGCTGTACCAGAGTGGGTTAATTCCTAAATCCTTGTGACTAGTATTAGCTCCTGGACAAAGACTTGAGAAGTCTTAAAGGGAAGTCATCAGAAACAGCAAAAACAAGCCTAAATTCCAGCTAAATCTCAATTGTAATGTGTCCCCAATACCAAAATTCTGTATGGAGTACATACTTTGAGGCAGTTACATGAAATTACATCATTTCCTCAAGAAACACACACAAATGAAAAACAACATAGCTGAGCTAGCTGCATTTTCTGGAGAGCTCTGGAGATGAGTGACTGACTACTAGAACAGCCCTGCTATATCCTCTTATTTTTTGACCAAGTAAGAATTCTCAAATGGCTTATGTAACTGCTTCCCAAGTAATTCTTTCGACAAACCAAGATGCTCTGTGCCCAATTAAGTAGCAGGTCTGTTTTATTATTTCTCATTGCCAAAATCAATAAGAAAGGCAGGTAGACAATATATCTGTGCACAGAACGACTGCACATGATACTGTGATTTACTGGAAAAGAGACACCTCTTCCAATCTGGATTCACTGTTAGGTAAAAACTCTTTGAAGGTTATTCTAAATATAGTGAATACTGACTTCTGAGGAATATGAAATGTGTTCATAGTTCAAAGGGTTGTGCTTTAACAAGGATGATACCTTCTTGTTCAATGTATCAGCCTCCTGTGCATTTTATCCCAGTAATACTTGGTTTTCTTCCAACAAAGGTAACTGTACAGGTTTTTAAAACTCTTAGCACTGGAAAGCCTATACAGTTCTACAGCATGCAGCTGTTTCAATACCAGAATTTCTTTCTGGTGATAATACCAAAGCTAGAGATACAGCTCCACTTTCAGTTGAAGACAGCATTTGAAAAATGGTGTGCACTTTACACTCGTTAACAGTTCTTTTATTACAATGGGGAAAGAAACTTAAATATTACCACCATCACCACATACACTTTTATGGCTACAATATTCCATTTCCCACGATGTTTTCCAAATGTAAAAATGGAAGTTCCAAAGCTGTAAATACTGCTATGCAAGATCTTAGATCATTTCAGTAAGACATGAATTTGATAAAAGTATACTGCAAATCAAGTCTTCTAATATATATATTATGCAACCTTGCCACTAAAATTTACATACATCTGCAATTCTTACTCAAGTGAGGTTCAATATAAAGCTCTGCACAGCAGGAAACATTCCAGAGCAGCAGTCTGTAGTAACCACAAGGAGTAATCAATTTTCAAAATACCTTTTTAGGCAGTAAGAGAATAATTCAATAGCAGGAGCCTTACCTCTGCCTGGAGTAAACTCAAACCGTATGTCATTAAGTTCTTTCCTGGAGTTCCTGAAAAACAGTCAGTGCATACATTAAAATGTAATGAACAACAGAACAACTATTCAGCTTCTATACCCTAAGAATATCTCTGGCATTGACAACCACATTTTTGTAGTGTATATTTCCTTGAAAACACTACTCTCCCAAAGCACCCAGACTGGAGAGACTCCATTGCATTTTCATGGCAATATTTTGGGAAAATTAACGAAAAAAATGTTTAAGACGAAAATGCCTTCAGTAACATAAAGGATCAAATGAACTCCTGTGATTAATATTTTCCTTTTCATCTTCAAAAGACACACTGCCATATTGACTCTAATAGTTCAACACAGTCTGAGTCATATGAACCTTTTCCAACAGCAAGAGAAGATTCGCTCGGAGTTAAAGCTCCCTAAGATCACACGTACACAAAATGCTCATTTAAGAGACAAAGTATCCAGCAGATGTAAAATGATAAAAAGCAGTATTGATGCAGTGTGTTTATAAAACTATTTTAAAATGAGTAAATTCTTTCACTGACCACCATTGTCTCAGCAGTGAGGTTCTACCTACACATAAAAAAAAGCATCACGTGTTAAAGCCAAAGGCTTTCTGCCTTCCTGCTTGCCACAAAGAGTGTTTTAAACAGTTCAATGTGTGAAACAGTCCTAAAGGACTTAATACCAATGTTAAAGAATTTGTTTACAGCCTCATACTGAGCCCCAAACCTCCATTCCTTGCATGTTTCCAGCTTCAGTCTTAATAATTTCTACCATCAACAAAACATTAGCCTCTTCGCAAAACAGACGTCCACCTCATTTTTGGAAATGGCAAGCCAGCTGAGCCTGGAGATGAACTTAATTGCTTTAGCACACTCTTTTTCCAATGAATAACTCAATCCACTTGAAAAGCTAATGGCAGCAGAATGTGTTTTGCAGTTCATTATTCTTCTCCTCAGCAAGGCAACTGTATGCAACCTCATATTTCAGCATACCAGGCCATGAAGTCTTGCTGTGGGAAAACAAAATCCAATAGGCAGGCATGGTCAGCTGTGACTTACAGCTATTATCACTTGCCAAATACTTCTAAGAATATTACAGAGTCAAAAACAGCAAAATGCAGAAACACAAAGCCCAAAATGATTGGCAGCACAGACAACAGCAAGAGGGCAAACCCTGAAAATTAAGTGTGCCACATGCAGTGCTTAAAATGAAAAGTGCTCATTTACCAAATCAAAGTAATGCTTCAAAGCTGAAGGAGTTTTGGGTTCCCTGAAGAACTACAGGAGTTTAAGATCACTAACAGAAAGATGTAGATAATGCAGCTAGCTAGGTACAGATTTACAAGGCTCATTTACTTCTGTTGGAGAAGTCTGCTGCCATTATATGGAAAATTGCACTGTCTATTTTTATTCAACAGAGAATTAGTATGAATCTCAGTTTTTTCCCCCTCTCCCTTCCCTAGAAAATCCTGGATGGCTTTCTGTTTAAAAAAAGTATTCAAAAAAAAAAAAAATCAACATATGGCCCATCTCCAAGTTCCCTTTTGACAAATCAGTTCCCTTTACTGACATACATTATATCCAATAAGCCTACTAAAGCTGCTGCTTTCTAAAAAAGGGAAAATTGCAGAGAAATTTAGCATTAGTCTTAAATAAAATATATTTTGACTGAATGTGTGATGTAACTCAAATATTCATTTCCTGCATGCACTTTGGAAGAAACAAATCCAATTAATAAAGACTTTCTCTCGCACCTTTGCAGACGTAAATCAGAAGACAGGAACTCAATGATCTTTAAGGTCCCCTCTAACCTATTCTCAAAACCATTCTATGATTCTATGACCTAAAAAGCTAACACATTAAGTTCTCAGATTCTATCTTTTCAGACCTCCCATAAGTAGAACATCCACCACATAAAAAGGCACTCAGTAATTATGAACTCATGGAAATTGCCAGCTTTTTAAGAGACCGACACAGCTATGTGAAAAACTAGCTGCTCTGACACAGACTCTTTCCTCCAGTAGGATGACCATGGGGTGTATTTTACTTTGTCTTTAAATGGCATAAGATCCCAAATAGAAATTTAACTAGTCAAATCAGTTTATTTAAGTGAACGTAAAAATTCAAGGAAGGCTGACATGTATTCAGCAATCCAACTTTGCTAGTGGGAACTGTTATACTCTGAAATATTTTGAACTTAAGACACTGCTGCTTTTTCTTTAATGGTATACTACTATTCAGGAAAGCAAAACAAAGGAAGTTTGGCAAGATTAATTTGCTAGAAGCCTGTAAGTGCTTTTGTTTATTGTTCCATTATCTTCCAGACATTTATTGATTTCCATAAATTATGTATTCCATTATATATTCCACCAAACAGAAGATGCACTTGAGTTCTCCCCTAAAAGCTGCTCATGTTCTTCTCTAGCCTTCAGACACTTTTCCTGTTCTAGTTAATGTCACTATAACTGCAAATTGGTTTGCTAGTTCCCTTGGTGACAACTGTTTGGATTTGTTGATTTATTTGTAGGCAGAGTTTCCAAGCAGTGTTTCATTTGTTCGTTTTTTAACTTACATCCATTACACTCTTATCATGCAGCAGCATACAGACTTTATTTCTGCTAAATAATAATAGGAGTTGAAGAAATGCACTAGTATCTTTGTGACTAATAATTTTTTCTTCATCATTTCTTAATGGTTCCTAGTTTCTCAAATGCATTTGTGAAAAAGTTATTTCTGTTTTAAAATGCCAACTTAGACCTTTTTGCCATCTCTTATAATACCTCTTATTTGCTTTTAGCTCTGTGCCATTACAGACTAATATGCCTTGATTATCATGGATAAAAACAGCCCATCTCTTTTTAAAAGTAGTAAATTTTAAGTACTTTTGTGTATTTTAGTATACTGCAAGTTCTTTTTTGTTATGGACTCACCTTCAACGGGAAGAATTGCACATGCTTACGTGGACTAAGGGTGACACCAAAGCTTGCCATGCCAGGGTGTTTTGTCAGCCATCTTTCTGGCAAAAAAGATCTGCTAGATCTGATTTTCTAGGGAATAATGCTTCCTCAAAGAACTAGAAAAAGCACACAGGCCACCTTCATCAGTTAGCCTCCCACCTACAAATTTCAGCAATCCTGTCATTAGGATAAAAAAGAAAGATACTCTGTTTTGAAGGAAATTACATACTGAACAATGCTAATACTTACCAAAATCAGGATTAGAGAATAAACAAATTATGCAGCTATTCAGACTGACATGGTTCTACTGAAAAAATCCTAAAACACGAAAGATTTCAGGCATTCACTTTAATGACAAATCCTTTCAAATAATTACCTAATGATAGCATAATTCCTGCTATAGTGGATTAGTTACGTTCCACATGATTAACAAAAGATCTACATTTTTGAATTAAAATAGAAAATCACGTTTGTGTAATGATGCAACTGTAAATTAGGGACACTAAATGTCAGTATTTCTTTTGTCCTTAAATGCGGAATGTCTATCAAGTAACTGTGATTCAAAAAATGAGATTCCTGGAATTAAAATTTAGGTCTAAATCATGCTGGTATACTTTGATTATGTATCAAGCATCAGATTTTCATTCCTTTTTAACTATTTCCCCCTCCCTCCCCAAATTTATCCACCACTTCTTATGCAGAGTTATCTGAAACATCAGCTTCTCTTTCACACAAGCTTTAGCATATTCCATGTAGCCCTTAGGGCGAGTCTGTATTCCTGGATGAGATGCATCCTATCATAGCTAAGTAACTGTACATTCTTGCTTTCCAAAATAAGAAAAAAATTCCCATGCAAGGTAAGCTAAAAGAAGGGGGTGTGCATGTGTGTAAGAACACCCAGTTTTTGTCTCTGCATGGCTTAATTTTCAGACTTCAGATAATCATCACATGTTTTACAAAGACTGGTACACAGAGCTGGTGTCCTCGAAGAATGCAGGTCCTGACAGATTAGTAATCAACAAAGCTGACTCACGAGTGGAAGAGACAACAGCAGAATGCAGAATAGGCATTCTTTTCTAGAACCAGAAATAAGTTCATCTTCAACTAAAATTGTAGAAACTTTATTATGAATAGCACTATAACACATGGTGCTACATAGCACCCTTTATCCATCAGTCTCTCCCTTATCCTCCTAACAAGCCCTCTTCCCAACAGGACAGAATTTCCCCCACCATCAGGGATCAATTATGCTGGCCAAGTCTAAGTCTGTGTCCTTTAATGAAAAACACACACTGAAATAAAAAAAAAGAAACCACACTTATCACACTTGTACAAAATTTCACTCTCACAGATGCTACTCCCATCCAGAATCTGAACTGCAATGAAACTACCACGGAAGCAAACTAAGGTACAATGGAAAAATCAAGACAGCATAGCCTACGAAGCAAGGGCAAGCAGTCTGGTGTTTGCACTACCTCACTGCAGTTGCTGGTGTGATTAAAACCACAGAAGAATTTAAATTACTTGCTCATGTAGTCTGCAGAGAAAGCAGAAGTTCACATCAAAATGAAGTGGACTAATCAGAGTGATAGGTGGGTTGTACATCCTAGAGCTGTAGTCATCCAATTTTTATTCTACATCTCTGAGGCAAGATCTTTGTGCACACGATGCAAGAAATATAATTGAAGGGGGGGAAAAAACACAGAAGACTAGGGTTTGCAGGTTTTTTTAAAAGAAATTCTACTTACATTGTTTTCTTGCTGGAAAAAAATGCTGGTGGGACAAATGTTATTTGACCACACCAAATGTCACTCAAATTCAAAAGGTTATCATTCTCTCAATAACTTCCTACCCATTTTTCACTTTGATGTGCTTAAGGTATAAAGTATAAGGTAAACATTATTCCCTTTGTAGCCTTGTTTTTATAGTTGTTGTGGTTTTAAGTAGCCAGAGGTTTTTTATTAGCTGGGGGGGGCTAGGAGAGAGGCTTCTTTAAGAAGCTGCTGGAGTTTTTCTCTGCTCTAAGCTAGCTCAAGGTCGACTGTGATAACATATTTAAGAAGGAGAAGAAAAAAAAAAAGCTGGGCAGAACATCATGGCGGCTTAAGAGAAAGGAGGNAAAAAAAGACTCCATGAGGAAAACTGGGGTGGGACTCTCTCTCTTCTAACAGCAGCAAAGATAATGTCTGACCGTAAACCCCCCCTCCGCTCCTGCCTTCCCGAGCTGCTGGGGGAAGGTGAAGGATCTTAAAAGGGAGGGGTGGGGGGAGAAAGGGGTCTGTAACAACCATCAAACTTCTCACTCTTAAACTCTTAAGCTCTGATTTTAGTAGTAGTAGTAGTGAATACTTAACATTCTAAGTTAGAGCCTGTTTTGCTTGTGAAATAGTTAATAAACAGTTGCTTTTAATCCTTATCACAAAGGTCGAGGTTTTTTTTCTCCTCTCTGAGAACTCAGCATTTAGCCGGAGTTGAACTGTAACAATAGTGCTAGTTTATTTCACAAGTGCTATGAGCTTCATTCAAGGAAAATCCAGTTTAAGTGATGCTGTACCCCTTTCTAAGTATTAAATACCTGTACTGAAGATACATAGTACTTGTTTCTTATATCAGTTTTTAATAAAATATTTTGGGAATAAAATATTGAAAGTGAATTTATCCATTGGTCCCAAATTGGAGGTTTGGCCTGACATCTCAATTTTCTGTACCTTTACTTTCCTTGCTCTCCAATTTTCTTATGCTTCAGCTGTGGGAATTTAGCTATTCAGCTAGGGCAGAGCAAGTGAGAATCCTCTCCTACCCCAACAAAAATCACAGCTCACTTCTTCCCTGCCCCTTTTTTCTTCGTGATATCTGAAGTAATGGTACCATGCACATAGATGAACCAAAGCAGTAATAGAGGAAGTCTGCTTATTAAAGTAATTTTGTGAATCAGAACTTTAAAGCTCCTCTGGGATCATATAAACACGACAGAACAGAGCATTTACTGTAAAGAAGCATTAGCTTCCCAAGGATTCACCGCATGTTTATGTAAATCCCTTTCTTTCTAACACTTTCATGATCAGTTGTCATTTACTAATCAATATCCAGGCTCCTCATTACACAGTAGTATACTATCAAGAGCAGATCATGTCTGTTCAGTACTGTGGAGATGGTTCTTCTCAATGTACTTTTAATGACTTTAAGTCAATTCTAGATTAAATTAAATGGCATTGCTATTAACTTTTGATAAGAGCAAAAAGAGATGTTTGAAGTCTGACTGCTTCCAGATTGCCACCAAGAAGAATGGGAGTAAAATCTCTCTGTATTAATAAAATGCAGTCCTGAAATATACAGTTATTTAAAGCCCATTCAAACCTTACTGAAAAAACTCCATAAGTTCACAACTTACCCCTCCCTCTACATACATTACTGGAAGAAGAAAATATGTGTAGTAGATGATGTTTTAAAATCAATTGTACTCAACAGTTAAATATACAAAACTGCTACTAGCACTTAATCGTCACACGTTCTTGGGTAAAGAGCAGAACCTGAAATGATGCTACAGACTTGTTAATCTGTATACATCAAGAGCAGCAACACTAAAGGCAAAGCACAGCCAAATGATGCTTTCAAGACTGAAAAATAGCCAATGTCCCAATGAAACACTGTCATTTGGCTTCTAAGCTGTTGGAATGAGACAGCAGTTACCTGTTAAAGATTTACTGTCTGTATGCCACTTACCATACAGAAAAGGCAAGTGTACATTGCAAAAAGCAACCACCAAGTGAACTGTTATGGTTGCAACCAGATCAGCTATGAACACTGTCCAAGGCTCCAGGGTGGCTGACAGCTCCCCCTCAGGAAAGGACTTTACAACGTTCTGTTCATAGCTAACAGGTCCATGTTGCTTAAGACTCAAAAGAAACTAGAGTGCTTTCAGTCCAGTAAAAACAGATGGGATGTGATAGTAAAACTAAGAAAATGCACAAGCTGTGTGATAGAAGAAACCCAAGAAAACTAGATGATACATGCAAATACCACCAGGCAAGTCTGCAAAACCATGTGTAACATTTTAGAAGTGACATAAGAACATTAAGTCCTTTCTCTCCATCCACTGGTTTACAGCCCCAAGTCTATATATTGTGACCTATGTTGTTAGAACTAGAGACATTTTAGATATATCTATATCTAAACACAGTTCTTTTCTCTTCCTGCAGCTGCTGATGCCAGAAGCTAAATCAGAACGTTAAAAGCCCTTCAGTTTTTATCTCCTTGTTAAATTCATTCCCAGCTAAATCAAACTGTAAACTCTGAAACAAACTATTTTTTGCTTTATTTATCAGTGACTCATTTCATGGCACAGGCAGTGAAAAGAAGTATTCACTTGCATCATCTTTTGTGAGACTCATACTTTCCACCTGCTTTCATATTATCAGCAGGTGGAAACAACTTAGTCAAAGAGCTATTGGGGGTTTTGTTGCACAGATGACATTATTGATCATAAGTTTTTTCCCCCTGAAATTATTCCTGAAGTAGTACAAAAGCTTTTTAAGGGCAGTGGTAAAGATTTAACTTCTGAAAAGCATCAATTTTTAACAAGTACTTGAAATATAATGAAGAGCAGTATGCATATATATACTGAGCATATATATACTGAGCATATATATACTGTATACTGAGAATTTATTAATGCGGTGAAATCTCAATGGTTGGTTGAAACCAGAAGTGATCTAAACCAGACTTGTTCCTAGAAGGAACTGCAGCTAAGTACCAATAACACTAGTAATGTTAAAAAACAAATCACACTGAAGTATTCAGTGAGAACATTTCAATAACACAAGGTCAAAATGCACATAATTTGGTCACTTTGTTAAACACTACAGTGCATCACCTTTCTGGATTTGCTTATAATTCAACTTATCCCCTCAGAGTTTATCTCTGAAAGACCTCTGTACTTCTTTATACCAAATATTATTGATGGGTGCACACTTCAAGGAAGTCAAACCTGTGTTACCTGTGTGACTGAAGTAATACACCATCTGCCTGACTGATAAGAAATACCAGAGCACCATAAAGGCTAAGCACACTAAGGCTTACTTTGTTTGCTCCTGCATGCCTGGTGCACAAGAAGACGGATTATTACCTGTTATTCCAGTGACAGATTCTTTAAGTACAGTATTGAAAAATAGCCACAATGCTTGAAGCAACATTTCAGTTCTTTAAATCAGAAAGCGTGAAAGGCCAATCATTGCCAGGAGGCATGGGGTACCTTCAGAACAGAGCTCTAGAAGAGTGATTTCATTTATGAAATCAAGACAAAAGACTTGCAACAAGTTCTACAGGTATATGTATTTTTTAATAGAATCGTGTAAGTCCCCAATGCACAAAACAGGCTTTGAGGGGAAGGCACAGAGAAACCTTTTGCTTATCCAAATCAAAGGAAGTTTTAAACATGTTGAATCAAAAACTCCCTGGATGTGTGCATCCTGTCAATGCCACTGGCTCAGTTTTACACTCCTGATGACCCATCAGTACATTATTGTCAAAACCAAAGAAGATTTGTAGGTAAACGGAAGAGACATCTGAGCCACCATAAAAATTACGACGATCTGCGTATCATCCATCTAAAATTCATGGATCTTGACCAGGTTATCAAAAAAAAGTTGGAAGAATGGAAAAAAGTCTAAGCTTTGTTTTAAAATCTTCAAAGGTTTTGTCTGGTTTTCCTGCCATAGGCCAAACTTTCTCTTTACAGCAAATGAACTTCAACAGCAAAGTCTGCTCCTGTGTTAAGTTCTTGTCCTACCTGTAAATTTTAAATTATCAAAATGAAAACCCTATTACAGTTGACCAGTTACATACATGCCATTAATAATACAAATGAAATTACTTTTAATACTGAGATCAAGTCAAGCTTCAAATTATTTCCTTTCACATGAAGAAGATTGGGGGTTTAAAGTTTAGGTTTCATTGTCAATTTTTGTTCCCCTTCTTTCTTCTTTCTTTTGTAATTAGTACAATAAAAAGTCATGGAATAAAAAAGCTCCAGTGATTTTAAAATTTCAGTATAAGCAACATCCCCAAATGCAATTGCCTGTGTAATGTACAACCACAGCTGTGCAGGTTAAAAGCCTAATTCCTTTCAACCTAAATATTCAGACATGCAAATTCTCGATAATTCAAATTTAATAAGCAGAAAACATATATTGATTCCTTGTCTCAATAATTATAAATTTTACATGCAAAAGTTGTTTTGATAAACAAATATATGCAATTTCTCTATTAAGTAAGTGATGGTATAGCAATTGCATACATGATTATTTAGGTCATAATTAAAATAAATTTTTCAATTTTTAATTTATTTTCAATAAAAATACAGCAAGACATAAAAACATACTTAGGCAGTGAATAAGAAATGCATAATTTACCATTTTTAAAGAGCAAGCTTTGAGGGAAATAACAGAGGTACAAACAGAAAGCAGGATTAGAATCAATAGTTTAATCAAGGGTTCCTGCTTACTGATTTCAGTCATGATTTAATCATGATTAAACAGGTTATTTAGATGAAGTCTCCATGCTGTGAAATTAAATTCAGTTCAGTAACCACATTCCCACACCTCCCTGAATCCCAGGACAAAGCCTTAGAGGCGGTGGCAAAATAAAACATAGGACAGTGCTCAATACTGTGATCACAGGTACATTTATTTCAAGAATACTACAAATGGCTTTGTTTATGATATTTGTTACTGGATCAGTTTCCAGACTATAGACAAGTTCCATTACTTTCCACTTTCAAGTCTACCACATAGCTGGGAGTTTGTTCGTGGATTTTGTCGTTAAATACACTGTAGAACAGAAGCCACTCTTACAGCAAAACTGTTCAGAAATACCCGTCCTTGGTAAAGGACACACATTAGCTCTCCTTATCAAAGAGACTGAAATGATACAATTTTTTTAAATGCCAAAACAAAACTAGATGGAGAAAAGAAAAAAAAAAAGAATTGAGAACTCTGGCTTATGGGTAGAGTAACCCAATTATCAAACTCGTGCACCCTCTAGCCAGAACAGATTTTGGGGGTCGCGTGTTTATAGTTTCCTGCTTTTTTCTCCTACACATCTAAGTCTCAAACTTAAATATAAACACAGGAGTATCTCTACTAGGTACCTCCAGCTACGTACATTTTCCCAGTAATTTTACATGTAACTAATTTCATAATAGAGAGAGAAAAAAGACAGGCCTACAGAACAGTAGGAAGATTAGCACTTGAGCTTCTGCTCAGACTAAAGAGTGATAGCTCATTCTTTTTGTTCTGGCATGTGGAGGAAATCACATTTACCTTAAGTCCTAACAACTCTCTCTGGCCATAGTGCAGCACAGGCAACTGCCTGCTACTAGCTACTCCTTGGACTTATGTCTGTCCAGGTCCCCAGAAGAGACACTCTTCTGAACTGATCGAATGACAGGCAGTTTCCAGCCATATTAGCTGCAGAAATGTTTTTGTATGAAATACACACACACACATGTAAATAACAAAGAGTGACATTACAGACAATTCTGCTTTAGCATTTTCCCTACACACTACTTAAAATAAAATATGCAATAACAGAAATATTAATTTGCCAGCAAAACATTTTCGTTTGCCCTTTTTGTTCTTCCGTAGGCTTAATTCATCTAGTGTGCAGAAATTCTATTAAATAAGGTCCTGGGACATTCCAAATTACCATCAGTAAATTATCTTCCTGTCATATGAACTAATTTAACCACCTTAGATTGCTCAGATAATTTGCAATTCTTAACTATTAACCATTAAAAAGTCTCCTAATTTAACATGAAATATCTCTGTTATTAATTCAAGTACTCAAATCCTCTGACAGCGACCTTCCTAAATCTGTAAATGTAACAGTTTGGTGGTTAGACTGGAAATTTCAATTCAAGGATGATAATTCTTCCTTGCTCTCTTTCCCTGGCGGTATGAACCGTCTGAAAGACTAAATCACAGACAATTGCCTTCAGCTTCTCTTTGCCGAGTGGCTGCCAGGGTCCACTGCCAAGACACACGGTGTGCACAGCCTTACTGGAGAAAGTGTGTATTACAGATTTCAGTCCTCTCTACTCTCAAATACCCCTTTGCTCTGTGAGGACGAGGATACAGAAGCATCAGTATTTCAACGTAATGATCGCTCAGTCTGGGTCATAGCTACATGCTGTGGCAACACACCAAGCCACTGAGAGCCAGTATTTTCAGTTCACTGCAAAGTTCAAGCACAGTCTCTTAACCACACTTGAGGTTTAAAACACTAATGGCCTGTATTAAGCATTTAATACAAGAGCCTTTCAAAAACTTTGCATGGAATTATCTAAAAGAGTCCACTGCTAATTTCACTTCTGGGGTAACATAATCCAAGGCACAACAGTGCAAAAGACAGAAAATAAATTGGAAATTGCTGTCTCCAACTGAAGAAGCAACTCTAACAGTAGAGAATATTCTGACATGTTAGTCCTATTGAGAAAACTATGAAAACAGAAAGGTATTAGACACAAGTTAAGGACAGAAAAATCAGATAGTCTGTGTAGTTTCCAACTTGATACAAGTATTAAATACCACCACTTCTATAAAGAGCACCATGGGATTCTTTAAAGATTATTTCAGAATGTGAGTTCTGCTTCTCATCCACAAGGCACTTGCACTACACAGAGACTGGTGTTAATTTAGCACTCCCTACTAAATTACTGAATGAGTCCAACCCTACTCCAATTGGGAAAGAAAATAAGAGAACCTGACCATCCAGATAAAAGAATTACTGAAATGCATTGATTCTTCTGCCAGAATTCCTCCTATCTGAAAGTAATTTTTAATTTTTATGGGTACTAGTAACCTTTTTTGCAACATACTGCTAGGGGAAAAAAAAAAAAGCAAACTATCATCTAAAATGTAATAGGTTTTGTCACAGTGTGGTCTCACTGTATAAGAAAAAAAAGAACAAATGCAAGAAGCACTTTCTTCCTGCCCACAATCCCCTGCCCAGGCCCCTCTCACTTCTGTTTAAGGTTGCCCATCTCTCTAGCTTTTGCCTTGTCCCAAATCCCCAAGCATTACTCTTTAAACATTATGGTCCACAATCCCAAGCCTCATATTAAGATGTTCTTGCCCATAAGGCTCTAAACATTTGCAATAATTTCCACGACAAACTCTGCAACCAAAGTAGTTCCCCAGCCAAAGAGTCAGCAGCACCAACAAGTATCACCCAAGTTTTCTCTCCACCATCCATTCTTGCCCAAGGACCCTGAGGAAATGCCTTCTCCCCTTAGGTCCTAGCCCAGCCAGCCTCTATCACACAGAAAGGGCTTCTTCCCATGAGATGCTCACCTTTTGCTGTCCCCTTACCCCATGACCCTTCACTGGAGAAGCCATGAAGAGATGAAACCTTCCTGAGCCTTCTCTCAACATGTTAACTTCCCTTACACTCTCATCATCCTCATCAGCCAATTCGTTCATCTTACATTTTGTCAGTATTTATGTTTTTACCAACATCATTATCAAACTTTTTTTTAAACAGTAATTGTCAGCAGTGTGTTCTGAACTCATCAAGCTACTGCAGCGTATATAACTTGATTGCATCAAGTGAACTACTTTAAAAGAAAAAGCTTTCAACATTTTGGATGATAAACTGAGCTTTGAGTCTTCAAGTCTGGCATAAAATGTTCACAATGTTTATCTGAATATCAAGCCAGATTTTAAAAGCTATTTAATAGCAGCAGATGAAGCATCACAGGAAATTATTTCCACCCTCATACTGTAGCTAACTTGATCCTTATTAATATGGTTCACAACTTATGGTTCATTTCAACAAATCCCATAAAAATCCTGTGATATACTCTAGTCTCCATGAGTGATAAGACTTAATGATTAATTCACCAAAGGACATCAACAGAACGGTTTAAAATCTGCAGTGGAGGTGGATAAATACAAAAAACCCTGTGAGGATATTAGCTGTTTACTACCTTACAAACACAAGGGAATTCCGCATAACGCAAAGCATGTCATCTACACCACTTGTATTGGCTACAAATAACAAAACTAGCAGTATTTTTACTTTCAGATGCTAAAAAAAAAATTTTCTCAGTAAGCTAATTACTACAAAAGAGAGCAGTTTGGCACTACAGTATCTTTCCCCATATACAGCTGCCCTGAATGTAAGCTGATCCACCCTGCAATGATCCAGCCTAAGGACAGCTGCACATGCTGGAATGCAGAGGGCAACAACTTCTATAATCCAGAACTGTCTGCAGGTGACTGAAGGCCTCCAGGTTTACATCCTATGACACAAGAAGACTTTTATGAAGAAACACATACAACTGCATTTCTGCTAAAAAAACAGAAAACACAATTGAATTAATTGTATATATTACAGCAATAGTTTGAGCACTAACACTTCAACACTCTGAACACTACTGTCTTCACAAAAGAGCATCTCTCTAGCTTGTCACTTCAGTTACCTGATGCTGTACAAAGCTTTTCACTGGAATGCCAGCCTCAAACCTACTCTGGCTTTTGTTTAGCAGAGCAGTAAGGTCTGAGTATCGAGACTTTGGGATTGAGGAAGAAGACTCCTAACCCTATATGCCCATAAAGCAGTACACTCACTACTTCTCCAGGGCTGGCTTTTCTGAATCTGCTCTCTGCAGCTGGACCTAGACCCAAATACACAAAGCCTTCTACTCTCGGGTGCAGCCATTCACTGCCAGGCCAGGGCCACAGTTAATGTGCCTCCAGCAAGCTCAAAGGTGTAAAGCTTTTAACAATATACTGACAGATACTTGACACTGACAGGCAAATGAGCTGGGATAACTCCCCAGAGGTATTCCAATAATCGAAGAAATGTAAGTATTTTGTTACAAGTTAACAAACACTCATCATCTCCACTCCCCATAAGGTTTTGTTAATTTACTGAAGACCAAGACACTTGAATACAAATCTTGACAAGTATTTAGCAGACTGCACAGCCCTGCCATGTTCACAGCAGCCTCAGCTGTTCCTCCTGGGGTCAACAATTAAGCGGAAGCACAACTCAAATGCTGTCAAAGGTACCTTGCTAAACACAATGTATACAGCAGTCAGCCAGTGGCTGCCCTGAATTTTGCATGTTTCATAAACAACGTAACTCTTGCCTTTAAGCTAGCAAATATAAAAAAGAATGCTAAAATACTAACTGAATCTACACCACTGGGCAGAGGTATAGGGAGCTCGTAGCCCTCATCTCAGATAAGCACTCTGTAGAGTGCCAGCTAAAAGAAAAGCATGCCACTTAGTAGAGCCTGTGCTCCTACATTCCCCCAAACATACACGCACACGCATTGATTATAGGGCAGCTCTGATCCTACTCATATGCTCAGCCGTCCAGCAGAAGGAAGGCCAGATACACAGTGCAAAGATCTCTAACTCTGCCCCTCTCCTACCACTGAGACAGGACACAACCAAAGCTTACATGGCAATGAAGTTTGCACTGTAGAGCACTCATCCCTCAGAGGTAGGGCAGTTAAATTAACAAAACTCACTCTGCAAAATCATGCATCGAATTTTTGGATTTTTTCCACGACACCACTAACAGTGTTCCCGGGCTCCAGAGTGCATCTGCTTTTCAAGACTATTTTTTTTTTTCTGTTTAAAGGAAACTTTTTGGCTCCTAAAATTGAAATTCTTGGTTTTTTTCTCTCTATCAATAGCCACCTAAAATTTCAGGATTATAGCACATTAACCTAGTCACTACAGACTTGCTTT
>WEIV01003955.1:24103-74677 GCA_013390005.1 Calyptomena viridis
TAGAATATCTGTCACTCCTTCACAATGGCTGATCAAGCCTGCCAGTGAAAAACATTTTGAGTGGATAACTTGTAATACAGCTATGGTTTATTTCTGTCAGAGGCTGACTGCTGAAGTGTGAAAGAAACTCATTAAAAATCTCTCACTGTGATCCTACACTGCAAGGAAAATAAAGCAAGAAAATACTTAATGAAGGGTACACTTAGCCTGAAGCTACATTCATATTCTGCTTTTCATTTTACATTATTTCAGTAAGCAATTAAAATACAGCAATTAGTCATAGAAACACTATTCATACTGGTCATATTGGGAGATATAAAGACTTTAGCACTGATTTTATGTTAATATTATGAAAGTAATGAGGGAGATCGAGGTAATACAGCTAAATAAATAGAAGAATCTCTTACCTTAATCTTAAGACAAGATTCACCGCACATGGAACTTCATTATATTCGTCACTAACAACAGGCTGAGACTATTGAAGAAGAAAACAAAAAGTCTTATAAAGAAGGACAAACAAAAAGAAAAAAAAAATCGCAAAAAACTTTCCATGCTAACAGTTTGAAGTCAGCACAGAATACTTAACACATTCTCTACCTCTCAGAAACCTTTTAAACACTTTCAGTACACAGTCTAAAATATAGCTGATACCAGTAAAACTGCCATATTTCAATTACAGAGATACAAACGATAATGCATTAAAGCACTGAGTGTAGGAGCTTTTAATCCACCTTGCATCAAAGCTCCAATAACCATTAAATAATATGCACACGGTGAGAATACCAAACTGCTACTCACATTATTTCTGTGTAACAGTTTTGGTTGTTAAGGAAGTCTTGCATCCTCCCATATGCAAAGATCTAGTAGCATATCAAAGCAGGCATCACAGTGCAGAGGATGCCTTTCACAGAGGAAAATCTTTCACACTATCACTCCTCCTTCACACTATGATGTCCTCCCCAGCTCTCAACTAACAATTATATGAAGTCTCAAGCAAAAGTCTATCCTACTTACAGGGTACCTCAGGGTTCTCTACCTAGTATGATTTCATACTCAACTTGGCATATTGTCACCACTCAGAGGAGCCTGTTCAAAGGTTACAGTCAAGTCGTCCCAAAATAAAAGGCTTACATCAGAAATTTCATTTGATTATTTTTGCAAGTTTTCCATATCAAAGCTACTGAAAAAAGTTATAGAGGATCTATCTTTTATTACCTGTGTATTTTCAATAGACATTAGTAAATACTTGGAAAGTTATTTATCGCTATCACTAAAATGATAGCAGGTATTTTTCTACTTCTGTAAATTCCTTCCATTCATATAAACTACTAGTATTACTTCCACATCTTTAACAGACAAGTGATTTCAATATATAGGAACGTGCATTCCAAAGACCCAACAGACACATATCAACAGTGGCAAGCTGCACTAGCCTTAGTTCCAAGTCATCTTCTGGAGCATTTAGAAAAACAAAAATCAACAGAAGACTTCAAGTGGAGGCTTTTTTCTCCTTCATAAACCAAGCAACTCTTAATGTGAGTTACCTGTAAAATCTGAGTCACAAATTGTAGAACTCTCAATAACTAAGACACAGAAAGACTGTGTGGTGACTTTTTGTCTACTCAGCTGAAGCAGTATGTAAACTAGGTCTGGAAATCATCACAGGAGCTAACACAACCACAGCTGGCAGGAAGTTGTTAGTCTTTTTGAAGATTTCTATGACACCAATGAAAATCAGAGAATCCAAAATTTCAGATGAAGTGGCAAAGGTCATGCCCCGCAAGAAACAGACATTTTTGAAAGAGCATTTTTTCTATAAGACATAATCCTATTAAGCAATTTTTTATAGCAGCAATGATTCCCACACTCTCAGCACAGGGCCATGAAATTCAATATGATATTTTATTCCTCAGAATTAATGTAACATGCTTCAGTACTGAACTATTTCGCTGTGTATGGAATGAAACATTTTAATTATAAACTACATGTCATGATACAAATCCTAAGAATGAAAAATTATTTGGAGATGATCTGGCTACTCCAACACAGTCATCATTACTCTGACAAAGACAGTAATTAGTGTGATCCAATTATGAAGACTCATTAATAACAGCCAAAAAACCTATCTTCATGAATTCTCCTGGGCACAAACATAACGTGACTTTAAATTCCTATCCATCCTATCCCACTGTGTGCTCAAGTTCATTGTTACAGGCACAATTGCATGCAGCTTTATCCTCACAAGTACTTGCCATACAAGGCCATAGAACAACACTCCCACCTCAATTCACATTTTTAACAACAGAAACAAAGAAGAAATCCCTTCACTCAAACACTTGGAAGAAAAGAAAAATTGATAAAAGACATTTTTACCTCTGTGTTTTCCTCCTCCTTCAGTCTTCGTGACTGGAAAACAAATGCAGTGGGATATGAGCTATGCAGCTTTATGCAATAAAGATCCAGAAATACTAACAATTAACATAAAGACCGAATATCTTGCAGAGTGTAAATGTCTTGGCACAGACAGGAGGTACCTTTTCCTGAGAAACAGCAGCTTTGCCTTCCTCGCTCTTCTCATCCATTTCATCATCACTCCATTCCCAGTCCCCATCTTCTGTTTTATGGAGGTGACCACTGGAACCTGGCACTCGCCTGACCTGCCAAAATATTGTTGGCCATTACACCGACATCTTTAGCCTTTATTAGTGTTCTGGTTAATCACCAACTCTTTGTTCTTTTTATTTTATGTGCTCTCATTAATTTGCTGTAGGAGTCACTAACGTATTCTAATAGTATTTGACGTCAGGGGTCATCCTGAAGCCAGTGGGAATACCTAAACTATGCAAAATTCATATAGGGAAACAGGGCTTGGATATATTTAACAACAAAGGAAAGCTTAGGAACAAGTTCAAGTAGATGACAACTGCTTACTGATTGAAATGAAAGGAAGCAGAAGTTACACACACAAGGTTGTTCTTCAGACACAAGTCTTAAAAACTTCAATTACTCTGCTAAAAAGCTTTAAAACGTGTAAGTGTTAAGAATGCTCTGAAGGTAAGGTTATCCTTATTTAAAGAAAAAAAAGCAGCAGCTATATGCAGACTGAGAAGGTAGGCAGGTAGGCATCACACCAAAGTAGCTGGGCAAACTCCTGTAGGTCAAAAAGTCTAATGAAGCATAATAGGACTATCCAGCAGCTAAATCTGAAAATCAAATACTCTTCTGGTGATATCTTGCTCTTTTTCAGAGCCAGACAACATGGTTTTTTTACCCCAGATCATGTTTAGAATACAAAAATTCATCCAACAATTCTTCCCACACCTATGCACTTTGAGACCCATGAGATGGCTGGAAGCACAGCACAATAAGCAGCAGCCCTGCTGGTCTTTAGATTAGAATCAGTTTCTCTAATTATTTCACATCACTGAACCAATATACTGCACAACTTCAAATGCTCGTACAGGTAAGCTCCCCTGTGCTATAAATTCGTAAAGCTTCAAGCATATCCTTTTCAATTATAAAAAAGGAGAAAAAAAGTTATTCCAGAAGATAGCCTGTACATTGGTAAGAGAATAAAAGGAACAAAGCATTAAGTGTTCACAGCACACTAAAGAGAGAGCTAACTTGGCAGAAAAGTAGTTTCAGGCCAAAACCTACTGCTGGAGAAGATATCGATAAGAATAACTTTAAAAACACAAACACCAACAATTAAACAAACAACACTCCCCGACACCTCCCTGCCCCTTCCCCCCCCTACAAACCCCACTGGATGGTCTTAGCTCAAAATTGCATATCCCGTTTGCCAGTATCCACAGCATTATACAACTGCCTAGTTGAACTTTGGTTTCCCAGATTCCCATCTGTGGTGTTTTGTTGTTTTGAACTGAAGTGTTCTACCATTATGATGGTTGGTGGCAGTAATGGAAACCCATTCTGCCAGCACAGACACCTTACAAAACAGGAAAAAAAATTGAATATAGAAATTTGATTTCTAACTTGAAAAACTACTGCTGTTCTCAACATAATAAGGACTAAACTGGTATTAGCCCTGCTTTAAACCCCTCCAGTTGCTGCAAACCACAATGTTCAGAGAGATGCAACATGTGACAAACTCCACCTGTTTCTAAATCCCATCAGGTACTGTATAAGCAAGACATGTGGCATGAAAATAGTAAAGCACACTGGAAGTCTGAGATCGTGAGCTTCCAAGAAAACTGTGTGATGCAGGCATTAATACAAGTTTGCCAAAGCAACTTTTCATAGAGAACTGGGCACTTAAGCTATTTCTATACCGGGTTTGGACCAAGCACAATTTGGAGCTGGCTGGCCTGTCACCACAAGAGCATGAATGAGTATGAACTTAGAAGTCTTCTTTAAAAACCTCATTCATACACAAGCAGATATCCTGATGTCTGTCTGGACTCTTTTCTTTCCTTCACTTCCCAAAAACCCACCTACCTGCTCCTCTCCCTTCCCTTTCGCACAAACCAGAGGAAAGAGTGACATTTTCAGAACCTCAGCACATTTCTGTACCTTCTTTAGTCCTTATGATATTCCTCCCTCACATTTCTTCCCTGCACAACTGAATTAGAGTGCCCTGCTCAGTGTCTCCATATCTTGTACTCCTTTGTATCTGAGCAGAAGTGTAAGCAGGACACTGCGGGAAGCAATTCCCTACTCAGCTGCAATCAACCCAGGCACAATCAGTGGGCTCTTACTGTCTATCATCAGGGATTAGCACAGATACAAAGTCATCTAGCAGGCAATTTGCCTGGTGCTTGTGGATGTAATTTATTATCCTTCAAGTCCTGACGAAGGCTTTCATTTAACAGCACAAGTATTTTCCCATGGCTATACACAAACCTATGAGAGGACATCATCCACAACTAAAAACATGCTTTTCAAATCAAATGAATAGAATAGAATGGTTTACAGACACATTCACACACTGCACCGCGCATTAACCAAAATCTCTTCTGCTTCCATTTTCAGTTGTTCTGAAGACTTATTCTAAATAGAATTATTTAATGGAGCTTAATGATGCTCACATCATCTGCGGTTATGGGAGAAAGCTTTACTGATGAAGATGGAATGTACTTCAAGTTTATAAATAGACTGCCTTTTAATAAACAATAAACAAATGGCTCAAGGAAAAGAAAGTTTCTACAAAGCAAAACACCGTGTTAAATTATTTTCTCGTATGATTTCTCAAGGCAGAAAAACAAATTTGCTGGTACTCTGTTGCAATCAGACTGACTCCCACCAGCACACATATTCATAGGAAAGAAATTATAATTTCAGCTAGAACAAAGTACACAATCTATTCAACTCTCAAAAGTGTGAAATTGTTGTCTATAACTTTTTAATTGATGTGAGTGCTTAACACCTGCACCTTAGTGATCTAGCAGTTTTTTACTAACAAGCTTGGCTTAGCTCAGGCTCAGTTCTTGTTAAAGCCACTAAGAATCATCACATATGGAGGACATGTTCCTACCTGGGTGCAGGATAGCACAAATGGTGCCCCATGTCTGCAAATAAATTCTCTCTTCATTCATCATGTATAACTAACAGCACATATTGGATGGAAATACATTAGCTTAATTTTCTGCTCTGGCTATCATTTGAGATACTACTAGGAAACTGCAAACAAATTAAGAGATTTATACAAGGGTGTCTTGGGGTGACTTTATGATTATCCCATATTTGTCTCCTCTATGCCAGGAGAAAAAAAAAAAAATCTTGTGCTTTTAAAAACTGAGCCCCAAGAGCCGAGAGAAAAAAACTAGCTAGAGAAATCTTTTCAAAACAATTCTACTGTCTCAAGGTCAATTTTTGCTATGTTGCTGTGCAGTTTTGGTTTTGTTTTGTTGTTTGGGGTTTTTTTGGTTTTTTTCCCTTTCACTTTCCTTCGAGGAAATATTTTCTTTTCCTCGAACCTGGTGGGAGAGGGTGATTGCGGCCTGTTTTTATCAGAGGATATTTATCCTTCTGAATATATTTGTTCCAAACCAGGACAAAGGGCACAGAGCAAATCCAGGACAGACCATGGAATCAAAACAAACTTCTTGTATCTCTACAAAAATAAGTTGTTGTTTTACATTGCATGTTGTAGCCATACAAATGCAATTTCTCCATCAGCTTCAGCCAAAACACACAGCATTGCTAATTCCTTATGCTAGGATTGTGTGTCTCTCAGGAAATATTTCAGATGGAAAAGAAAACAAATTAAAACATGCTCAATTGCAATTTAGATTTTACTATTAAAAACCTAGATGACCCTTTCAAAGTAGGAACTAAACTGAATCATAACTTCAGCTAATAAGACAATGAAAGCCTCCAGTTTAACAAGATAAATTAACGTGTATTAGAAAACATATTTCACATAAATCATAAGAGCACCAGAGAATAAAAGATGAATTTGAATGACTGGCAGTTAAACTGCACCCAACACAAAAGCAGCTCAGAACATTCTAATCTACAGCCAAAAGCAGTTTTTAAGAGGAAAAGCTTAACAAGTCACTGCCACCATTACCACAGCTAAGGAAGAAAGACGCTACAAACATCAGTTACAGCAGAGAATCCTTGGACAGTTCAGTGCCACAAAATATTAAGGATCATAGAATTATTATTGTTGTGTATGTTGTTGATGGTTAAAGCTTATTCCAGAATACAATAGAATCTCAGAGACTCAAGAATAAATTAAGTTGCTCACAAAACTATTTGTCCCCACCCTTTTAAAGGAGGATACAGATAATTTAACATTCCCATCAATAATAGTATGCACGATCTTTCCGGGAAAATGTCTGTTTAACCAGATGAACAGGGCAACTCTAAATCCCACACACCAAAGGTTAGCCCAAATCAACCTGACAGAGAGGGACCTCCAGCACCAGAATGTAAAAGCTGCCCATATTTCCCAAGGCTTGATGAAAACAAGGCTACAGCATAAAGAAGCAAAACATAAATTACTGTCTTCTAGTCACTAATGTGCTCACTATATGTAGATGTTAGAGACTGGGGAAAGAAGAATCTATTATTCTGATTCTTTAGCTGCTACAATCTCTTTACAAGTTTATTTTTGTAGAGTGACAAGATATGGAATGAACATTTTCTGAACATTAAAATCTTTCTACTTCATTATTCACAACTGCTCAAAACACCAAAGAACTGGGCCCACTTAGAGATTTAGTATTTTACTTCAGTGTCTAAATTTAATAAATAAAATGGACACCCTATAAGATACTGATGCATGCACACAAAGCACTACTGCATTTCACACATGCTACAGCACACGATCTAGATCCCATTACAAATTCATTCTTTCACTGAGAGTAATATTATGCATCTATGGTATTTTTCTTCATTCTAGAATAAAATGACTGAAGTTGTAATCTTTATTTTCCCCGCTATCTGAATTATGTAAGGTATTCCTATTAAAGTCTCTATCAACCGCATATTTGCAATATTCAGTCCTGGATAGATTTAAAACAGCATTTTTAAACTCTGTTCTACACAAAGAGTGTCGTGACCTGAAGGTATGGTAGATGAGATGCATTTGTGTAAGCAAAATTGATGGCAATAAGTATCATGAAAGGTGCCTTGCCACCCTCCATATACAGGTAACTTAGAGCCTAAATTTAATTTGTTCCTGAATTCCTGGAGAGTGGCAAATGTGTAGACTTCACACATATAAAACACATCTGTTGCAATGTGTGATTAGCATGTATTTCTCACTGTATATTATTGTTCTGTTACATGGTATGTTCTGTTACAATGTCCTCTACCCCCCACCCCAGATGGTTTGTTCCCTTCCCTTGTCCTCCCTTCCCATTGGCTGGAGCCCCTATAAGAACCAGGGGCCGGAAGTGGGAAGGGCTCTTTCCCTGGTTATCTCACATAAGCTCGGACCCTCCAGGTGGCCTGTTGCCTCTGGAGTGAATAAACTTGTATTATATGTAACCATGGAGAGCTGCCAGCACCTTCTTTGTCCTCCGTTTCCCTCAGCCATCCCCTGGGGAGTGCAGGGGCACACTCACCCCTCGGCAAGCCCTGACAGGGGAAGGCTACACACATCTTTGTGGAAGATCTTTGTGCAAAAGTCTTTGTGGAACCCTGACACTTCTTCCTATGAATTTATAACTAGAGAACAGCCAGTGCTGTTTCTCCATTTTTTGCTTCTGTGTATCTACAGAAGACAAACCACAACTTTTTTTTAAACATATATATTCTGGAAATACTGCATCTTAGCTTTTTCTGGAGATAAAATTGTCTTGCCTTTTTAATCCCCATCCCTTCAGCTACATGTGTCAGTAGAGTACTCAAGATACACACAATCTCACATGCCCCAGACAGCAGGAATGACAAGACGTTTGTTTAAACACCTAATCTTTATCATTTTATGCAATCTGTCCTCATACAAGCCTAAATTTGGCTTTCAGGCAGAGACAAAGAAAGACCAGTCAACTGACCCTGTATACCTTCACCTTCCCCTAAGACTATTTCCTATAGGAGACAGGACTCCCACTATTACGCAGATCCTAGAAGTTTTATAGAACAAATATACTCCTTAAAGTGTCAATATTACTTGGTAGTGGATAAGGGTTTTTGCATAGCCAGTGTTCCCCTTCGTTTATTTTTTTTAATCAGAAGTTCCAAGAGCTTCACTTCTCATGAATCTTCATGAGAAGTATTTAGAAAACTAGTGCCCTACCAGTTATTTTATAGAAAGAACTATGATGAAAAAGAAGACATTACTGAACACAGTTTTAGTTTTAGCACCACATTTTGCTCTGTGTATTTTTCTCTCAAAAAACAACACAGACCAGTTCCTTTCATACACAGCCTAAGCCTATAGAGCAATCAAATTTTATAATTTTTACCTTTGGCTATCTTGCAAACCTTTCTTGAATGTTTCCTAAAATACAAATTTTAATCCCCATCCCTATGAAATTACTTTTATTCCAATCCAACAAAAAAAATCAGCATATCATTCTGTTTATTCAATCATGACACCAGCCTTTTGCTTAAAACAGTTAAAAATTGAACCACAGTTTAGCACCTGAGGTAAAAGGCATGAAGAAGTCACTTTCTACAACATATATTAATGCAAAAGAGTATTAGTCTTTTTGCATAAGAACACCTACACCGTAATCACCTTTTTAAAAAAATAAATAAATAACCTGAGGTCCAAGACAGAGCATGAACTCCTACATGCACAAATGACAAGAGTTGAGATACTACCTCAAGAGATGACTAGTCCCCATCCAACCCAGTCTCACAGGTTACATGAACATCCTAATCCCTTCACTGCTGACTATTCTTAAATCCTCTGAGTTCATTATAATGTAAAGTTCTGTTTTTATTCTGATGGAAGCCACAAAAAATTCTGCAAACCTGAATGTGTTTTATACAATTCAAAATCTGTTTCTTTCTCACTATGACTTATGCAGACTATTGTTATTAATGGGATGTAGCACTACCTTTCTGAAGTAACACTTGCATTTCTGCTTTGTAGAACTCAAAAGGTGCAGGAACTACTGGAATACTCACTATTGGTATCAATTACACTGGTAACTTAAAGTCAAGAAATGCAAGATCATTACATTTTCCTTCATGAAACAATACCGAATAAAGGAGACTGATAATTCTGCATTGAACAGGACTTCTTCTGCTCTCTCTTTACTGCTACCTGAAGAGCAACCTTTTTAAGGGACAACACAACAGAAGTCAACAAAAACCAGAAATCTGTTAAAAAAAAAAAAAAAAAAGATACCATTTGCTTTAATATTTATGGTGCTGGTGTGTTTTTATAGCCAAACACTATGATGTTACATGATGACCAGTGTAAGGCTCAAGGGCATGGCCATCAATTGTCTGCCATGAAACCTTACCTACACTCACAGTTTAGAAATAGAATGCAGTGGAGCCATCAGTGAGAGGAAAACAAAGGCATTATTAGCAGAAGATAGAGGAGAGGAGGGAGCACATTCCTACATCTCTAAAGAAAATGATGAAAAATGGGTAGAGATGCTCAGTCCATCCACTCTGGGGGATTCCTTGTCCAAAGCCCCCCTCCTAACACTCTTCACTGATTCTTCTGTTGCTGGGATAATGCTGCTCAGAGACAGCAAAACCTGGCACCTCACACTAGAGATGCTATTTTGTTACCAAAACATCTTATTTACAAGTGCAGGTAATTCCCTGCACTCCTAATCGTTCTTTCCAAAACCAGGAGGTTTTACATAAATACTGCAACACCACTTAGCTCTGTTTTCAGCTAGAGTCCAAAATTTGAATCTTATTTTGCTTTGAGAAATTGCAGTGTTTTGCTGAAATTCCAGTAACATGGCAAATGTGCAAGTTCAGTAATTCAGTTTGATTTTTGGTTTTCAGACATTACTTCTCCTTTTGTAAGTTCCACTACACAAAGTTCATTACTGAATGTTATTAACTGCAAATAACTCTTTCATTCACAGTTTAATGATAGTCCTTCCAGGCATGAATGTTTACCTGTGCTGAGGAGGATGTTTTCAATTAATTGTGCAGAGAAGTAGCATTGCTCCTCAAAAGTAACACTTCACCTCAAAAACAAGGCATCCTAAATGGGCTATCAGACATGACCTGATGGCTAATTCATGTATGAAGAGAGAGGTTCTTTCCTATTCTCTTTCTTTTTCCACTCTGTCCCCCTCCACCCTCCCAATTAAATTAAGATGCAAAGGCCAAGAAGGTACCTGCAAGAATCAAAGGAAACAAATCAAAGATACAGTAAATTGGTGAGGTAACTTAATATTCTGAAAGGTGGCAAAGAAAGATAAAAATCTTTAGAGCTTTCTTTCCTGGCTGCTCAGATGAATGTGCATCATGGTGGTGAATCACTACTGAAAGACTTTCCACGAGGGGGATCACTTTAAAAGCATCTTTATAAGCAGTGTTTTCCAGTTCCACCAACCTTTTCTATCATTCAAGCTGTTTACTTACTTAAAATGACCAGAGGTGAAAAGAAAGAAGACAAATACAGCCTCATTTAGAGCTTTCATTATTCAGTACTAGAAAACTCCTTATAAGGTGGGTTTCACTGTCAGCAATACACATTAAAGAATATTCACGAAAATAATACATTACTGTAGAATTCAAAGAATTTGTTATGACTTCAGTTACTTTCAAACTCAAGAGGCTTAAAAGTACCATTTCAAGGTAATTCTAATTTCTATCCTTTTCTACTCCCTCCAAAGTTTCCATTTGCTTATGTATGTAAGAGAAATTACTGTAATATACATTCTGCATTGCAGAGATTTTAGAGAGACCTAAATTATTCAAGATCTTTTTAAAAATATTAGAGTGATGAAAACGAAAATTTAAGGGTACTTCTCCAAAAAGTTATAAATTAACATGAAAATAATTAACACATATTTGCAATTTTTATAAAATCCAATTTTGTAAAGCACCAGTGCTTCTATTTTAGTCAGATGCCAAGAAGCAGCATGCATTCAACCAGGCTACAGCGTATAAAATCCCAGACCTGGAGCCGCTCCTTACTGAGCGACGCTCTCCCAGCCTGACTCACACAGCGCTCAGGCAGGACCGAATCCTCGGCCGCAGGACACACGGATGCAGCTGCCCTCTGCTGCCGGTAAATCGCACACAGCTCCTCTGGGATGCACACATCCCTGTCATTTCCCTTTCCCTTCTGCCACTGTGTGAGTGTACCTGCAGATGCACTGTTTGAATAATCTTCCCGTGAAGCTGCTTTTCTGTGCTAAACAGAAACGAACTACTACTATTTCAGCCCATCCTTCTGCTCTGCTTGCCTTAATCTACTTGTTCTCATTAAAACCTCAAAGTTTTCAGCTCCAGCCATAATTTTAACCTCTTGAGCCAAGAGCACGTTTCATCTAAATTAAGTCCTCTATAATACCACTGGATAGCACCATCTCAAGGGTGGCCTGCTTCACCTGTACTTCCCTTGCAGCTTTCCCAAAGATCTTCCAAGAATATCACCAGTATCCAGCACAAGTGCAGGAGGGAAGGAGTGTCAAAACAAATGGCGTATAATTTTTTTTGGTGCAGTACTTCCAAAAGCTTTACTTTTCGCTTTCTCCAGTGTTGAGTCTGGGCCCCTATTTATTAATTTACCCTCTTTTTTTTTTTCCTTTTTAACTACGAAGGCTAAAGATTTCATTTCTCCATACAAAAGCAAAAATTCTCACATAGCTATTCCATCAGTCTTTCAGCAAACAGTAACAAGTGTCAATGCTGCTTCTGAGCCACCTTGCTTTCACAAAAATATACAAAATCACAAGTAACACACACCTTCACATCCTCCCAAAACTCCTAGTTCCCTTTATGAACAAAGACGGGCAGAAAGCCTGTCTTTTCCAGAAAGGAAACCCCACCACGCTAAGGTGACCCTAGCTAGCCAGCTGTGGCTGCCTGCACTGACACAATATTGATTTGGCCTATGAACTGGGAAAATGATTTAGCAACTAATTCCATTGAGACTCTTTCCACTTAGGGCACCATTCCAAATCCAAGAGAAGCAATATGGGTTGGATGTCATATGAGTGAAGTGTTTAAGGCTTAATTTCTCAGAAGATAAACAGGTAAAACCAGCACCTTCCTGCACATTCTCAGCAACAGACAGAAAAAAAATCATTACAATGTAGGACAATAAATAGCATTATGTTTTGCTTAGTTATGAGACTTAATTCCCAATCAAGAATCTATCACCAGCATCATACACACCTGGACTTCCTTTTCTTGTCTCCATTCTTTATCCAGGAGTACTTCAACAGCATTTTTAAGAAAATCCTCCTCCAGTACTGGAAGTTCCAACAGCTTCAATAAATGCCAAATATTTAAAGTTCTGGTCTAATCAGAAAAGTTTCCTTTATACACCAACCTCGTGTTAGTCCACATTCAAGACATTTTTGAACAGGTCAACAGGTCATGCACACATTAGCTAAGGAATAGATCAATGCTGTTACACAAGAGACAGGGACTCACTGGACAGAATGAATTTTGAAGTTGAACCATGATCACAAGATCATGGTATATTCTGAGTCAGAAGGGACCCACAAGGACCAGCAAGTCCGGCTCTTAAGCAAATAGCCCACACTGGGATACAACCTCCAACCCTGGCATTACTAGCACCATGCTCTAACCAAAACGCTGACATAACCAGTAATACAAGTTATTTTAGATATACATATGGCCATCTGAAGTACAAAGGCACTCAAAACTAAGCCATGGTTTGTTTTAAAGCTCACCTATTCTGTATCAATTTAGGTCCATTTAAGGGGGCAAAAAATCCAACCTCACAAACTCCATACAAATGGTAAAGACGGACAAACCCATACACTGTATGAAGTCCTTTGCCTTTAATGGCACAACTACATGCTGCAAAAATTGTGAGCATCTTCCTTTATCTGAAATGTTAAAACAAAGCTGATACAACTGCATGTGCCTGCCTCTTAAAACACTTTCCACTTCTACCCACTAACGCAGGCATTGCTTTCTGATTACGTGAATTTTTGTCAAATTTACATTTTACAGAAAAAGCATTTTCATTAAATTTCCCTTGCAACAACTCCTTGAAAATAAACAAAAAACCCAACATTGTCTGAATGCCAATTTCTCCTTTATTTTTTCCTAGTAATATCCAAACACAGTTGCACTGGGTTTTTTTGTTTGTAGCAGTGTTCTGAATAAACTAAACAACTAATCCTCTTCGATGGAGGGACCTCCCTCATACAAAGCCTTGCCAAATACATATTTATAGTTCAGCTGCTACTTTCCAGAAAAAGTGCTCCAGTATAGTACACTGGAACTATACACAGTATAGCATTCCTTCACTTGATACATCAACATTAATGAAATTGGTATTTCTTAAAGTGTAAAGAAAAATTAATATGCATTTTTATTGACAATCTGAGCTCAGGCTCGTGTTGCTCTCTACTTTTCAAACCAGCTGGAATCCAGCTGTCCTAACATACATCATTGGTGAGATGTATCTAATAGATTAAATCTACTACTGAAATAACGGAATGCTGCACACATGTCTTGCTGAGGTGCAATCATGCTGTTAGAGCTGTCCAAGAAATCCAGGATATAACATTTTTCTCATTAAATGCAGGGGATTGATGATTTCTTATATAAAAAAACATGACCATTTCCTTAAAATAGCAGTACTGAGGAGCTAGAATTTCATAGGGCATTTTTAGTGAAGTATAATAAGAACTGGTATCACTCATACTAATCATCTCTTCATGCTGTCACAGGTTTTTCCCAGTAACTTAAAACGCTCAGTTCTAAAAAAGCTTCTATTAAGAGCACAATGAAATACCACCTTTCCAAAAATAGAATTCAAGCCCAATTATTACTTAGATTTTTCTTTTTTACTAGCAGCACTTCAGACAGCAATAAAATGAAATGCAGATACATGTTTTTCCCTGTTCATTTTCCAGAAATGGCAGTCATGCAAGAGATTTTCGAAATTAAAAAAACAGGATTATAAAACCATAAAATTGACCCAGGGCCTTTGGGCATACAGAGTACTTACAGTTATAATTAATTTTTTAGTGTGACAAGATTTCAAAACTGACTGTGGAACTCTAAAAGCTGTTTCAAATTTGCTCTATTCCAATACAGCAATTCTAACCACAAATGAAACGACTTAGCATTTGGTTCCAAATTAAAACTACTTCAGCATGGGTTAATAAATAGTATATCTAAACTCTTGGTGAGCTGTTTTATACCAGGCATGTACACATTCAAGCAGGACAGGACAGGCTGCTCTACCATAACACCACCTAACGAGGTAGAGACTGCAAAGGGCTTTCAGGGTCCCACATTTATATCAATGACAAAAGTGTGGCTTCAGAGCATGTCCCCGCTTACCAAACTGCACTGAGCTCAGACCATTCACCACAGCCTTTTCTCCAGTTCTTCTTGACACCAGCAATGCTCTCACAGGTGAGCAGTCCCATTAATGAAACCCCGAATTGCCAGCAAGAAGTTGCAAGGTGTAACACTCATTCCTGTGGATCAGTACCAGTATATATCTAAGCAGGTTCTGCACAGGAAGAGGGAAGACATGTTCCTCCTGAGTAAGTGAATTCCAGAAGTGGTTCAGTGTTATCCTTAATGACTAGGCTAGGGCAAGGAAGAAGGGCATCATTTAAAAATAAGCAGAATTAAAAGCAAGTACAGAAACACTGGAACACAGGGGTACGTGTGCACAAAGATGCCGTTTACAACTCTAATGTTAAACAGTATTTTAAACACACAATGTACATGTTGCTTAATTAACAAACCAAAGTTTAATGCTGGACACATATTTACAGCATCAAATGTTTTCCTCACACATACAAGACCTGTGTACCTGCTTTCAGGATTTCACAAACAGACCTGAACTCATATTTAGTAAAAAATAGCTGCCAAGTATAAGCTGTAAAGGCAGAAGCAAAACATGGGAACAATATGTCAAGGGAAAAGAATCTGGAGTTAGAACTAAACTGAGGCTTGATTTCTGGGCAACAAGGCAAAGCAATTATACATGCAGTAAATGGAAGAAAAATTAAATTACTGCAGGGCAGATCTGACATCTGTACTAGCAGTGGTGCTACAGATCATTAGTCAAAGGCATTTTTACACCAAATGCTACAGAAGATAATTTAAGCAGTGATGATACCAGCTCCTTCCTCTCTATTGCCCCAGTGACATTAGTTTTTGAATTACAGGGGTTATTTCTTCCAAGAGCAACGCCTTAGACATTTTACATGTTAATGTTTGAGCAACCAAACTCTACTTACAGAAGCTTTTTTAAACAAAACCTCAGTTTTATTATTAAAGTACATTTATATTTTATGGTGTCTTAAAACAGCAGCTACATTCAAAGTTCTAAAAAGTGAATTAAATTTTAAATCCCCAATGAATTTTAATATTGTGTCCTTTTAAAACACAAATAATTTAGTATTTTCACTAGCTAAAACCCAAATATTTTTTACATTTATGATGTAATTAAACACCTATTAATTTGTCTCCATCACTGTACAGCTTTAAGATTCACACATTTTTCAAATTAGAATTGTCCAAAAAGTCATTCAGTCATTTCTTGTGTATGGAAAGCTACCCTGCATTCATTTTGCAATTCCAAATGCTAACTTACCTAAAGCAATGAGAATGTGTATGTATACTTACACATGTATGCACGAGTTAACATGCAGTCTCTAAAGCAGACCTGAGGATACAGCTGGGAGACAAATCTCACGAGGCACATGCTCTATTATCAGAAGGCCATCTGGTACCAGCACATGTCTAAACCGCTCCTGTACAGCCCGACATGTAAAACGAAAGCCAAACGACTACGTTTTCCCAGTTAGATGATTTTTTTGTGGGCACTGCTGCCACCACACGGCCAACACAGTGCACTACCCCTCCCCTTCCCCTGCGCCCCTGCTCAGCACACCACCCCTGCCACAAGCCCTCTCAGTAACGCTTTCTACTCCAACCTCTCAAAGCCCCATCACTGCCAACAATTTCTCAAAATAACTTCCACCTAAAAGAAGATTAGAAGGAACTTACAGCATTCAGATCTTGCTGACTGCCTCTTCCAAGTATGAGCCACCAGCTGTCAGAACATTTCAGTGTTGCAGAATTATGACAAACCAGTACTTGCAAAGACAACAGAAAATCTCACAAGTGCCAGTCCCGGCAGCTGAAGCCTAACTGATGTGCCAACAAATGCTGAAACAGTTCCTTTTCTGAAATGCCCTCTTCAAAACATCCTCCCAGAAAACTGCTTTTAGAAAGCTGGACTTGACACACTACCCTGTCACCTGCAGAGGCTCAGCACTCTCTGAGCAGGCTCCTCATATGGAAGAGACATGTGAGTTAAGTCACAACAAAAAGGGAAAAGGGAGTTCCATAATTTCTCACACACAACGAACAGGAGTCTACATTCATTCCTATTTCTTAGTTCTTATGAACAGTAGTTTGCTTCATACTTAAAGGTGTTAAAATACTTACCTGTTAAGAATCAGTTTTTTTGTGTTCTGCTGCACATGATTTGGTAAGCTCACTTATACAAGTGCCAAAGGCACCACAGAAATACCAGGATATGCCATAGCTGTGGTTTTAACTCCATCATCCATGGAATAAGGCTCCACTGGTCTGAGTTAACTCAGAAGCACCCTTGCAGAGTTTGGATCTGATTTACATACATTTGGGAATAACATGTGAAATAATCCAAAGAACCAGGCAGTCCACAATAAATACCATTTATACTATCTTCACCCTTTCTCCAGGTGATCAGTGAAGATATGAACTCTGCAATTTATGAACCTATATGCTAGCAGATCACCTTTTTTTTCCACAACTACTTCACCTGTAGCTTTCCAAAAGGAAGAGTGAAAAAAATTGTATCATGTATGACAAACATCATGTATCATCTTGACAAGGCCAGAAAGAAGTCAAAATACCTCAGGGCTTCCTAGAGAAAGCAGAAAACATTCATTCGACAGTCCCTATATTTGAAGGACTGCATTAAAAGAATGGCTGAGTCAGTCAACTAAAAAGGTAAGGCAACTAAAGAGTCCCTGCTTTCTCTTCCATACCAGCCAAGAAAAGATGTGAATACACTCACCTTTTTCGCTCTTTGTGCTATATTAGGTGTTCTAGTGAGAAGCTTTTCAATCAGGTATTCTCTATTCTGCAAAACCAACATTTGTCAAGTTAAAACTCAATACGAGGCAAGAAGAAATTTCACATAGATTTTAAGGCAGAGCAAAATTTACTCATAGGGTTAAACGTTTTACCTTGGCTTTCTGGAAAAATTTGCATTTTAAAAGTTCTGCTGCTGTGGGCCTGAAAGATCAATAATAAATTAGAACAGAAAACAAAGACCCCTCTCAGTGAATACAGTACAAGACGTTAGTTTAATGGTACGTCTCTAATACTTTTGAATTAGTACTGTATGAATGGGGAATGAATGATAATAGCTACTGAGTTAATTCACATGAACTCACTTACCACACATGAAAAAATTAACTCTCTATGGCAAAAATACCAAAAAAAGAGAAAAAAATATCAGTCTCTTAAGCTGCCAATTTCCCCCCTTTTTTGTTCAACACAAATTCAAGTGCATTTTACCTTTAAAACAAACAAACAAACAAAAACCAAAGCTCACAAAAAAGTCAGATATTGTTTTCTTCCCTGAGTGACTCTATGAATGCAACTAAAACTAAAGCATAATTACATTTTCCAAGCAGTAGCATCAGTACCTGCTACTGGCATTGTTTTACTGGATTGATGTCAGCAGGTATTCACAAGAAACTATACTGACACTATTACCATGATGCATAAACCAAAGAGAGTCATCAGGAGCATCTTCCAATCTAACGGACCAGTACTAATCAAAGCAACAGTAGTAATGTCAAAACTGAGACATTACATTTTTACTTGCAGTACTGTTCAAGTCTGTTTCTTCCCATCATCATTAAGTTTATATTTTTGACATTTTCATAAGATAATCACAATCTTGGAGCTACCAAAGTGATTCCACTAGCAGGTTTTGTCTCCACTAGCTTCAGGGATCTATCTAGCCCAAGCCAGACTCTAGTACCGAACCATACTCTGGAGAGAAAACAAAGCATCTCCTGGGATGAAATAAAATCCTCCATATTCTTTTCATAATTTCCATTAGGAGCCCATATCACCATCCAAGTCATTTTGACGCAGCTAAATTTAAGGAAGCCAAAATCTTCAAGATTCATCACTTCCTAAAGAACAGAAGTAACATCTGCTCTAGTTTTCCACTTTAATTCAAGAGATTGAATATAGCACTAACTAGTTAAGATAGCGGGAAGCTTCAATTTGGAAGGCACCAGTCTCAAAACACCCCAAAATCCGAACTAGTTTATTTCCTTGAGGATATATTTGAAAAGTAAGTGGAGTAGTAAGTAGTCTATATGTACATATCAGTTCACTTCTGCTAGAAATAATGAACCCTTGACATTAACAAAAAGCATTCAGTTTAGACACAGATAGTAGGTTCCACAGAGCATGTTTTTTTTTTTCTTGTCCAAAACAGCAAACTCTACAATAAAGAAGTTCTTAGTAATTGTCCTGTGGAGACCACCAAACTTAGCAATAATTCATACAAATATCTTGGATGAGCAAAAATGAAGGGAAACAATTAAAAAGAAAAACCAGCTTCTGAGTCAAAGTTTTAAAGTTCTCTCTCAAATTACAGTGATCTAGTAACCACCACATCTGTAACAGGCAAAATTAAAAGCTAGATTTTAATAAAGTTTTATTTAAACTAGTGTTCCCCATTCCTCTACTATTAATTATGCCAGACACTCCTGAACCAGTCTGGATATGCTTTCTGGCCCTGTTTTTCCACCCAGGCTGCAGCAGTGAATTGCAGCTGAAGACTGTGAGCAGCATCCTTGGCACTGGGGAGAAACACCCAGACACAGATCTCCAAAAGAAAAACATCATGGTGTGAGACAACAGAGCAATGCCAGTCTAGAATTTGCCACAAAGAGCAAGCACATCTCCCACAACTGACAGGATGGCTACTGGAGAGATCTCCATGCAACAGTACATCCTAGCTTCTGAGAAATGTAAAAATTAGTGATGGCCCCTACTATAAGAATACTTGCTCCATACCAGCAAAGAATAACTGGCACACAGATCTAAGTATCTATCTGCTGGTCTAATTGTTCAATTCAAGGCAATCCTGAGTATGAAGATATTGCATGTGTTTTAATAAATTAGCATAATTACCTTAAACATTAATGTTTCCAAACTGATGTCATAACTACGGGTCAGGTAACTCAGCAGTATGTGTTCAAGGAGACAAGGAAAACCCATTTTATTTGCTTCTCATGACTTCATACCCATTTAATCTCGCCTTGAAAATTGCTGGACACCGGATACTAAAAGAAGCTTGATTACCCAGAGGACATTTCATTCTTATCTGTAAGCAGCCAAACTGCAGCACTAAGCTAAAAGCATCAGGACTTGCTACTAAGACCAACAAGTGTAAGGGGTTTGGGAATCTGAAAACATGACACAAATGATCCTTCAGTGAAACAAAAATTTTTAAGTATTTCAAGAATAAAGATGCTGACACAATCTTTTTTTTTAATTATACCTGTTCTCTAGTATTCCTGCTGTCACCTTTTTGACTTGACTCCCTACAAGAATATTCTGGACTTAGGCTAGCCTAACAGCAGTGAAGTACACACCATAAAAGACACATACAGTCAGGACTGCTCTCTCAGAACAATCGTTCCCTAGAAATACTTACTAGCTCTGAAACTCTACGAAACAGTGATATACTAAATGCCTTAGGAAATAATCTTAATTAGAATGTGCTTGCTACAACTGTACAGCAAAAAAAGCCTATAAAAATGGGTCTGCAAAAAATTAACAAAGGATGAATAAAGTAACCATTCAGGGACCTCAGCAATGGCTTTGGAATAAATGTTTAATACTTTCATCATCTTGGCTATCCCATTCACAAAATATAGCAGGAGAGAACAAATTGCAGAGATACTATGACATGCCAATGACTACATACACACGAGGAAAACTCAACAAGCTTGGAGTCCCTAACTTTACAGTAAAAAATAAATACATCTTAAGAAGTAATTTTCTCTGGAAATACTACAGTTAAAGGCAGCACTAAGTTTATGTCAGAAATTAGAAAAATCAACTAAAATTATTTATCTTTAATTTCTTCTAAAGGCCAAGAAACTGATATGTTTGGTTACCAGCAGTTCTGCTGATCAATCTCAACAGTCTTGTTAGGCTTTATCAAGTTTTGTATCTTGCCTTAGATGAGAAATTAGGATGTAGAGCAAGGACTTTTGTTTGATTGGAGTTTAACTCAATAGTATGTTTAACTATAAATACATTAGGTTAACAACCCAGAAGAAAAAAAAACTAAAGGGACAATTAAGAGACAATTTCTTCTCCCCAGATGAAGACTACTGAAGGCTGCTATTTACAAAATTCAAATCATACACTTAGGATTATGTCACTGTAACTTAAAGTAGCCTATATATTTAAAAAAATAATTCTACTGTACATGGCAATAGTGACCTACCTTTTGGAAGGATCTTTTTGAAGGCATAATGAGATTAGTTTTCTAAAAGATTTGCCATACTTTTTCATCATCTCCTTGTCCTCTACACCTGTTTCTAAAGTGGGAGGGTCATTTTGAAGTGTCAGCATTAATACCTAAAATAAATACAAAAAGAGGTGTCATAGGCAAAACCAATTCAAAATGTAGATAATACAAGAGAATAAATACTCCTCAGAATATATCTATTTAGATACCTTGAATTGCTATTGAAAAAGAAGTAGTACTAACTATACAGCAGCATTAATAATACAGCTAACAGCATTAGGTAACACAAAGTGATTGTTACTTTCATAGGAGGGTATTTGTGATAAGGTGCTGCTCCTGTTGCTAACTCAATGGCTGTTATCCCAAAACTCCACATATCAGCCTTGAAGTCATAACCTCGCACCTGAAACAGAACCAGAAAGTAAAACCAAGGTGGTAATGTTTCAAGTTCTAAAAATAAAAGACTGAAAGTGGTTTAGAGTTCTTTTTTTAAATTAGAAATACCTGCTCCATTACTTCAGGGGCCATCCAACAGGGAGTACCAACAAATGTTTTTCTTACTTTATTACGAGTAACATCACCTCCGGTTGCTAAAAATGCACTAACACCAAAATCTGGGAAGGAGGAAAAAAAAGTCAAAATCTATTAAACTACCAATAACAAAGCAAAAGTTTTACATTTTATAAATTAAGTCTCTTCCTAAAGGTATACCTATAGAAACTCTCCATTTCAGAGCTGACCTCTGTTCCATGACACACTGTTCACAAAATGCTACAGAATAAAAGGCACAGTGTTATCTGGGAGATCTGCACTACAGCACACTCAAGTTTAACCTCCTAGTATGTGTCTTCCTGAATAAGGTCACAAATGACTCCAGTACCTCTGTCACTTAAGGTTTTCAAATATGCACTTTGAGGTTTGCATCTGCTATTGTTCAAAGACAAGGAGCTACTTTTGCATAACTACTAAATTTGAATGTGATTTGAACAAGCAGGAATATTAAAGGCAATTTAAATATTTATGGAGATTTGACAAATCAGGGCTAATCAGCAAATTCACCAATAATATATATTTATTAGTAGACCAGGATATGAATGGACTTTTCCAAATTCCAAAATAGAAAAAAAAAGCATCGGTGTTCTTTTAACCTGTTACTACATCAGTGACAGCTGTATGGGAGAGGTAGGGATACAAGTGGAAGAAAGAGCAGGTTACCAAAGTATGGAGAAATACTGTCAATTTTGAATGGAGCTATACGAAGAATATTTTCAGCTGTAGTACTTACAATCCAGTTATACTAAAATAGAGTAGTTTACTGCAGACTTACTTCAATTTTTATTTTCCTATCGCTTTCTTATTGTTAAAAAAAAATAGTAACTACGAAAAAATACAGTTTCATCTTTATTTTATACTGGCATATTGAAGTCCTCAGAATACATGTTTACATGGTACTTTGAAAGTATCATTTACATAAAAAATACAAACTTTTGTCTACAGTCATTTTTATCACCAAGGGGTGCTAAACACACAGCTTTCAATGCTTGGTCACCAGCTATAAACTGTGAAAGGCCTGGCAGTCTGCTGGGAGAGGGGGCAGGTATCACCACCTGCTCACTGTGTTTTCCAGATAATCTGATACTACCTTGAGAGACAGGACATGAGCCTTGCTCGGTACTTAAGCTCTTCTGATACCAAATCATTTGGTTCCTACAGACTACCATTCAAGAAGCACACCAACACACTCAGGGGATATTTAAGATTCTAAATTGTATCCAATCTATAATACTGCAAGATAAATGGCAGATATGCCAAAAATAATCCTCAGTGAGATATATCTCACGCATCTCAGTGACTAGCTAACTTACAGACAAGGTCTTTATGAAGGGCAGTACATAAAGATTTCTGTATCCCTAAGAACTATTGTAATGAATTGCAGAAATAAATGAAATTAACAGAAATATGAGTTGCTACCATTTGCAAGCTGTTTAAGGTACACAGGTGAATCAAAAGGAAAAATTAAGAGGACATTAAAAAGTTTCCTTAAATATTTGATGGGACACAGAGAAATATTGAATAATAATAATCACATATCATCAGCCAAGAATCCTGAAATCTAAAACTGGGTAACTTGTGGCTACAGCACTCAAAAAGGAATAGTTAAAAGTCAATAGAAAAACTTGTCTCTGTTGCCCTTGATACAGCTGCAATTACCTTTTTCTTTTATTTATCCATTACTCTACCACTGCCATTACCTGCTATTTGTACAGAGCCATCCTCACCCAGAAGAATGTTGCCAGCCTTCAAATCCCTAGAATGTACAAAGAGTATGAAAGTGCATATGTGCACATTTTATGTAAACAAATAAACATTGCATACTGAATAGTTTAATGATAGCATTTTCAAATTTAAAACACAGAAAATGGAAACTGAAGTATAAAATGTAACTGAAAAACAATATAACACAGTGCACAACTCAAACCGTCACACATAAAAAGACCTGAATTCAGCTTTGGCATAAAATGAGCAAATTCAGGCATAGATTTCAAGAAGATAAATATTTAGGTCCAAAGTCTGTTTTACCACCTTTAATAAATATATTCTCACCAACTGAGACTTCCAGAGCTGTAAACCAAGAATTAATGCTTTGTCACATCCAACTGCACCGCTACTGAAAACGTTAAAACAGCTTTCTTCTTTGCTATCTTCAGAGAAGAGATCCATCTTCAAGAAAGGTAAATGTACTGTACATTTCTACCCAATTAAGCTATAAAAACTGAGGAATAGCAGCCATATTTTGATATAGGGTTCAGTGATGAAAAGTTACTTGGCTCTGAATGTGTTAAAAATTCAGCATGTGCTTAGGAGTCAACTATATCCATTTAAAACACTGTTCACGCGTCATGTTAAGAAAAAACCTTTGTGGCTAGTTTGGTTTGTTTATTTTATTTTATAGGAACATGCATCCCATTCTTAATGTATTGCTACTGAAAGGTAACAATATGTTTCCCTATATATATGTATATATATGTATAGATATGTAGATACAAAAACAAGAATGCATGGAAACAATGGAACAAAATCCCTGAACAATTTTAGAAACATCTCCAACTATCAAATGCCACCTGACACAATATTCCCTAAACTATACCACAGCTTTCACCTACACCTACTGTATCATCTTCAGCAGGACTTCCGCAGTACCTGCACAGTTTACAGACAATATTACAAAAAAGAGAAATTTCAGATGTAACAATTAGATCTCTTTTTATTTTTTTCTAAGGTATTTTAAGAAGAGATGAGGGGAATTCACAAATCCGACCTCAAAGAGTCCTGTTATCATTAACAGCTCATGAATGTGCCTTTCACAACAATAACAGCTTAACAGAAGACTATGAATTAAGGTTTGAGGCAGATGTTTGGCCATTCCAGACCAGAAGTCAAGATAAATTAAGAAATAAAGAACAATTATCTCAATTTTCTCTCTGCAAAAGGAGGAAACAGCTCTTGATTTACATCAGAGGCAGTTCATTCATAAGATGAACCATAAGAAGTACACATAAAGAACAAATATTGTGCTACTAGAACCTACTGCAGGCACCTTCCTTAAAAGACAAATTCACCTCAGTAAAGTTAATTAGGAATTAATTAGGAGTACAGTACTTCCAACAACAAAACAGTGGAAGCAAGCTCTGGGTTCCTACATCCCAAGGGATCTGCACAATTTACATGGAGCAATTCAGTGGAGAGAGAATATACAGAAGAGAGCAATCACTAGATAGATATATACCAAGATGTAGTTCCACAGTACCAATCCCAGCTTCACATGTGGTCATAAAAAAGGTCTGTAGAGTTGTAATAGATGTTTACTGATTACTAGGAATAAAATAATTTCACATTTGTGCAGGAGTGCCCAAACACCCAAGATTACAGGTTTACTGTGCAATACAATAACCAAGTCATAAAACATATCACATAAACTAGAATCAGATTAGATATTGTAGCATCAGCTGGCACAGGACTATAGATCCCAGTTCTGGCATTCTTATCACAGCACAGACCTATCCAAACTAGAAGAGAGACAGATAGGATAAAGACCAGGCAAATACTAAGTATTAGTGACAAACTGCAATCAAGATTGCATTATCATTTGATAATTACTGATGTAGGTGAAATATGCAATACAATTTGCTTAGCCAAGCCACTGCAGCTGACAGTATCAATAAACTACACAGTCAATTTTGACAATGCTTTTCATTATGTGTATGCTCCTACCTGTGAATTTGCCCATTCCTGTGAAGATAGTCTAAGCCCTCCAAAACTTCTTTAAGAATCGTTGCTATTATGGGTTCTTCAAGCACACCACTTCTGTGTTCTCCTCTGTTGACAATATACTTTATTATATCAAGCATTGAACCTATATTGCAGATCCAGGAAAGAAAAAAAAGCAAATATACAAGGCATTATCATATCAGATTCTCAAGAAAGCTGTATTTCTTTCTATGCTGCAGCAAATTAAATCTTTGTGTGTACGTGTAAATACTTCCTGTTACTAGCTGTTAGAATAAAGCACACCACTAACTTGTTCAAATGAGACAGAGAGCACTGCTTTTTGCCAAAAATACCCTAACACTTAATGATTCATTAGAAAAATCTGCTAACAGCTTGCTAAGCGACCACTTATTTAAAATTCAGAAGTACCCCACATTTAAACAGACATGTACTGCAAAGGTCTTGGTTTATTATCCATCTTGGATTATGGTTCATGTGTTCAGGATGTAAAAATGCAGCTGCAAGATTGGAAGAAGATATCTCTGCAAACAAATGATGACAACATTCCAATGACACGGTTTGACACTGGATTTTAGTTACCATAAATTTCAAGGCATTTAATATTTATCCAAGCATTATTCAACAGCTCACAGTAAATTCCTGTCATGAATCACTGGTTCTTCTCATGTTCTATGCTTGCTTTTCCTCTCACAGAATCAAATAAGAATTTTATCCCATTAACCATCATCATAAAAAATTGCAGAAAGTGTTTGATTAGTTTAAGCAATAAAAAAGATGCAACATTTGTAACACTTGCCCTAGGATGAATCTTCTTTGAATAAGGAACGAGTAACATTCTTTAAGAAACCAGAAATATATGCATTTTTACAAAAATAAAGTGCATTCTAGAGAAACTCAAAAAAAAAGCCACAATGACAGAATTGTGACCTACATCTCAAGGTTCATCCAATGCAGTATTTACTCTCTCTCATTACTTGGTTTAGGTAAATTAACTCAAAGGGGGTACATTAGGGAAAAAAATCATACAATTTCCTTGCAGCTAAACAAGTAAAACAAGTAACTTACCCCCACTTAATAGCTTCATAACCAGCCAAAGTTCATCCTTCACCACAAAAGATGTGTAATAGGTCACCACATTGGGGTGATTACATTGACTCATTGCTTGAATTTCTTTCTGTAAGAAATACAAAGCCCAACATAACAAAACCAGCTATCAGTTTTGCTTGTATAGAGAGATAGTTTAGTAACAGAACTAAAGTATGTACAATGTATGCATCAAGGCATTAAAACATTTCAATTTATCTCTAAATCTGCATGCAAAAAAACACAAGGGAGGTTTGGCCAGGAGATACAGGCATAGCTACTTCACTTTCCTTCTGAGAACAGAGAAATGACTGCTAAAGTCCCAAATTCCCAGTAAGTAGTGAAGAATGAGTAGTCTCCAAGAGCTGAAGGTATAGGTACAGGCTGGACAACAAAATGGAAGGAAAGATCAAAATCTACTGCCTTTCCTGTTCAAAAGGGATATGAAGAGTAGAATGGGAACAGGTGGTGGAGGAGGAAGGAAACTGTCACACAAAGGACACAGCACCAGCGGCTCAGCTTCTGTGGGTCGGACAGGTGGACATCAGAGCCACACAATCAAACAAAAATGGAGAAAAAGCAGTGTTACAGACCAAAAGTCAGAGGAAACAATTGACTAGAGGAGCATACAGTCATCAACAGATGCATAACGTGGCACTACCAAGTAACACCATCTATGACATGCCACAGCTGTACACGTTCAGAATGAGACCCTTGTATCTGTTCATTCAAGCAGAGTCCTTTTTCTATTCATTTTTTCACATAGTTGTTCTATAACACCTTTCTGGCAGCTCTCATTATTCTGCCAATCCTTTACATAGAAGCATGTAGGCCTCTTCTGTACGGGAGAGTTTGGCCTCACAGCAATTTAAAGCTCCCACAACCCTACTTTCTCTGTCTCCACTTCTGGCCACGCAGTCCTGATCTATCTCGGTGCTAGAGGACGTGCTCCTGGAGGGTGAGCCAGTCAGGGAGTCAACTCAAGCAAACAAACACCTCTTCCACCTCTCTTTCCCTCATGAAAAGCAACTGCTTTGAGGTGGCCCTGTGTTACACTCTGACTCACCAGCACTTGTGCAAGGCAGGCATTATGCAGGTCCCACCTAGGTTGACTAAAGCTGCCACAAATGCCATTTTCATCTTCCAACTTCAATTCAGAAAGCATTTGAAAGAGGTTTTTTGTTATTTGCAATGCACTAGAAATTACAGCTGGTTTCTAATAAAAAGTTAATTATATTTATCAAAGACTGTGATTTAATCTCATGATGCTTGTTAGTGACTATTATAGTCAGGCTGTAGTTTGAGACACATTTCAGCTTGTCCTGTTGTCCAAAGTCCTCCTCCTTAGACAACTTCTGAGCCCTGAACCACAGAACAAAGAATGCAGGGATAACGAGTCAATTAGCCTGAATAACAAGACCAATTTGCAAGACAGCTCCCCTCATTCCCCTAGAAGACCATAGGTGGAAAACAGAAGATAGACATGTGGGGCACATTTCCCTCTTAAACACGTGTCAAATTACTGCCTCAGGTTCTTAATTCAGCTGCCATTCCAAATCTTAACTGTGACTCTCTCACTCCTGATTACTATTTCATTCCTTACACTGTTTTATTATTTTTCTGTGCTGGTAATATAACAATGGCTCAAAAAGTCCACCTGCCACTACTGAGCAAAAACACACCTTATCAACTTTTTCCTCACACATTCATAATGCTGAAACATAACTACTTGACTGAGAAGCTTCACTATCCTTAACTGCTTTGAATATTTTATCTACTTGCACCAACTTGTGGGTAAAAACTGACCTACTACAACAACCATGGCCAAAGGTACCCTATTTCTCACTTTTGGTGACTTTTTTCAAATAGTCTTTGCAAAACAAAAATAAGCAAACAGAAAGCACTCCATGAGAGAGAAGGAATGAAAGAAGTCATTTCAGATTTGCAGTTCTACAAAGCCTGTATCGCACACAGAATAGTAAGCCTCCACAAACTTCATTTATTTGGTTAAGGCCCATCATATGCACAGATTAGAGAAAAAAGCATTCACTTAAAATACACGGCCAGGGAAACAGCTTCCAGCATCCAGGAGAACAATCCAGGAGAGCCTTCTTCACATTCATGTCACCTTAAGACATTCAACAGATCCAAAGCCGTAACAGCAATTTAAGTCTCTCCCTCATCCCTCTGCTTCTCCCTGCCTTGTGCTCGCATGAGTGTTTGTGCACTGCACCAGGCACAACGCCCAGGTTAAAAGCTAATTTCCTTCAGCCAGGTTATTCCTGATCCAGTTTCACTGAGCAGCTGCACAAAAAATGTCTGTCAGCCCAAGGGCAGGTGGGTGACACAGTTAATAAGCAACTGCAGGACGGCTCCCTGCAGCGCTCAGCCGCAGCGCCCACGGGGCCGGTCCAGCTCCCGCTGACCGGGCAGGTGCCGCCGCTCCCCGGTGCCGCCCCTGGGCTGCCCCTCGCAGGTGAGGGGCTCCTCCGGAGAGCCGGCCTCCAAGGGCGATCCACAGCGGGGACACAAACAGCCCGGGACATCTACTCAGTCGAACAACCATTCCATAGAATAGTCTTTGGCTTGTCGTCTTGAGTTTTTGTTGTAAGAAAACCAGAGGTAAGGGGATGCGGAAGATACCTAGTCAGGGCAGTACTAAGGACAGGAACCTTTTCCTTGGCTCACGGGGTTAAATTACGCTTAGCTTACCATAGTGAGAACACAGAACATTGCAGGAAACAGAGTATCAAATTTCAGGAGTTTGGCAGTTTGTGTAACCTTAGTATTATTTAAACTCCCTCCCACACTGCCTTTCTATTTTAATTGACACTGGCCCAAATCCCAAGTCTGCTTACGTAGGCACCAGGCTTGCTGCATTTCCATTTCTCTGAAGGCCACACAGCTGAGAATTTGTGAAGGGTGCCTGTGCACACCATCCACATGCACTCAGCACCAGCATTTTACAAAACAGCATGCTCAGAGAGCAGTTAGTTTTTGAACATACCTGTGCCAATAAAAACTGTTTCATCAGAAAAGTGATTGAAAACTGATTAGACTCAAAATTTTTAGACTCAACATCTGCCAAAAATGCAAGAGCATTCTAAGTACCAGCAACTGAAATAAAAATGTTAGTACAGTTGTAACAAGAGTTTTGAAGGTCAACGATGCTCCTGTTCAGAAAAACATGTCTATTTTGTAAACAAAATTTTTAAATCTATTAGAGCTGAAATAGAGTAAGTATACTGACCCTCAAAGAAAAAAGTTCATTATGTATGTGTATGCATGCACACGTGTACATACACTTTTTAAACTCTCCTAACCAGGAACTGGGAAAACCAGAATTTATGTTGGATCAAAACAGATCAACAAATAAAAAAAAAAAAAAAATCTGAGCACAGAAAAGCAGAAATTGACTTACATTAACAAATAAAAAAGATGGTATGGACAGTTGTCATTGTTCCAGAAGAAAGCAATACAGAACCACAAATTAAAGACCTACTGCCTCATTTGACAGACAGTGGAGACATGTCAACAGTAAAGACACTCAAGTACTTGATAAGGTAACTCTGAATAAGCTGGTAACTAACTGTAGTCATTTCTCCAGACCACATGAATCTCTCTTGCAGACTTTGGCAGTTTCGTTAGGTTTTATTTGTTGTAATTTTTTAATTCTTCATTCCCATTATTAGTTCAAATTCTAACTAAAAAGATTGAAATTTAACCATTTTATGTTACAATTATTAGTATTTTTATAGAAATGTTCTTTGTGGACTGTAGATGTTAATATATCATGCATCTCACCTTGGGCTGTTCTCTTTTTAAACACAGTTCAGAATTTATCTTTCGAGTTTTTAGTTGACAGAAATCTCACTCCCTCACAAGTAACTTCCACTACCACAATCCTCTTAAAAAAAACACAACAATGTCGCATACAAGCTGTCACATAAACTGAAGGTGAATGCCACCAATCACCAGGGGAACAGCATTTTGGGTCCTCCACTGTAAAAAAGCCATTTTATCTGAAGAAACTGGACGGACCATACCCTCTGTATCAAATTCAAGATATCTTTTGCACTGGCAATTCCCTGCTGAGGAGATCATTTCCTTCAGAGGCAGGAATTTCTGCATTAGAAAAAGCCCACAGTCTCTAGGCAGTAGTATAACCTGTGGAACAGAAGAGAGTGTTCTCACTTTTAGAATGGTTTTGTGCCCTTAGAAACTTGTTATGCTGCCTATATATAAATATGCATTAGTCTTATAAGCACCTAACTAGGAGTATTAGAAGGCAATAGGTTTTGGGTTTTAACAGTTCTTTGTGACTTTGTCTGGATTGCCATAACCAGTGCAGAGGAAAAACTCCTGCAGCTCCTTCAAAAAGGGCCTCTTACAGGTCCCTCTCTTCTCTGATCAGTGGCCCAAACAAATAGCATTTTTCAAACAGCTTCATGTGGCCTACTGGATAAATGAGTGCTATTAGCTTTAACAAGAGTGTCATTGCGTAGATGGCAGTGTAGCCATTCCTCCTTTTCTCCTTAAAAGTTATCAGTACACAATGATCCAAAAGGTTTGGTGGTTCGGACATTTTAAGAAGACCTACTAAATTCTACCTTCATATTTTTAATCAGTGTTTAACCGTCGGAAAATGTATCTTTCCTCAGTATTAAGAAAAGACAGACAACCAGACAGTAATATTTTAAAAACTGAGTCTTCAGAAAACAAGGAGTTAGGGTCTTCCCATAGTTATCCCAAGTTGATTATCCCAAGATTCAAGTTTGCAAATCTTGCAAATTTGTGTACATTAGTAAATTATACTTTTAGGGAAGGGTAATAAGTCTTTCTGATTATGTTCAAATCCTTCTATCACATCCTGAATAAAACCCTACCCTCACTCTTGGACCAAGCAAAAAAAACCAAAATCAAAACAAAAGGTAAGACTCTATGTAATATATTGCCCCCTGATTTACTTACAAGTAATTCATCCATACTGGTTTGGCATTTTTCTAAGTTGATCCTCTTTATTGCTACACGTTCTTGCCTTGGCTTGCACAGTGCTGCCTGGACAACTGCTGTAGCACCGCTACCTGAAAAAAGGCAGAGAAGGAACACATTCTTAATATAACAGGAATCTAAACCAGTGACAAATATGAGAACACCACACTGACAAAGAACTTCAATTCTGCTGTTTATCCTTTTTCAGTGCTTTCCCTACATGCACACCTTTCCACTAGCAAGACACCTCTCACTTCCCAGACCAAGAAGAAAGAAATCTCAAAAATTTCTGTTCCATACTCCACAAAAAATTCTGAAGTCGAAACTTAAAATGATGTGCTCGTTTATCAAGATACAACCACCACCTCAATGCATTTCATATTTTGGGAATCACTATACTTTTGTCTTTGGACACATCTGTTTTAATCAAGAACACGACTGCACAGTTGATACAATTTAAAGCGGTACATGGGGCGGTAGGGAGTGTGCTTTATCAAATGTTATTTCTTTCAGTTCTTTCAAGTCAGTCTTTGTTTAACCAGGTTTTTTTTTCCTCACTATGCGATGAACGGGAAAATATCAGAAAAATTGTATACGCCAAATCTTCTACAGTTCCATCAGTGTTGCTGCTCCTTCATCATTAGAGTAACATCCTACAGAAAGCGTGCAGATTCTTGTACAGAGCATGAGAGACACAAGCATCACACCAACAGTGAGAAGATGAAGGTTACTGAACGGCCCAGCAGAGAATGTCAGTCATGCTTACTTGGCATGCAAATCACATATGGTCACACAACTACTCTGATAACAAAGCTCAAGGGAATTGAACAAATTTAGGGGGAAGGACTAGAATAATTTTCTTTAATATGCTTTATTTGTGAACAATAACAGTAAAAGGTCTTGTTGCTTCTTTTACCAAGCACTCACTGGCATTGCTCCCATCAGTACTGCCTCACTAAATTAATGAAATGATTGTAAGTAATATTCAGAAAGTTTTGCTCACATTGCACATCTTACTGTCAAATCAAATGCAGCAGTGTGTGCTTCCTCAGATACTTACATCATACTCATCCATGCAGAAATCTAAAATTCCTCAACAAGTAGCTTTTACCTGTAATTCTAAATATTTTAATAAAAATTATGGATTCCTGGTAAGTCATTTGAGCAACATGTTATATTGGCCTGCTTACACACTACATTCTATTTATTTGGCATGTCCTAGATGAATACAAATCATGAACAAAAAGCCTTTTGTTGTCAAGCTCTACAAACGTGGATTCAGTTACCAGCCGACTTAAGAACAATTGAGAGCTTTTCCCTCTGCACATCTGAAAACAGCACCAACAATACCTCATGACTGAAAGTTATTGTCCATGTTTTAATTGCTATTGGCTTAGCTATTTTCGTGTATTGTTGGTTCACATGATGTTTTCACTCAAGTCACAAAGCTTTTTAACTGTGTATGAATTTAATGACAAAATTCTGAGCTCATCTTTTAAAAAAAAGTTTCAACAGGACTAACTAGTCATGTTTTTGCAGGATGTGGTCACAGACAAATATTGACATGTCCTGTTCGGTCTGCTTACAGAACAAAGCCTTTAAAAATTCCAATAGTGTAAGTAACAAAAGAATTAAGAGATTTTAAAAATTAAATAAGACATCCCAAGGGAGAAACCACCAAGTCAGCGCAACACAGCACAATTCAGCTCAGGTAAGATTCATCTACACGACTTTAATGAATTCCTCATTCAGTAGACATCATTACTTTGAATACACCATTGTAGGTTGAAGGAGGGGAAAGAAATTAAACTTTTAGCTATTAAGTATATAGGAACAAAGACTGAGAATTCCTGTATGCACCTTTTTCAACTATGCAAGTAGTTTTATCTATCTGTAGGAAACATCCCAGATCCTCACTTTCAAATGGATTCATATATGAAGGCCACATAACAGACAAATGGAAAAAACACACAGAAAAATTGTTCATCCAACGCCAGGATGAAATCTTGACTGCTTCCTCAAGTTAAATGACAGCAAGTAACACTTCAAACTACTTTTGAAAAAATAAATTACAAAAAAAAGTACATTTTTCTGTGTTTTCTCCTCAGACAGAGACGACTTGTAATGAGACATTCTTTATCACATGAATATGATGCATTGACAATGCAAAAAGCTTTCCAGGTTTAGAATAAAGCCAATATACCTTGTTTCTTCTTTCTCCCACTTTTTGAATCTCTACACAATACAGCAGTCTGACAGCAAAGTCAATTTGTGAAGTCTGCATTCTCAGTGGGACCTACATACATATAAAATCCACTTGAAAATGCAGTTTCAAGTACTGAAGTAGGAGCCAAGCACTTAGTAACTATATGCCTCCTTCCTCTTAAAAGATGTTTTCCTCTCTTTCTCTGGCTTACAAAGTGAACAACCAGGGACAGAGATGACTAGAACCTTACATCTGGTCAGAAGACTCCTTTTGTGTAAATAAAGAGATGCCTTTCTCATCTACTACTCAAGTAGAAGCTTGAACTGTTCCAGAGGAGTAGCTGTTAGAAACCAGACAAGCATTCCAGTTGAGAGATAACAGACTACAGAAGTAATGCACTATCATACAGTGAAACTGAATTGCTACATCATTTAGCATAACAAATTAGGATCACAGAAAATGATTCCATATAACAGATTACAGTCAACCATTCCTTGTTAGAAAGTAGGACTTTTTCAGGTACGTTGAGCCTTATAAGTTTTCCAAAACCCTCAGAGAATACCAACACCACCACAACCAAAGCACAGACTGATTTTAGCATCCAGTCTCTATTTAGGAAACTGGTATGAAATTACATATACACAAATAATGAAAGCTCGGGCTGGATAAACCTTTAAAGCCTTTAAATCCAGTTGTTTCCCAGAGAAGAACAAAAGATCACCAGTGGTCAGACTCATAAAAACCTTTTTAAGAACCACAGGTTTTGTCCACTACTGGAAAAGCCATTCTGCTACAGATGAGTTCTCTTTGCCAGTTTGAAAAGTTAGCAGTGAAATAATGCAATTTCAGACTACAACAAGATGTCTACTACTCCTATTACACAACAGACAACAGGTCAGAGTTTCATCTTGTCCTCATGTATCTGCTGCCACTCTTCTCTCTAGCGTAACCGTGCTCTTAAAGCCAGACTGTCCCTTCATGCACTCCCTAACATTCTGCCCTTAATGCAACACAGCCATTAGAATTGCTTTAATTAGTTGGCTTCATGCAACAGAAATCTTATCAAGAGCTACTACATATGGTCACACTTCTGAAAGTATATAACTTAAAGGCAGTTTCCTGCATTCCACTTTTCACATACTTCACAGAAAGTGTATAAAAACTCAACAAATACTCATCCAAGATTTAAGCTTATCTGAACAAGTTCCTTCAAGTTGTTGTAAATCTGACATAAAGATATTTTTTCTCTTTTTTTTTAAACACAAATTTAACCCTTGTAGAACCTGTTTCCAGCTGGCAAAGAGAAGGATATTTGAACACCTGTGATCAACAACTGTCATTAACATTTTAGTTTTAACCACTCTCCACTAGTTAAGTCTCAAAAAGATAGACAGTGAGGTGAGACAGTTGAACCATATCACTTGCACATGCACACATCCTTCATACAAGGATGTGACACTTCATTTATTCCATTATTTATAAAGGTCTGACACTTTCCACTCATCATGTCACAGTACCTGTATTTGAAATAGAACACAAACATTTCTTTCCAATTTTCTTCGTCTCCTTAAAAACAGAAGTCAGCAACCTCATTAGACCATAACGATTTATCAAGTCTTATTTTTCAGTAGCTCAGTGTTAGTCTATGCCATATCCCAGCACAAACCTCTTTTAAAGATTTCTGCACTACCCAAACTACCTTCCCCAACACCACAGTGGTTCTAATTTCCGAAGAGGAGGATGAAATTTGTTGATAATGGTAAGTTTTCATGTTGACTAGCTATCTGAAGGGTGAGACAGCAGTTGCAGCTGGAGAATATTAAGTACCTTATCTCAGAATCTATAAAGTCTTACATACCAACCTATACCATCTGCATTTTTACACGTGTCTTTTACACACGTGCTCCCCTAACACACAAAACCTCTTATTAAACGTAGTTGATTAGTGCATGCAAATTTTAAGTCAGCCTCAAATCCAAGACTAAATTGTAACTATCTGTAAAAAACCAGTACTAAGCAGAATAAAACTGATTAAAATGGATGAAGTAGCTATGAAAGTATTTCCATTTAATCTCTCGAGACAGCCTTTTTATAAAAAGGAGTCCTCTAGGCAACTCTTAAATGTAACCCATATGCAGTGTAGCTGCAGGATCCCTTTTGTGTAGAACAGAATGTATCTGTGCACACAAACTGTGTATGCACAAATCTAGGTTAGGTTTCCACTCATGCAAACCTGGAGGGTTTTTTATGTAACATACAAACATCTGCTTGTATATAAGCTTGGAAAGCTATGTTGTATACACTGTATATTGCATGCAATATAGTGTAGCATATTTCCAGCACTGCTAAATGTATTGTGAACGGATCAGCACTTCAAAGATGCAACAGCAGCACTGGGCCAAACTCAGCTTTTCAGTTTCGAACAAATAAATTCTTTTCATGGCAAAGCAATACTTCTGGTTAAGAAACAGCGAAGAAAGAACCTTTAATTTCTTTTGGTTTCTAGCTTTTACTCTGCAACGCTCTAGAAAACTTTCAATATTACTCACTTTCTTTCATATTATTTCCAGTGATTAAAAATGAGTTATAAATCAGCTGATTAAAGCTCATTTACACCACCATTCTGAACTTTAAATCTTTCTGAAACTTAACTTCATCACAAAAATGAGTAATGATTTCCCTTCACATTTCACATGACATAAATACTTGTGTTCTTAAGAACCTCACAATAATCATGTTAGTTAAATAAAATATACTAATAATTTCTGCCTAATTTGTGTTCCTAATTCATGCTGGGACTAAATCTCTCTCCTTATAACTCACTTGTATACTACTTTGCTTATCCTAACCATTAGGCTAATGATGTAATTCCCTTAAAATACACTAAGTGCTCTATGAAATCTATGACCACACATAGAACTGCTACTTCTGCATTTTCAACATTCAACAAGTAATCTCTTTAATTCTTCATTAAGCTATAAAAAATGAATTTGCTTTGCAGCTGGACATTTAAAAACATCACCATTATGGCTACAGAATCACTGGGTTACTCAATCATTGTATTTACTTTTTTGTGGGAGAGTGGCTTACACAAAGTCTTGAGCTCTAGTTTATCCCATACCGCTTTTTAAAAAGCAGTTTTAAAAAATAAACCAGAAAAATTTCTCCAATTATGCTAAAGGTCTACAAATATTTCTGTGATCCCAATGAAGTCTTAGCCTAAATGTTGATGTCAAAATTATCATGCATTTTAGAAAATCTTCTAGAAAAATTTTATGCAAGCATTAAGCCAACCAGTAATAAGGTTAAGATACAGCAAGCATAAACTAGACATCACATTCTCCACATAGAAAGACAAAGACAAGAGATTTCACAGTCAGCAATAAACCCTCTCATACATGAGAAACAGGAGCAGGAGGGAATGAGCTCACTTTCTGAACTACTCTCTTTATTTCGTCAGCAAAATAGTAAAAGGATTGGTTATAACAGATGTTTTGCCTAGATAAATTATAGAAAATATTCTGAGGTTTGCTATGCAGTACTATGCTACAGCTCCCTGTCAAATCTGCAGAACAGAATAAATTCTTCTACCAAAAGCATATGAGAATGGTAATCTACTTTCTTGAACACAAAGGGTTCTAGCATCAGAGTACAGCAAATAAGACAAAATGAAACTGTACAAAAAGGTGGAGAACCTATACCAGTGATCTGGAAAATGTAAAAGTCTTACTTCCCTCCATCAGTGAGCCCAGACACCACATTGCAGGAACTCATCTGAAATGTCAGTTATCACCATCAGTTACAGTTAAAAGAATTTTACGTGTTCTACTCTGACTGACAAAAGTAGTTAAGAAATCTATGGCTAGAAAGTGAAACTAGATATAGTTAGGTCTGACATAGGTTTAATAGTAACTGTGTCCAGCTTGAAATGAAATATCAGCCTAAGTGATGTCTATTTGCTTTCAGAAACCTTCTAAAGACACTTCTGCCTAGAGCCACACATATCTTAGCACTTGTCAGTTTGATTCAATGCCATCAACACAGTAAGATCAGACTGAAAAGTCCAAGGATGACCATTAACTATGTTTGGGGCATTCAAGTAAACCTGGCAATAAACACACAGTTAGAAAGGGAGGATAAAAAAATAGAGAATACACCTCCTTCTACCTCACAAATGTCTCCTCCCTCTGTTCCCTTCTCAGTTCTCCCAACAAAGACTGACATTCCTCATGTTAAAACTCCAGTCTGAGATTTATTTTTTAATTTGCCACAGAGGTTTGATTTACTCTATTAATTTACTCTATTAATTAATAACTCTATTAGTAAAAGTGAAATACATGAACCACCAAAAATAAAGCCACTGTGTTTGTTAGGCATATGGGAGAAACAACAAATTAGAGGTGCATCAAGATGACACTTTCTGTTGAAGTTCAGCAGAAGTAAAGCCATGCCTCACTACTGGAGAAACCCATCCTGCTACCCCATACGGTCATGCTGCATATTGCACACTGCCTTGCCTTCAAAGCTACAGTGGTACATTTAGTATCCCAGCTCCCTTACCAGTTTTCCTATCCACTACACTGTATTTAGTGCAGAACATGGTTTTATCCCCCTGTGCTATCATGATTAGTGTTTAAAATGACAACACCACAGGAAGAGACATGCTTAGTCCTGCATTTTCATACTGAAAAACTTTTATCCCTATCAATCAGAAAAATAAGATACAGCACGTGACAAAAAACACATTCCTGTGCTTTTTTTTAAGAAGGTACCTACAAAGGAATTCAAGTATTTTGGGTAAGATAATGTGCTAACAAAAGTTGAGGACCAACTTTTAGAACTGCACCAGAAACAGACAACAACCACAATGCCTCTCCATTTGCCTGTCTTTGAATACAAAACTGTTCACATTCCAATCACATCTTCGCACTGAAAGAAAGATGTAGACGTGTTACAAGGGAAAGTGGAGTGATGCCACAAATCCACGCAGTTTAATGCCCATCTGTATGTGTCATTACAAAAATTAACTTTGAACTAAGTACTTCATGGCCTTGAATGTTCTTACATGCTGGTCATGGAACTCACATCCCCAAATCTGGTATAAGAGCATCTTCCCATTCACAAGTGATCCACACCACAGAAATGTCAATGCCACTGCTAAGGGAAACTTAAAGAAAAGCAGTCAACTTTCAAGAGATGTTATCTTCTCCCTGACTTGTCCTTTGAAATAGATATGTCATCTAAATAAAGTTGAAAAGGAACTATAGCAACTGAAACTGGACTGTCTAGGCAAAGTCCCTACCCAAGATTAAATTCCTTTTGCTCTGCTCCACATCTCAAAAATCTTCATAAGAGTTAGTTACAAGTGAAAAATGTTTATATACAAAATTCACAATTGTTACTATTTCAGAATTGGAGGTATCAGAACTGGAATCTGCCTTGTGGAAATGTCAGGATAAGACTGGTGTGACCAGTAGCCCCTGCTCCTGACCCCTTGTAATCTTGTTAGCATAACTAACACAACTTCATAAGGCAAGCAGCGATTCTCTGTGACTCAATGGGTCACGTATTCATTCCTTTTTCCTTTATTCTCAGGCCCTCAAGGTCCTGTGAACCAAGGAGACAAACCAGATTTCCTCCTCCTCTCCTTACCAGCCTCAAGATTCCTAAGCATCAGGCCAACTACTCCCTTCCTTACCAGCACTGAACATCCCAGGTCCCAGTGGTAGTGATGAACCCGCCACACGGAAAAGGAACAGCACTCAGAGTATTAGCACTGTCCCTAAAATCAAGCAGTGACAAGTTATGAGTAGGGACAGTGAAACCCATGACTCCTGGTGGCCAGGGATGTTGCCATCATCATCTGCTTCCTCTGAGGACTGACTCTCATTGCTTGTGTGATTTTTGAGTCTAGATTATGATTGTCGTACTGATACAGCAAACAATGTATTAAGTTTTTACGCTATCTGCAGAGGGTCCAAGTGATTAGAAATAGTAACTTGTGTTATGAACTCTGTATTATTTAGTTGATAAAAAATCATAAGGTAGGATCTAGGCAATTAGAAACCTTAATTCATCATATTATAAATTCTGTATTATGCTCCTTATAAATTGTACTGAACTGATTGCATCTGTAGAAACCTTGTGCCATTCTAATCCTAGTTCTGTACTACAGTAAACACAGCATCTTGTCAAGAAAATAAAGCTTTAATTGTAACTAACTTTTAGTGCCATCATCATTGTGCCAAGGATCCCTAAAAGAACTTGCCTGTCACCTTAGAGGTAAGCTTGATTAACAAATTCTTGGGAACAAAGAGATGTTATTCTCTGTTGCATAATTTGTGTCTCATGCACTGCAAAATTATTCTGCTTACATATGCTAAAAAAGAAGAGTATGGGGGGAAAAACCAAACCAGACACAACTCAATAAATACAGCTGAACCTATGCCAAACAAGTAATTCAGCTAAAAACATTCAGTTATGACTTCAAAATATGTTGAATCTCTCATAAAACATGCTACGTAAAACATATGATGTATTAATGAGCATCAAATGTGAAACACAAACAAACTATCTCTGTTCTAGTTTGTAGGACTTACAATTTCCTCACAAGTCCCATGGCTTTCAGGTCTGCTTGAAGTATCTTATAACCACTTTATATATCTAGTACACTTACACACTCTTCACTAGCATGTTTCCAAAGTTGTGATTACGGGCTAATATAAAATACAGCATTTCAATGAACTAAAGAGTATGAAACTGAACTAAGCAGTGAAAATTGAAGTTCTACACCTGGAATGATCTCTCCACCCAGGCACATTACTTCTGTATGAGCTGCCATTATAAAAAAAAAAAAAGGTGAAACAAGGTGTTATGTGTAAGGGCAAAATAACTGCCCCTCTGTTTCAATATGAATTTTACTACAATTTACAAAAGTTTCAGAAGAGGAATTGGGAATACAATGCCACCATGAAATAGCATGTACTCACCTAAAATGCCTCTACTTTTTTATCAGTATATAAAGGTATCTTGTGAATTCACCAAACTCACAGACTAGAAAATACATGTGCCAATGAACAATGAGTAACATTACATATAACAGTCCATTACTTAAAGAGATTTAAGGAATACTTTTTTTTTGCCCTTGGAAAATGCCTTGGGCATACTGAAAACTAACTAGCTAAATAAATAAATCCATTTGAGCCCAGCACCTAAGGGGAAAAGTTGAAAGATTACTCTGTTAGGTTGTCATTAGGTTGGATCACTATAAGAATGTGCTGGCAGGAATGTGGATCATCATTAAAGGTTTTCCAAAAAGACTCTTGAGAAAAGCAAAACAAAGAGTTGAGCCGCAAGTAATCAAAACAAAGAGCTAAGCCACAAGTAATAATGTCACATATACAAGAGGTATTATTATCTGTTAAACTAGCTCAAAAGACAGAGGAGGAGAAGAAAAGCTCTGAGGCACACGAGGCCTTCTCCAGTTAACATTAGTTTTGTAATCAGATCTGCTCTGGCTTCCTTCAAAATGAAAAAGAATCCAACTTCACTCACACTGCAAATCTTTTAGAGAAGAGGAAACAGAAAAAGAGGCAGCCAAAGAACTTTCAGCAGGCTCTTTCATCCACACTTCTGCTGCTCTTGCTGCACAGCTGTGTTGCCTGGCCAGCACACTGGGCAGGAGGCAACTCCTGTTGGGGCCGTCATGTGACGGGGAGAAATGGGGATGTACTTTACTCCACGGGAACGAATCCAACAAATATACTCATCCTGCATTTTCCCAACAAAAGGCATGAAATAAGTAAAGGATACAACTTGGTTTAAGAATTCATGGATTTTATCTGCCATGTTATTATCCATTCATCCTCATGTGTAGAGAAACATGGATTCTGATCATTTCATTCTGGATGTTGTTTCACTGTCAATACAGAAACTGTTCTTCAATATGCATACAAATCTTAACATCTGGAAGGCAAAACTCACACTGAAAATATCTTTGCATACCTACACAAGAACCTGGTATCTGGTATTCTCTGTGGGGCCAAAAGTTACCTTACCAGGGTATCATCCGAACTCCACAGAACTCCTCCTTATACAAACAGGATAAACTGAAGATTTGCTATGCTGAACCAGACTTCCTGCCTAGAAAAAAAGCTGCTAAAAGAGAATTACTGTTCATTTCTGAAGTGGCACTATAAACAAATGCTGGTGTTGATTTAGTTGGGGTATTTTATTGTTTCTCATTTAGTTTGAAAGTAAACAGTTGGAACAATTCTAATACCATCAACGCAATATTCTCCAAGTCTTAACTGATGTCACAACATAGTGCATCATTCTCTTCCAAGAATGAAGTACAGCAATCTACCAAAACAAAGGCATTATTGCTACTGCACTGTCATAAAGATCTCTAATTAATACAGCAGTGTTGAGCTACAAATCATCTTCAGCTAGTTCAGCCCAACAGAATATGCCTGCTAGAATTTGAGTCCATTGCAGCCACATACTACAAGCAAAAAAACATACTTATTTCTCATACTGCTTCTCATGAAGCAGTGAAAGAGTTGGAGCAATACAAATACTATAGTATCATTAAATTTTCATCAGGTGATCCTAATCAAATTCTAATGAAGTTCCTATTAGTCTGAAGTGGCTCAAAATCTGGAAGCACAAGACAGTAACGGGAATAAATTACATGTTTAAATTCAGTCCCTGTAATAAAATGTCTTCAAAGCAAAGAGGTGAGAAGAAAAAAGCAACTTTGTAATTGAATGGCTATGCTTCTGAATCTATGTTGCTTCTCAGAAGTCTAAAGCAATAGCTCAAGCTTATGATCTTGTTCATATTATTCCTACAAGACAGAAACCACAATCAACAAATACACAATATTTTTCTGGTCTGTTAAATTAACTATTTTTGTACCACTACCCTGAAGCAGGTATACTTGGGACATAGACATTCAACATGGATCTTTACCTTCAAGACCTTTAAGTATACGATTCTTCTAAAAGCATGACTAGAAACACAGAAAAGCTTCAAATTTTCAATCTGCTCCTAGTTCTAATTTCTCCAAATGCATAGACATAGCTCAACTTAAAGCTATGTAACATAATCATTACATCAGCCTTATAGTTTCATCTATATTTAACTTACAATCACAATACCTCAGAGGCATTTCAGACATCCACAGGAATAACAAGGCTAATAAAATGATTCAGAAACTTTTATTTGTAAAGGCAAAGGTTTAATGGAGACAGCTAATTCATGATACTGGAGTTTCATGAAGCTGTCGACTAAAGCCACATACCTCGTCAAATACCATGGGGCAAAGGACTGAAAATACTAACTCCACTGATGCCACAAACTTATTGCTTCAGCTAACAAATGGAGAACACTGTTCAAAATTTTCACTGAGTCTCTCTTGCAAGCAAGGTGCAGAACTGTCACAAACAGCAACCCTGGAAATATATGGTAACAAACCTGGGACTTGTTCAGAAGGACTCTCTAAAACCTACTGCTTTCATCAGCATTTTCAGCATCTCACAACTGTGACATAAATTTTCTACAGAACAGTCACCCAGTCAACTGAAGTCTGCCTAAATGCCAGGAAGATGCACATTTTCCATGAAGATTAAGCTGCTTCCTCTTTACTGCCGTTCCCCAACTATGTGTCTCTTGAAAGAAACTCTCAAAGTAACTCTGACTTGACAGCAGTTTCAGGAAAAATTAGGTTCCTCCTGCACTGTTGGGTACCACGATTTTTTCTCCCTCTACATTCTCCTCATTTTTTCTCATTAACACATTTTCTGCTTCATGAGAGGATTGGGTTTTCTCCCCCGTCTTTACAGCCCAGTGCTCCCAGTCTCCCAGGCACACACTAAATACCACAGCTGGTGTCCAGCCAGAAGCCCTGTGCAGGAGGAAGCGGGAGGCAGACAGTGCTGCACAGCTACCACACAACCCTAGGGTCAGCAAGGAAGCACAGCAGACAAACCCCATTAAAGAAGGCAAGAGACAAGCATTCTACATTCACTGCTTGTTTCACTTACAGAGTTGATCCCACAACCACACAGATTCTAGAACAGTGTTCTAGAGACTGATAGATATATATGTATACAATTTTTAGAAAAAATTTTTGAGAATTTCATACCATACCAGCATTGCCTCATTCTGCCACTGATGGATAATAATGTTCTTATACCCATAAGCTTCAACCCTTACACAAAGACCTTCAAACTTAGCAAGAAACAGTGAAATCTAGTAAAGCTGTCAAGATTTCATCCTATTAGCAAATTTGTGCTGCAAAAGCCAGAAAAGTCCACTCATTTGATACAGTTCATTCTTTATTTACACAGGGTAAGTAGTATCAACATCTGCTAAATATGATTCCTTGGAGGGGAGTGGAGAAACTCACTTTTAATTTTGGGGACTGGAAAATTTCCTAGTGACATATTTATTTTTCAAGTTCTGCAAGCAGATTGCTCCTGTGCAGCCTGTGCTCAGTAGTATCCCAGTGACTTTGGCAAACCCAAGAAGTTAATGACTTAAATTGATTTTTAAGGCCCATGCTTTAAACACCAAGGATTGCTATTATTACTGGAAGAAAAAACAGCTTCTATCAGTTGCTGCCTTATAGTTCTGAATTATTTTGAAAGGGGAGAAGGGGAAAAAGAGAGAGAACCGAAGAGGGCACACAAAAATGAAATAGGATCTAGACAAGCAGCTACTATATGAGCCACACACATCTCCTTTGCATGGAGAGCTCACTGTTTTTCCCTCTCAAGCCAATCAGAACAGACATGGTTTTGTTTCCAGTTAACAAAGAGAAGGTCCATTTGACAAACAGATTCTGGAAAAAAACTACTGGTCTTGGACCTAAGAGAAAGTGCAACAGTTCTGAAGTTGTTTCAGAGCAACATACGAGCCAACCAGCTCTCCCAGGTCTGAACTTGGCACCTGCTATTGAAGTACAATGCTGGTTACAAGATGTGGTTCCACTTTGAAGATGCAAAGCCTTGCTGTTGTAACACTTAGCAAGACTCAAAATCATGCATCACTTGCAATTTCCATACTGGAAAATGCTCACCAGTAGAATTGCTCCTCTTCTAGCACTCGAGCAACTCCAGTGGAGCCAGGACTTTCCAGCTCCCAGAGGTATTGAACCTTATTTGTAGGAAGAACTTGGATGGAGGGGAAAGAGAGAGCACAGGGACAGGAGGGCCAAGCATAAGGGAAATAGGCAGATTCAAAGAGTAGGAAAGCATATTTTTTATTCATTATCATTGCACAGCACCAGACAACTGCCTGATGTGTTGATATGTGTTCCTTTACCTTTCCAGTTAAAGTAACTTTAAAACATGCTTTATATGCTAGTTACCTGTAATCATAAGAAACCCAAAGGAAATTTTGCCTTTTTTTTTTCTATTTTCACACAATGTAATTAATCTTCTCCATGACAAGTGTGAATTCCAATTGCATAAGTTTGTTTTTTTTAAAGACACTACATTATGAAACAAAGTTTGATCACTGAATCACTTAAAGTCTGACTCCTTGTCTACAGCCTTGTCTCCAATGTGGGTATTTCTAATACAGAAAGTTCATTTTCATTCCGAAAAAAAAAAGCCAAGACAGAGGTTCCTTCCCCAACACTATTACTACCATGTGGAGATGAGGCAAATAATTAACTACAAGCTCTGCACAGCCTCATTAGCAGCACAGCACTTTAAGTGTTCTACAAGGTATTTTTAAATTGCACCATGACCACCTTTATCCTGGCAACTGAATTAAAAGATACTCCTTATTAAAATACTAAATGAGGATTTAATATTTCCACGGTTCCTACAAATGGTTATTAGCAGACAGAAAACCTTGGCCAATTATTTCCCAAAATGTAAAATTTAATTTACAAAATTAAACTCTTCCTGCCAAGATACAGTTGTATTTCATTACAATTGATGTTATGTAGGCTGTATTTAATATGTGAATGTACATATGCCTAAGATGCTGTAGCAACTTTTAGGATTTATTGGTAAGGAATAGAATTTGCTTTGGAGCAGAATTAAGGCAGGCACACCTTTCTATTCACAAAAAGTTTTGGTACGAAGACTTAAGGTAGCATTAAGTATTACTTATCAAATTATGCAGTTTCTCAGGCAAGAATTATGGAGTTTTTGCAAGAGCAAATACCAAGTTTTACCACAGCTTTACTTGCTACAGTGTGGTATTTCACTAAGCATAGTTTGATTTAATTTACAGAATACACATAAAAGCTACTGCAAAAGAAAGCCCTTCAACTGTTTTTTTTTTTAAATTCTGACTGAGCACGGGGATAAGAAATTCTGGAAAGTGCAAATGAGACACGAGGATCTAATTAACAGAACCACACAGAACAGTAATGTTACCTCTAACTATAGAGAGGCTTTTCAAAACAGCATACAGCACTACAAACATGAACATAGGTTCCTGAGGATCATAACCAGAGACCTCTCTAGAGAGTCAAAGATCTCTGATAACAACAAATATAGGAGAGACTATTCTCTGTCAGACAAAGAGCCATCAGCCACACATGCAGCAGGGGAGGAAAAAAGGTAAATAACATACCATGGAAACACCAACAAAGACCCAAGAGCCATTAACTGAGAGTGGTTCACAGGCTGCTTACAATAAGAACCATAAAATCAGCAGAACAGTCTTGAATGGTAACTTGTTCTACTCAAAACCCCAACACATTTGACTTACCGATGCTAAGGCAACAAACTACAAGATATTTCTGAGCTCAAAGCGAGAAAGGCAAAACTAGACAAGTTCAACTCGGGTAACTTTTTTAATGAGTTGTATCCAATATAGATAATCCATCTTGTAAAAGTAATCCTTTACTTTTGATCTAATTCTGGTTGTTTTCTAGCCAAATTAATTTTCTGAGTCAGCTGCAGCAGGAGAGATAAAAATAAAATTTTCTATTGAAAACTAGCACCCAACCTCATCACAAGATAATTCACTGCTTCTCCGTAAGAGTATCCACCTTCCACACTTACCAACACAGGATGACAAACATTAACTTACATCCAGTAGAGGAGCACCAAGTCCAAAATAGTTTTCCAAACACAAGTCAAAGCCTCTTGATCGTATCTGTTTAAAAAACCTTTTTAAAACCAAACAAGAAAGTTAAAAAAAACAACACCCAAAATAAAACAAAAAACCCAACCAAGGTTTAATGATTCTTTGTCTCATCCAGGTGATGTAGGGCTCATTACAACTTGAAAGGTACAAAGACAATTTTAATACTATTTGGTTTCTTACACTGATTACCATTAAATGTTCTGTGATTTATATTGTTTCTAAGGAAAAAACCTCACATATGTACATGACATAAATTCAGAGAAATCTGTTTCAGTTATTTTATTTTGAATACCTGGTTTATAAAACCAAACCTCATAAGAACACCTCGCACAGTATTGCTTGTATTAGCTGCTTTTTTTAATCCAATTTATACCCGTCTTACTTAAAAAGAAACCAAAACCATACATTAAAACTCACTGCACCTTTTAAGGCATTAAAATCTTAGGAAGAGATCTGCTTGGTCTTCACTAAATTAAATCTGGCTCTATCTTCATAATAATCACAGTTGTTATCTCTGTAACTACTGATGGAAGGTTGCTCGGATCCTCCTCTCCTAACAGTCAGGAACCTCCTTCTAACCTCCAAATGTGTTTGTTTATGAACAGCCTGTATCAATCTGAATTAATGTAAAAATTTCCTCTTAACTTTCCACTCTATGCATTTACAGAGAGCAATCAGAATGTTTTTTTCCTGCTCCAGAAAAGATTAGCATATAGGCATTAATAGGAAGAGCCTCTTCCTTGCATCTGACCTATCAGTGATGCAGTCATGCAGCAAGTCAAACAGGGAATCTGATCCAACAGAAAACTGACCCAGTAGAAGAACTAGTTTGCTGTCAGATCAATGCAATCCTTTCAGCAGCTGCCTGTTAGAGCAGAATAAATGTATCATGAAATTGCACACCAAGAGTTTGCAGAGAACTAGCTGGTCAACTCAAAACTAAAGCAAACTTGGAAAATACCTCATAAGAAGCACTCCTTAAAACTAGCATTTTCTCTTCAACAGGCACTTGAATCTCCCAGCCATGAGGAAGGATGCAACAGACAGAAAATGAAAAAAAAGCTTTATCATTGGAAATCCGTATCACGTGGCCTTGGTTTTCAAAGTAGCATGTGGCCACACACAGATGAGCAATAAGAAAAGTTCACTTTCTCACAGAGAAAAAGAACAGAACTCCAACCTGCTAAATCCAGAGGATGGAGACAGCTCACATGACTAATGATTACTTTCATTTTATAATCCCCAACAAAACTTTTAAATACCCCGCAGAAAAGGTCATTCTGCATCTGTGCTTTAGTTACCAGAGAATCTAAAGCCTGTTCTGTTGGGAAGCGTTTTGATAAACCATCAGGGTGTATCACCCTGTGTACCTTTCCTCATGCAAAGCCAACAAAGGTGCTTCAATATATTGTTATTTTTCTCATTTAACTGGCAGAGGGCTGTTGTAACTGACCTTGTCCCTGAAGACATTGCCCAGCTCCTCAGAGCTGGAGAGGTACATAGTGCTTTCCAGAGGTGCCCGGCTCTGTTTCAGCAAGCGGTAACTACTCATGTTCACAGTGCAATTAACCCTGGCACAGCCCATACACAGGGCTGCTGCTGACCCATGTTCAGACTATGTCATTCTCCCCTCTCTCAGATATTAAAAAAATGCTTTAAGAGTCTCTCACCAGGTTCATTAAAACTAACAACATTCATGCCAAATTACGTCTGCATTTGGTCAAGTGTATAGAATTTACAGGGCCTTGTTTGGGGGGTTTTCTGGAGAAACTGGGGTGGGGCGTGTTTGGTTGGTTTTTTTACTATTTTTAATAGTATCAAGACTAAATTTCATCTCATAGCAAGTCTCTTGTAAATTAAGAGAACAAATATAAGGTGTTAATGAAAAAGATGTATTTGATTAAGCACAAGATTTTTAAGTCAAGTGGTACAAAATAAATCTCTGAATTTGAAAGAAAGTCATGTAAGCAACCTAAACTTAGTGCAAGTTAAGGCAGGCAAGTTCAGTATGCCCAAGAATCTGATCCAATATACCCTGACTTCAATTTCCTCCCTAGGCATTCAGTTAAAGAAATAATATCAACATCTAATAGCATCCATAAGTAACTAGCAATAAAGTTTGTCTACGAGTATCTGCTACTCCAATTTAGCATCCATTTTAGCATCCACCTGTTCAACAGATGAAGGTGCATATATATAGAGAGAGAGAGAGATGGATTTTATACATCAAAAGATACTCTTTTAAGTGGAAAGGAGTTTCTAAAGGAAAAACTCCCATACAGGCATTCTACAGGTACTGCAACAGAAAACAACTACTACTTAAATAACTCATATGACTCATATTACATCCTAGAAAAAGATTCATTCAACACTTTCGAGGCCTTTTTTACCTCAGAAGAGATACCTCAGCAAAGATATATCTTTACGCTAGTAGAATTGCTTCTACTTGGCTAACTTTGCTCCCTTTCTCAGACAATGTCCTTTGTTGAGTAAACCCATATCCATGGGGGGCCTCCAGAGGCAGCACCTGTTCAACACTGAGCACCAGTCTGGTCCAACTCAGCCACCTCCAGGCACCTGAACACCTGAGCCCTCAACCCTCCTTAGTCCCTACTCACAGCCTAGAAAATGCAAACAGAAACACAAAGGCACCACCTGGGTCAACAGAAAGCCATCCCATTTTAAGGAAGAAGTACTTTTCTCAACTATTTTGTTTCTGCCTGCAGAAAATAAAAAGCTTAATGACAAAGCTGAGTACACACAACTTCCAACCCAGAGTGATAACATGTAGTTCTGGCTGTCATCAGCCTGACAACAATTAGCAACTGGTGTATAGTACTGAAGTTAATCAACAGCATCAGCAGGCAAGACTCCTGGACTTTTTTTCACTTCAGTAGCCTCATTCATAAGAAATAGCAATCAGTCTTAAGAGCATTCACCATCTGCAGTATTTGCTGGAAGTTTAAAATGTAACATACAAACAAACCCAAGTTTTCCCAAAGTAGCTCATTAGCAACAAGCAACATCTAGGCCAAGAGATGAAAAACTTTCCATCATACATACAGTTAACACTAGTTACCCTTTCACAAAGCAAAATTCGAAATAATCTAATCCAAATAAAGAGAATGGAACTTGACCACATCTGATCTGCATTAGCTGGACGTGAACAAAGCGCTGAAGCACGCAACCCGAAAGTCCCCTTCCTACAGGGACATGGGAGGGGGGCAGCAGACAGGTTAAACCTCACACGGGAAACCGGGACAAACCGGGTCAAAAGCAGGTTGGCCGGGGTGAAAACGAAGCTGTAATCCCCCGCCGGCCTTACGTGCCATCGACGGGCATCGGGCCGAGGGGCACAAGGAGATGGGAGTAAGATTAAACAGTCAGGGATAAGAGAAAATGGCTTAAATATACATATATATATATACACACACGGATTAAGAGAAAGTCATCACGTGCGTAGCAGATCTGCGGGTGAGCTTTACGTCCCCCATGAGAGCACCGGAAAAATGCAGAATAATCTAAGCGGATGCACGCACATGTGCGCATCCACGGCGAGCACATACACGCACACACACAAAGCACAGCGAGCGCATCTGCGGAGTTGCCGGGGTCCCAGCGCAAACAGCAGATCAAGGCTCTGGCGGCGGGTCCCGGTGCACCGCGGGGCAGCACCGGCACCTCCACCGAGCCGCACCGGGCGGGGCGCGGCGGGTTCTAGAAGGAGCCGCCGCCCCCGGGGGCC
>WEIV01003955.1:74877-100628 GCA_013390005.1 Calyptomena viridis
GGCGGAGGCGCCCCGCGGGAGCGGCCCCGGGCTCGCCGCCTTCCCCCGCGCCTCCTTACCTGCCCGCCTGCTGGCGGCGTGTCTGGCCGGGGTCCTTCCCCGCTCATCCCGCGCCTCCCTGGGATGCTCTCCGCGGCTGGAAGCACTGCGAGGTCCGCACAGGGCTGCGGGCTGAGCGCGTCCAGGTCAGGGCCCTGCCAGGGCCCAGCGCGGGCCGGGAAGGGCGGGAGGGGAAGCCTCGTCCCGTGGCGGGGATGCTGCAAAGCACCTGTTAAGCCGGTGACAAAAGCACACGGGTTTCGCTGGAGCTCAGCTCATGGGCGTACAAGTGTCACTGCCGAGAGCGCTGGTGCGGCAGGAGACTTATATTTGAATTTGAGGATGTGAAGAAAGCGTTTGCTTCTCATCGGTGATCGGGCTGCAGTCCCGCAAAGCGATTCAACCACCGTATGACACGAGTGGCCCTAGCATGGGAGCAAGGGCTGCACCGTGTCACCTCAGTGCACACACCGCCTCAGCTTATGCCACCGTGGGGGGCTGCGCACAACTGAGAGTGCTCCCCTTGGCTAACCTGAACCAAGTGATTTAAACAAATAAAAAACATAATTGGACTTCTCTAATGCTTCCCAATATACAAGATGAGGTTAAAAAAAAAGATTAAATTCTGCTGTTAATATTAGTACAGATTTTTTTTTCTTTCTAGTATTGTCAAGTGTTTGTGACATCAGCAGGATTTTACTTAGTATTAAGTAATTTAGAAAACAGCTATTTGTGTAGTCTACAGTATCCTTGGAGATATGGAAGGAAGAGCGATAATAAAAGATTTACATATATTTCAAAATTTTCCTTCCTACTACAGCATGAATTTAAGGTAATTAGAACTAATACAGTATCTGAGCAAGAAAGCTTTCAAAGTCAGCACTGATTAAAATAACTGAACATCACAAATTGTTAGAAAGGATGATGTAAGTGTGATTTACAGTCATGAAAAGTTACATGTAACAACACACCTGTTAGATGCTTTATTCAGTCCTAGTGCAGTTCGGGATAATCCTCTTCTACTAACTAAATGCTTTTTGTGTGACTTATTCAGCAAAGACTTTTAAAAAAGCAAGCTATTTCTGTTTTGTTGTGTTGCTGAGAAAGCTGAAGGAAGAATAAAATCCTAACCACTTGCATAATGTTTCATCAGAAGGTGTATCAGCAACTTGCAAATATGAAATCATTTGTGCATTGCACTTCCATTTTCTCAGAAGCAACAGTTCATCTCAGACTAGAGGCTTCTAGCACTAGAAAAAAAATACTGCACATTTTTGAGCTAAACCAATGATTCCTCTCAATCTCATTCTTAAAAGCTAGGTGACTGAAATATTTTCCTATACACAAATTAGAAATTATTTGCCACAAAACTAAAGGTCAGTAAAACTTGGAAGAGGAAGTATTAAATTGTCATTCAGTATTAAGTTTAAGGCCAAGGCCTTTCTGCCAGAAATAGCATTTAAAAAAAAAAAAAAGTAAGACAGCAACAGCACAGGCCAAATCAATCAGCACAGAAAATGGGTTACTCACTATTGATGGAAAACAGCCAACTTCTCCATCTATACTCAGTTGTTGAGGGTGGTAGAGGGGGGGAGGAGGTGGTTAGTTCCTGAGCCGTGAATTCCTGTGATGCTGTTACCGTATCACTATAAACCTCTGGTTAACATCTGATAACATCGTCATTATTTTTGTCCCGATTATTGACCCAGTTTGTCCTAGTAATCCCTACAACTTTGGGTATTTTCTAGAGTGCACCTGCACTCTGCAATTCGTTGAAATGAGCAGCTTTTAACGGAAGAACCTTCCAGGACAGCGATTTTATGACCGGCCGGCCCCGTGGGAAGCGTTCCGTGCGTGCAGGGTACGAGGCAGGAGAGGTCTGAGCCCCCGGGAGGAGCCCGAGCGGGGCCGGTGCTGCGGGCGGCGGGAGGTGCCCCGCGGCCCTGGCTCGCCTCTCCTGCAAGGCTCTTCGGTCACCGGGAAGAATAGCAACCTGCCCGTTTGGGACATTCCAGAGAAACTGATAGGAATCACGTAAAAACCTCTTTTCTCTGAACTGATGACAGTTCAGAATGGTCCTGTCTGAATGCAGTTTGGCCTTTCTGAGTGCTTGAAGATATAGGACTCCATGTGATTGTCTGGGTCACTGAGTCCAGTCAGCAGATGATTGATTCAAAAGTGAATAAAAGCTTTACATGGCCAGGCTACAATCAAAACTGGCAATATTCAAAACCGTGTAGGCCACCATGGGAGAAGAGTTAAGTCATGCTCAGCTATTTCAAAGGTTCCCAGCAGTACCCTCTGCAGATGAAGGGGGAAAGAGTGTTATAGCAAACTAACTCAGACTTCATTTTAGGTTTGCAGGATTTAGGCAAGAATAACCTTAGTGCTTATGATAATATTGCAGACCAACTAATTATCTTTAACCATAATCATACCCTTATAAAGTCAAAGACAAGCATGAGGACTGGGGTTTCTAAGCAGTGGTACATATGCTAGTAGCACAGACAAAGGTCGGCATCCACCCAAACTCCTTTTTTCCTGAATAGAAAGGCAGCAGATGCAACCTGAACAGCAATATAACCTAGCACAGACTAAACTGGAGTGAGAAGGGACTATTCTCTCTACTGTTACTTCGACCTCAGAGAAATAAATCAAGTAAAACTGTCCTCTCTCCCCCAAAATGGTCTAAGATTGCAGTTATGACCATCACAGCTGTAGCACAGCATTCTGCAATTATGTAGGTAAGGTCTGAAAGCCTCTAATTTTATAGCAGTAAGGGACGTCTGTGCTTTAAACAACATCATGAGATATGAAGGCTGACAAACAGCAGCTGGTGCTGGACTAAATGATTTCCACCTCCCTTTCTCCTCCAGTGAATGCATAGTTAAATAGGTAACATGCCCATTATTGTCACTAGGATGCTTGCTTTCATCAAAGCTTGCAGCTTACGTTAGTTTTTGCTCGCAAAGAATATGAGTATCTTCTTGGCAATTCACATTACAGAAAGCATCTTGCTTCATATAGAATGACAGAATTGTCAGGGTTGGAAGGGACTTCTGGAGATCATCTAGTCCAACCCTGAATCCACCAAGGCAGGGTCACCTAGAGCAGGTTACACAGGAACACGTCCAGGTGGGTTGGTACCGTCTCCAGAGAAGGAGACACCACANAGAGAAGGAGACGCCACAACCTCCCTGAGCAGCCTATTGCAGTGCTGTGCCAGCCACAGGGTAGAGAAGTTCTTCCTCATGTTGAGATGGAAACAATGTAACATTTACACTGGAAAAGCTTTGATTCCGAAAGCACTGTCAGCTGTGTTCTTGTTAAGTCTCACTGAAGTTAATGTCTATCAAAGCATAGTCACTTTACAAAATAAGCCACTTCTATTTTTTGCCTAGGTTGAAGGCCTTCATGCCTTTATCTCTTTTCTTATCTCCTCCTCCTTGTAAACCTTTGCAAGATGTTCAACTCAGCAAATTAGTCCTTTTAAGTGCCTAGGAAAATGTTGTCTTCTGGATATTAATGGTTGTTGAGCCATTAAGCTGAAGCTTGTTGTTATATAGTCAAATGGGCCTTTTAATTATTTCCTTATTTACCACACCCCACGCTGTTACTGGTCCTTGCAATAGAAACTTTGATTGCCTCTGAGAAGCACAGTCAACACCACAGTATGTGTCACTGTGATAGTGACTGTTACAAACAGAATGAACTACTGTTCTCTTTCATTTGAACGCTAAATCTTTTTCTTAAGTATTTTCTTATTTGACCATCCTGGTTTTTTCAGACCACAGATACAAGAAATGCTCACATCTTTGTCTCAACCCCTCTGAAAGTGAGGAGCCTTGGTGGGCATATTGAAGACATAATTTAAAAGCTTATGTGAGCTTCTCTGCAGATCTGGAGAGCAGACACAGCCTCGGTGTCAATAGAGCTTGTTCCTCACTGTCAGCCAGCACTGCACAGCAGGAACCCCTGTTAAGGCGGGTAAGTCTTCACATCTGCCCATCCAGCTTTTCAAACAAGGCCATGGGAACACATTTTGCAGTTAACTTGCTACCAAACCAGCCAAAACTTTAAAGTCACAAGCAAAAAATTACTAGCTTACTCCAGCAACATGAGCGCTAGTGGCCCACTGCCTAAATCATGATGGCACACCAATGATTATGTATTTCAAACATTCAAAATTCAGAATTTTACATACATTTAGAATATTTATGTGTTAGCCATTCATGTATTGGCAATAGCCTTTTTACAACAAATGCCTTTTGGAACCTGCAGCAATCACAATTTCCAGTATGATTATTTCAATTAATTTAGGATACGATCACCATGAAAATGACAACGAACTAAAGATTATTGTTGCTTTTGAACTCCAGTTTAATATTATTATGATGATACAGAGGTATGTGGCTTACTAAGGCTTTTAGCTGGAATGAATTCTCCATAGTTGTGAATTAATAAAACTCAAATGTATAAAAGAGTTCACCTAGGAACTGCTATGACTTTCATCACTGTAGGATATGAACATCTTATGCATATAAGATGTTTAATCTTCACATTCAAAAAGACTGGGGAATATAATTATCTCAAAAAGTGGAAACAGAAGGCTTAAGGGATTTGCTGATGGTCATAAAAGATATGTGTAGCAAAACTGGAAGTGTAACATGTATTTCCTAAGGATGGGATTTCACAGCAAGATCAGGGATCTAATCTGGCTGACAGCTAATTCCCGGTTTGGTTCATTTGAAAACACTGGCTAGTCACTGGGCAGCCAAATAAGTGACAGGCTAAACAAGGGAGACATGAGGAAAATGTGGCCAATAGTGGGGAATAGGATATGCCCCCATTTAAGCAGGAGCACAGTTAGATGTCATGGATATTTGTTAGATGGTCATGGAATGACACAAAATCGAAAACAAATACCTTAATTATAAAAGGCCATTTATCATTTCAGTAAATGACCCTAGACTTTGTTCATTTTGTAGGATCAGGGAAGAAACACTTCATACTTTAATGGAAAGCTACAAACTTCAATTCAGCAATGTTTAGAAGGTGCTTGAGTTCCTGAGATTAAAACACTTTTAAAGGTTTTCCTTTTAGTATTGGGGATGTAAGTTGAAATAATTTTGTAATCTAAATACCATAAATGTGCTTGTATATGAAACCCAACCATTAAACAAAAAACGATTACATTTAAAATTTCCAATTTTTTTTTCTGATGGAAAACCTGGGGTCTGATGAGCCATGCTTCCTGGAAGATCAAAATGGCAGTTAAAACCAAAATAAACCTTGCTCATATTTTATGCTTTCTCTCCAACATTATGATTTACAAATGAGAAATTAAATTGTCCAGTGCTGCTGGCTAAATTTTCCCTTCAAGTAGTTCAACAAGATTCCCAGTCCAACTTGAGCATTATAAAAAACTGCTCCTATCTCTCAGGGCAGCTTGCTGAGCTTTTAGAGGACTGGTAGATCAAGGTGATCCTTGAGGAAGAGAGCTGTTTAATGAAGAGCTTCTGCCTGAGCAAGCCCTGTTATGAAGCATCAGGGGCTGGGCTGCCCTGGAGGGCAGGTTTGCTGGGAGCAACAAGTGCCAGTGAAGCAGCAGGACCAGTGTCCACACCAGGCTGGAGGCATCCTGTCAGGACCCCAGCCAGGCAAGGGGCATGCCCAGGGCTGGCAGCCAGGGTTGGTGACAGTTCAATGACTGCCAGGTGAGCCTAGGGACAGGCCAGGTCCAAGCTTGCAGCTAGGAATCTCAGTCAGCAAGGCAAGGTCAGGATCATCGAGGTGCAAGCCTGGACTTTCCTACAGTGTAGTAGGTTCAGGCAGGGACCAAGCATAGCTACAGCACTGCTCAGGCAAGGCTCTGAGCTTGAACACAGCACAGAACCCAGGACAGGCTTCTTGTGTCTCTTTCTTGCAACTTAACTGTCTTCATAGCACTCTGATCCGAGTTTACAGAGCACCATGTCTGGGCTGGCTTTAAACACAGACAGCAAACCCTCTAGGAGTAGGGAGAGAGGTTGCACATCCAGTTGGTGTGCTCAGAGCCCTGGCAACATGGGCTTAGCATCAAGAAATCTCAAGTGTTTCTCTGGTTGGGAGTGCCTACCATACCCACCATTGATTTCCAGAGTTGTGTGACATCAAAGATACTGTCAGCATAGCTTCACATTTTAATTCAGAAAACTGCCTATTGCTCTAATTTCTTCTACTTTAATAAAATGCTGAAACATGACATGAAACTACCTGAAGGGGAAAATTCAGAAGTTGCCATCCTTTCCTATTTATCAATTTAAGCCCATAAAGCTTCCTGGCACTAAGACAATCTATAGAATAATGTTTGAAACAAAAATCCAGCAACAAATGAGTGGCCTCCACTCCAGGAATATTAAACTATCAGTTAAGGAATAGCAAAATAGAAACTCAAATCTAAAGAAAAATCTCTCTTACTCAGACCAGTGAGGTGCTTTAAAATTCCCAAACACTCTAATTCCTTTCTCTCCTATCTGTATCTCCTAGAATGTTCACAGTACTAAAAAAAAGCATTTGTTGACTCAAATATTTAGATATTAGTTTTCTTATACAGCATTTAACAATTGCTTTGTATCTTGCACCATTTGCATAATTCAGAAAGGAGGCTTTAAATGTAGCCATATAAACAACATTATTTTCTATAGCACCCCTTATTGGTTTTATGATTTGTTTAAAAATCTAATTTAACTATGATTAACAGAAACCTAAACTAATCAACATTGTGTTTTTAATAGACAAGAAACAGAACTTAGTCAGTTTAGGCACAACCTATTTTTAAGTTTTACTGCCATATCATTAAAATAAAAAATCCCACCCCCAGTAGACATCATTATTCACAGATGATATACCCATGAAAGCCTTACATTTAGTATATACCACTAGGTGTAACATGACAAGAAGGAACTTCTAATTTTGTTTCAATCATTATAAATAGTAGAATCAACTGTGCAAGAACATTGGTTACCCTGGTTTAAGCAGGTTTTCCTGCTATAGCCTGTAGTGCATCCTCTGTGAATACAGCAATCAAAGGCTGAGCTCTGACCCAGTATTCTGGCCAGTACAATTGCACCTACAAAACTAGTTATAGCAGCAGAAGCCACGCTTTGACTAGTTCTGTTTGCTATGCTTATGTAAGGATGCTTATTGTACTGATATAAAAGACTAATTTTGCCTATATACAAAAAAACATACTTGGAAATGGTACCAGTAAAATGAAAATTATCTCTGTTGGTAAACAAGTCCTAGTGTAGGCACAGCTTTGTTTCACTGGTGATTACACCACCAACAAATGGCATAGTGCTGATATGAAGGTACTCACTGATATGGGTCATATCACTTACCCAGAGCATCAGCTGGAGGGGTGTAGTTCTGGGCAGTGATCTTTGAGTGGCACCAGAGAGAGCTGTATGGGAAAAGGATGCTACAAGACAGGGCAGCAGGCACAGCTTGCTCTAGGATGTATAGTCCCAGGGTAAATATTGCTGGGTAACAACCAAAAGCTAAGAATGGTATTTGATGGAAAGAATGGGGTATCTGGAAGCTCTGGGGCAATTGAATACCTGCACAAAGATCTCCACAGGTCCCTTCCAACCCTACTAATTCTGTGATTCTGTAATCCAACAGTACAAAAGACAACAGGAAGATACTTAAACAGAGCTTTCATCTGAATCTGCAGTGTTAGTGGAAAAAAACAAACCCACAAAAAAACAAAAGACCAAAAATGAGTATCACCTCATTTCCTGAAGTAACTAAAATCTTGAACACATCATGCACCACAGGCACTGTTTACCTAGAGTAAGTTTACTACAAATTTTTGTCACAAAGACTTGAGCAATATGTGCTGCACGTATATTTGAAATGTATGTGTACGATGTCCTTTAACCAATGAGAAGTGAAACTATAGGAGAATATGGAACCTGTCTAAGCTGTGTGCCTTTAGGAACTTACCCTGGTTTCCTATAGTTGCTGGATTGTGGCTGGAAGTGTGAACAAAAGCTTCATTCCTGGTCTTTCAATAGTCCAAAATCTTGGCTAGCCTGCTGACCTGGTGAGACAACTGATGTTATCCACTCTAGGAAGAAATCTGCAGAGGTTCTAACAAGAGTAGCACAGGGCAATACCTAACACACAGAAAACAAAGAAATGCCATGAAAGCCCTTGCTTTCATGAGTGAAGAAAAGGGAGGCAGATAAATAATTAGATTTTTAAAAACTCAAACCACAAACAACAACAACAGCAACAAAACAATAGAAAATTCACTTGAACAAAAGGGGGACCGTGATTGTCAAGTTATAGCTGAAGGTCAGACCCTGCAAAATTAAAGCCATTACCACAAGTTGGGACAGGAAGTGCCCAGCTCCACTTAGTAATTCTGGAGCAAGAAACCACCCATGGGTCAACTTTTTTTTTTAAAGACAACAGAGTGCTGAGCTTTAAGATAGAAATGTACTAAAAATTATAGACTATGAATGGATTTAAAAAGCAAACGAAATACGCCACAACACAACTTCAGTGGAGAGTATTTCCTGACGACAAGAAAAAAAGGGCATGGGTAAAATCTTTCATAGACCTGTTTATGTTGATGGCAACAATATACAACTTAATATTCTCAATTTGCTGAACAGATACGCTAAAGGAGTATCTCAACTAAGCAGCTGATTGACGTAGTCATACTTGTTTAGCTACATAAATACTCTAAGTTGCAGTTTATGTGGCACAAGTTTGGGCAGGTCACAGTAAAGTTCGTTGTCTTTACCCCTTTATATAGATTTATGTAGATTGCTGAAAGTCCTTTGAAATTAATACCATCCATATTGCAAAGAATTGTAGTGAAACAGTGTCAGATTCGGTTTCATTGATGCCATAACCTGTTATTTAATAGTACAAAGCATAATTTGACAGTTCTAACAATGAATAATTGCTGATAACCTGCAGACATTTTTGACAGAAAACTCCCAGCTAGAATACTTGTAATGGAAGAAGCTGGAGGCAGAAGAAAATATGGGAACAGGTATCAGAGATGATAGATAAGGTAATCTCCAGCCAGAGACAGTCAAAGGAACATATGGCACCTTATCCAGACCCCAAAAAGGCGTGAGACTAAACACATAAAAAATGAGATGCAAAAATGATGGCTTTCTGCAGAACTGAGGCAAGACCACCAAATCTCCTGATATAAAACAAGCAGAACAAATTAATTTTCCGTATGAATAGTGACAGCAATATTTCGACTGAGAATCACTGTCAGTTTTAAGTTGTAAGCCATATAAGTAGACTTCATTTATCACCTGAAAATTTTAAATATACCTACATATTTTCAAATGTTGTCCAGAAGGAAAGTTGAAGCACTAAAATCAGCTAAGGACTTTCCTGTGGTCATTTACACCTCCCCAAGTGAGAGGTAAAAACTCCTTTCTCTGCTACAAGCTTTTTAGCAAGCAGACGTTTGAATGTATTCCAATAACCTATTATTACCATGGGTAAGGAAGACCCAACAGGTTTTGTATTTGCTTTTAAATTTAATAGTTTTTCTCTAATAGGCAGATAAATAGTAGCCTTTAATAATGGCAAAGGAAATCAATATTTCCTCTGCTGCTTTGTTGAACAAAGAATAAAGTATGAGTTCTGTTTCATTAATTCTCCTGAGTGTCCCAGCAACTGACAATACATAAAGGGCTTTTGTTGTTTCCCCCTTAAAGGGACAAGTTTATGTTGTCTCTTTGATGTACTTCTGAAGTTATAGAAGAATATTTTTCGCTGCTTGAAACAGTGCAATATGTAAACTCAAAATATGCAGGAGTTATAACATTTGCAAGAATTACTTATTCTGCTGCAATAAAATACTGCTTTTTTAATGCAATAAACAACAAAAAACCTTTCTTTTCATACTAATTGTGTGCATATTTATTGATATTCTCTGATGGACTTTGCAGTATGAATGTTGTATTGAACAATTAAAACAACAGCATAGGTATAAAGACAGAGAGAAATGAGGAAATATGTTCACTTTTTAGATTCAGATCTTGCCTGCCAAATGTCTTAAATCAAATAATAAAGACTTATACTCTAAATTAGTGCCTTAGATTCTGAGTTGTAAAGTAAAAAAATTAACTATTCTACGATTATACAAGATTTTCCCGCAATATGAATAAAATAGCTCTGGTTTTGTTTGCTTAAATTAGCATTTGCACTGTACATAGTACTAGTCGTTTTCAAAGCTGCTGAGAGATTCTGGCAAAATATTTATCCAACTGTGTAACTTCTGTAAAGCATTGGTGTATGAACTAGTCAAAATGCAGGAGGAAGGTCTTAAATCAGTTTAAATGTCTTTTATCCCAAACAGACCAATATTTCAGTTCTAAAAAATAATAATAACCAAAAAAATTATTAAAAAAAAAGAAGAAGAAGGAAAAACTTTTTCCAGGTATATTTGCAGAGAATGTAAAGGTGACTCATGAGAGGTGCAGGACTGAGTCCTAGTGTCTAAGGCTCACTGGATACGGTACAAGAGATGCACCAGCATATGAATGATGAGACCCTTCAGGAAACTGTCCCTGCTGACTGCGATGGACCCTGAGCTGAAAATAGTGCTGTTCATTCACTCACCAGTAGAACTGTTTTCCTAGTGCACATATCCAAACATACCTAAACACCTGTGCCCCTCAATGACAGTATGAAATCTCTCAACAAGCCTCAAAACTCACTATTACTTTTAAATTAAAATTTTAAATTCTGCAGAGCTGAGCACTGATTCTAGTACTAGATACATATATTAGGCTGACTGCCTTCAGCCAAGGGAATTGCAACCTGACACATACATTATGAATCAGGAAAGTAACCTGTATTGATTTGTATTAGTGATGATCTTATATTCCTCAGTAAGTTTTAGGTGACATTTCCTCTCTCTCGATTAATTATAAATTCGTATTTTTTTTAAAGGCAAGCCAGACAAGCACAAAGACCTATTACTTTCAAATGAGAGGTTTCAAAACAGAAAGAGCTGATGTTTTCTTAGGTTTTTGAAGCATTTTTAACCTTGTGCCCCTGAAGTTGCCAAGCTGGCTAGCCTGGATGCTAGAACCACTTGCTTAATGGAAGAAGAATAATACTGCAAAGCAGGCAGACAGGCTTCCTCCAGCTGCAGACTCAACAGTCTCAGACTCCACCACTCCATCAATCTTCAGGGTCTCTGCAGAGAATGCCATCGTTTAGCAGTGGCTCAACTGCAAAGAGAGAATTAACCAATTTCTTTCAGCCAGGTAACGGGGTCAGGCACGCTCTGTAATCAGAGGCAAATGGACCTATCTCACCTGCAGACTGCCAGTTTCTAGATTTGTAGGTTGATCAATGCTCTATAAAAGATGTCATTTCTCACATTTTTCCCACTATAGCTTTACAATACTGTTCCTTACTCTTCTGTACCTTGATTACTTTTAGTCATGGACTACTTCTGGGATTTATCACAGACCAGGAGGGGTGAGTGCAAGTGCATTTAGGTATCTACAAGGGAGAATACATCTTCTGTTTGGTTTCAGCATTGGCTCTATTCCCAGACTTGAAGCTTTCTGGAAGGTGACTGTGTATATCTGTGCCAATCAGGGAGAAGCAAGGGCTGCATCCCCTGCCAGGGCAGGTGGTCTGGGAGCTGTGGGTTCCAGCAAGGCAGCAGAACCAGTGGCCTCACCGACCAGTCCAGCAAGACCCCAAGCACGGAAGGGGGACAGGTCTCAGCTTTTCACATCAGGATGGTTCAGATCACCACGACACGCTGTATCAGAGTGGGCCTTGAGCACAAGCAGTGAAATCCCTGCAAGGGGACGTTGCCTGGTGATGCACTCAAGGCCCTGACAGTCCTATGGCTGTTTTAACTCTGTTTTGTCCATTGGGAGTTCAGGTTTGCTAAGGATAGGGGCTGCTGGTGGAACCTGTAGTCAAAGAAGCAGCAGTGCTCCTTGACTTGGGTCTATCATATCTAGCAGAGCTCTAGATTTTAGGACCAGGGCCTCACAAGAGCTGTAGTGTTGAGGAGAAGCTGATGCATGTTAACATTTTCTTGTGATTAATGGCAACCAAAACAAGGAATTCAGTGGTCACTTGTGTAACTATAGTTAATTTTTTAAAAATTTCATTCACACATATGGAGGGATACAGAAAGCTCACAGCTGTGCCTGGCTTTTCCTAGCACTGGTGAAAAGGGAAGGATGACCAGAATATGTGTGTTAACATAATGTTTCTCATAACATGTATTCAGTCCACTGCTGTTTTATTTATTTAATAATACTGTTTATACTGTCCTCATCATGTTACCTAATTTTATGCCATCTTTCCTTGTCCTTTCCTTGTCTTTCCCCTGTCTTTAGGGAAAAAAAAGAGGTTAACAGCAGAATCTGAATGCTGAGAATTACCATCTAAAATATTTTCCTTTAATCAGAAAGAACATCTACATGTCTGAAACAAGTCTTATAAATGCCTATATTCAAATTAACATTGAGAGATAACAGAGGGAGAAAAAAATGCTGGAATTACATGTTTAGGGAGGTTTTTGGTGTATTCATTTGCACCAGCTTTATTCCCTGGTGTATATGTGCATGCATGATGAACATGCAACATAATTTACTTGGTATGCAATGCAGTAAACCAAGCTCTTTGTAAGAGAACTGCAAAACCAGATGGATTGCTAATGTGAAGGCACTCAGAGAAGTTTGGAGGGTTTCACTTTCGAGGGTTAATAGTTATTTTGCAAAGCTCTTTGGAAATGTGTAAAAGCATACCCCACTATCATGCCAGCATACCAAAAAGATAAATCCTACACAATTTACCTTTCTTCAAATACAATATTTTGTATTCAAGAATTTGTTAAAACTATTTCAAATGCTTTGATTTTCCCTTCAAAAAATTCCCCAGTCTAGAGCTTACCCTCAGCTTTCAAACATTCCCCAGAGCCTAGAGGGATGGAGAACAGAGACATGGGTTCTCCCAGAACAGCCCACTCCTTCTGCCTCTGTGGGGAAGGGGCAAGTTGAGGGACAGGCAAGTGAGACAAATATAAAACAGATTCACAAAAAACAATGCTCTTCCATTAGCACCATTCTATGGTATGCTTGCTGAGATAAGCCAATGGCTGTGGGAGCTGCTGCTCGGGGCATGGGAAGGCTGCATTTTGCTCCCACTGAATCCCCTTGCCCGGAGGCAGCTCATTCAGTTTCCTTGAGACAGGGGCATCGGCACCGCACCCCGCACTGCCACGAGCTGGGTGGTCTTCCAACCTGGCACTGTGGAACAGAGCAGGCCTGTGTTTTCCTCTGATTGTACCAATAGTCTCTTGGCAAAACAACTAATGAAATTGGGATTGTGGATCCGAAATTTATATCTATTTCATTATTAAACAACTTAATAAAATCTTCTATCAGAAAGCAGAAATTGTGGACCATGTAACACTTAAAGTGATAAATTATTGAAAAAGGAGCTGAGAATGAAGGAGTAACTTTTAATGAAATACCAAGTCTGAAAATTATGTTCCCGGTTTTTCTTTGTGTTGTATGTTTTAAGTCTGTTTATGGCTTTTATAGTAAGAAGTGCCTTGAGATAATTATGCCACAAATCTTAGAATCAACCAGGTGATCTCTCTGCAGCATCATTATGGCAACTTAAGTGATTGCCATAAAATTTAAAAAGAAAAAATGCTTCCTTTTCTGTTTCAATCATCATTATTATGATTCAAGCATTGGAGAGTGTGAGGGAAAGAAGAGAAAGTGGAAATCACTTCATTTTCCAAAATCATAGTTAATGGTTGGACTTGATGATCTTAGAGGTCTTTTCCAACCTTAACAATTCTATGATTCTAAGGCATGTATTTATTTTAATCATTATTATTGTAACTTGGACCAAGGTTATCTAAAACCTGTCTCTCACTATTTTTCTGCATTTTGGTTTTGGAATATAATTTTTGGGCATAGGGTGTCCCAGATTTTTTTTTAAGGGAATACCAAGTTCTACCTCATGTCTCAAAGCATTTCTTCTGTTCCTGACCAGCATTGGCTCTGTTTGAGAAGGCAAATAGAAAGTGACCCTGAGGATGGACACTGCTCTGCATAACACAGTTATTTTAAAAAGACAGAGAGGATCACACTGGATGAAAGCATGATACCAGAGTGAGGTTCTTATACAACACCACGTGTCTTCTTCAGACATAATGTAATTCACCTTCTCAACATCCAGGTAACAGAATAATGCTCTCTAATTCAGTTATTAGCTCTAGTTGCACTTTTCTAACCTCTCTATGTCCCATGCAGTGACAGTCAATCTTTCAGCTATTGAATTTACCATTAAAATCCAGATACCTTATTTCTGCTGCTAAACACCCCTTTCCCCACTGCCACTAAGGTATTTGTATCTCCCAAGCTCTTAACTGCTTCCAAACCTCAGCCTAGCCATCTTTGGTTCAGAGAGCACCCAAATGCCTTTAGATGCTCTTCTCACCTGAAATCTATCATGTTACAATAGTCTTTTTCAGATATTCTTCTCCCAGACTAATCCAAGCCCCCAGTTTACTTTTAATACCAATTACTGCTGCAATGAAAATCAAACCATGTGGAACCAATCAATTGATTCCTCAGAGGAAGGCTGAAGGTGGCAGTCAGAGGGCTGTTACCTGCCTGACCCCCACAGCAACGGAGAGGGACCTCCTAGGTACTCAAGCAGGTAGTTCCCTCCCTCCTCCACTCCTATGGGCAATCAAGATGTGTAAGGCTTGATCTCTGATGTTTTTCCTGAGCTTTTTCCTGTTGTATTGATGTGATAATTGTTTGTATGAACTTGATGTATTAATTAAAATTTCTAATTATGTAATATTTATACTTTGTGGATAAAAGTATCCAGTAAAGCAATTTTACATATGAACTTCACATTTTTATGTTGAAATTGCAGGGGGAATGTAGGGAGGCACCATGCCATACTATCCACCTTTCTTCCTGACTTTTTCTATAAAATTGGATTCTAGAAAGTCTGCTGCAGTCTCTGGTGATCAGAACATAGTACTCTGCATAAGCACTGCAATTGTGACAAGCACTTAATAAAGAGAAGACGAATTTATCCAATCTCTTGACTATGGAAGTACTTCCAGATTACATTTCAGAATCCCTTATTTACTTAATGCTTTTTTTAATTGGTCTGTGATCCTGGTATTTTTCTGCAAAACCAACTAACACTCCTTCTAAACCTATTTCAGCAGTTCAAAAGTCCTATCATATTTGTATTACAACTTTGTGGAATACTTGTTTTCTTCAGTGAGTTCTTCAGGATTTAAGTAAAACTAAAGTGCTGAAATTTACAGTTAATGCTGAGACTGGAGCCGAAGAGTGATTCCCAGCTCTATGTTCAGGTGATGATCCTATGCAAGTAAAAGCAGTGGTCTCAAAGGAATAGCAGTGCAAAACTGTTTGAGACAAATCTACAATCAATAACTCTTATTTGGACGTCAGCAAAATATCAGTTCTTACAGCACAGTGTGTAGGATACTTTATCACAAGAGCTCTTGTGTGCAAAGCGTACCGATTTTTTTAATGCATGATCTTTGAAATCACAGAGAGAAAATTCAATAAATATTTTTCTTCCATTAGATCATAGCAGGTAGTTCACCAGCTGATGCAGTCATCACATACTGCAAGTCACTTATTTCCTGGAACTTAACATCATTACCCACGTGATTGCTTGGGCAAGCTTTTGGCTGTATACTCCTATTGTTTTAACCATTTTGGTCCTGTTTGTCCATACTAACATGCCAAGGAGACACTAGTACACTTTTCCACTGGGTCTCAAATGTCCTCCTTTTCTATGCTTTGATCAACCTTTATGCCTCTGGTAATTAATTCACAGATTTAGTGAGCTTTTGCTTTTCCTAGAAACATCATTCAAATTTAAAAGGTGGAAATTTTTTTCTTCCCTCATAGTGAAGAGTGATCAATCAGCCAAAAAAAAAAATCAAGTGGTGCTATTGGATTTTTAGTGGTCTATGCCCCGATTAACTGTCATTTCTTGTTTTGACTTCCTGCTCTTGATGCTTATTATGGTGGCTATACAGAGACACTGAACCTCTACGGTTCCACTAATAACTAAAATATTTTAACTCTTTCAGGGAAGAGTGAAAACATCCCCAAGAAAAACAATTTTAGGGAGATGATTTTTTTTGAGAGAGAGCTGTTACTTCTCTTTCTACACTTGAAGCTCTCCCTTACATAAATAAATAATTTTTGCAGATGCCAGGAAAAATCAAATTGTGATAACAATTTAATCTGATACATCCATCCCTGAGACTACAGTCTGTCCTTAAAGGAGAATGGACTTGCTCACCAAAAAGGGTTTTTTTCTGTCTCACTCTGCTATGATTATCCACTTTATATGCTTCAACACCAATTGAAAATGTCATCCTAGTTCAGACAGTGTTGGCTAATAAACATGTAGAGGCAGAGAGACTGCAGAAAATGCTGTCCTTCAGGTATGAGACAATTTGAACCAATGCCTGGTCTCTAGAGACAAACAAGACCCAAAGTACAAGGTTGTATATCTGATTACAGATTTCTTGATGATTTTAAAAATATTTTTTTTAAGGATTTGTGGACTCCCATCTCCATTTAGTGCCCAAACTATAGCTGAAAACAGAGTTCACAGAGTGTAAATTCAGCTTAAAGCAGCATTCGGTGTTTTGCAGTGGATTTCTAAATTCTACTTAACTATTACTTTAAGAGTTATTTGGAAGAACTCCTCCTTTAGACCATGTAATCTAAATTCTACCTGTCCCAGCATGTAAGGTGTAGGACTATTATTTACATGTTGTGTCTAGGTTTTGTTATTAATTTGGTGAAGTATAGTTCTCCAGAAAACTTCGGCTAAGGTGTAAAAGATGATTTAGCCACCTCTGTTGCTAGTTCTACTCAGCAGCACAGCCTGTGATCATCTGCCCTCTCATCTGTTTCCCATCTTGTTTTCAAAACAGTGCTCCAAGCAAGAGAAATCAAATCTGCTGATTACTGGCTCTATATTTTTCAGGCATTCTGTATGTCTTGGTATATAAGTATCTTAGTCACAACTTTCCAAACTGTAGAGTGGCACCAAGAACTGAAAAGACAACTAATGACTCTGAGATTGGCTCAGTTGGTTAATACTTGGTGCTAATAACACCAAGATCACAGGTTCAATCCCCTGTATGGGCTATTCACTTCAGAGTTAGACTTGATGATCCTTCCAACTTAGAATATTCTGTGATTCTGTAATCCTTGATAAGCAGTAACAGCAGCATATCAGCAGCTAAAAAAAACCAGCCTCTTGTCTGTCCCCGTCCTGTTGATTCTATTGTGTCAAGTTGATGTTATGAAGGACTCTGTATCAATAAGATTAGAACAATATTTGTGAGAAAGTAAAATCTTGTGTCTTGGCACGAATATATTCAGCTGCTCATAACAAGGTGTAAGTTCCCCTTCCATGTGCACGTGGGCTTCTCAGCACCATGCAGAATGTACTCATTGTGAAAGCTAATTCAATAGGAGAGATATAAGAGGAACTCACCCACAGCTATGAGGCAGCACCATTCACATTTCTCACATTTACGAGCTCTTCCCAGCAGTATGCTCCATTTCACATCTGCATTACAATCTAGCCTGGTGAAATTAGATCCTAATTAAAAATACTAAACATTGAATATAGATCAAATATTGCAATGCCACAGAAGAGAGAATACAATGATTTTCACAACTGTATGTTAAGTGATTTTAAAATCAAAAACATTTTCAGGCTACATATCTATTTTGAGATCAATGGGTTTATTTTATACGGAGGAAAAAACCAGTAATTTTCCTTAAATAGCAGTTTCCCATTTTAGGACATAATGGCCTTGAACAGTGAAGTTAGTGGAAGATTTTTTTTCATTTGATCCAAACAGCATTACATTTAAGATCTTATTTGGATACGTAATCAGCAAAAACTATTAGGTTTATAACATATAGATAATAAAGTTCAATCTTGCATCTATTGAAGATGACAAAATGTTTCTGTCATCAGGAAAATACAGGGTTTAGTGCACATATGAATTAACATAAGTGTCCTTAGTACCTATTTATTATACATGAACTTTATGACCAATATGACTATCACAGAATCATTGAATGTCGAGGACTGGAAGGGACCTTAAAGATCACCTAGTCCCAAACCCTCGCTGCCATGGACAGGGACACCTCACACTAGACCAGATTGCTCAAGGCCTTATCCAACTGTCCCAGGTTAGAACAGTACCTTCCAGGGAAGACGGGAACCTTCCCAGAGTGGAAAGAAAAACTCCTCCATTTTACTATACCCTTCAAATCAAGAGGCTTTCAGTCAAAAAATGTAGAAAAAGAAAGCAACAATTATTTACTTGTATACATATATATAAAATAAAAAAAGGAAACAAACAGTAACACAAAGGTAACAAGAAAATCTGCTGTTAATATTTCAAGCTAAAACATGGACTTTATGCTAGGGTTAATTTTAACTAGCTCATGACTGCAAACTTTTAACAGCTTTGTTTATGCTAGGATTTGAAAAGGTGTTCATAAACAGTGTATGTGAAATTGAAGCTTTCTCTAGCAGTGTGTCAGCGGAGTAAGCATAGCCATGGGGTACATACGGATAACAGCTGCCATGTGAGCCAAAAGATTTTTCACAATGGAGTATCCATTTCTCTCAGTTCCCAGTCTGGCAAGATGGATGTGATCTTGCTGCCAGCATGTGCCACTGCCTGAAACTCTCGCATGCCAGAAAGTTGACTGTTTGCAACATTCGGTTTCCACACGGCATGTGCACTAGAAGGGCAGATTTCCAAACAGCAGAGCTTGCCTTACAGGTGGAGCCACATCACTCAGACTTCCAGACACAATATCATTCCCAGTTTCCTACCTTCCTGCCAGAATATGGTAACTAGACTCGCTAGGGATGATGGTTTGGGGTTTTTTTAAATGGGGCCTCAATTTTGCATAATACAGTCCTGGACACTTAGCCCTGGGGTTAACTTTAACATATGGTAGATGTTGCACATTCCTTAGTAAATTGTCTGCTAGTGTGAAACCAGGAGGAACGCCCTGGGAGAAGATTGTGTCTTTGCTATGAGAACATATACAAAGTAATCAGAGTAAAACGACTCCTCCTCAGGGGAAATCTGTCCCAGAAAAGAACTTTAACATGTAATGACACCTGCAAGAGTCCACCCAAGTAAATGACCGTGGGACACTCCCATTGTGCCTTTCAGAACCACGGGGCAGAGTGGCAGCATGTGGGTTGCAACCATTGCTTCATCCCTGTAGCATGTTTCCCTCCTGGCATGTTCACACAGGTGGCATTGCAATCTGCATTTTTCTTTGGAAGGGTGTAACTCTACTTGTTTATGTTTAATTATCATATTCATCATTCCTCATGAGTTGCAAAAGTGAGTGGACTCCTTGCACCTTGCCCCTGCTGGCCTACCTGCCATTAATGTGGGAGGCAACAAGGCAGCACCTCTGGGAGCCCAGGAATAGGGCAGGAGGACGTGGCAGCAGGAGCTGCCCACCATCAAAGCTGCGTGCTCCGGCAGGATAGCCCCTGACGTGGGGTACCCTTGTAGCAATGCCAGGTAGAAGTCAATTGTTTCTGTCTCTCCCAGCTGTCTGGTGAGGCACAGCCTGCTCTCCCCAAGGTAATGGCATCAGAAGACAAAGAATTAAAAATGAGCATTAAACAGATTTTTCTCTGAGCAAATCCCAGTCTAGGAGCCTGAAGCATAATGGAGCAGCAATGCAATTAGTTTGTCCTTCAATTCCTAATATTCCTGAATTTCTGGCCTGTCTTTTTGCTGATTCTCAGAAAGGGTGATTTGTAGGTGTTTATTGCTGAAATTTAAATTGATTTAAAATGAATGTTCAAATATAGTATGACTTTCAGACTTTCAGAACTAAGTTATCCATATATTACTAATTTTCTAAGGAGTTAATACTTTTTACGGACTCTCAAAATTTATTAGCACACTTCATATTTTATAGTTTATGCCAAAATGCCAATTAACCCACACAATGTGCAGTCAAGACAGATAAGGATTAAGTCCCTACAGCCATGGAAATAGCAGAGATGAAATGACCTGAAAATCATAACCTTAGCTCCTTTGCCTGTAATTAACATAAATTCACCAATGGAGTGCCTTCCCTCTTTTTATTAATCCCTTATCTACAGTCCTGGATCTCTGTTGTTCAAACAATTAGGACAGATAGCTTATGATGTCTTGATTATTTCAGATCTTACTTCAGGCTTGCAAGGGCTGCCTGACCAGGCTTGACAAGCTGGGGGGCATTTGGAGCAGGATACAACCATCTTGCATAGGTGCAATAAATTTCCAGTTATGCAAAAAATGCCAAAGCATGTAACCAACCAGCTCTCCAGCTCCTACTTCTTGCTTGTTTGATTTCCTTGCACATTTCTGAATCTGCATTATGTCTCCTTTTTTCAGTGGCAGCTTTTCTACATTAAATTTTGTCCATTGTTGCCTGCTAGCCCACAAGTACAAGATGCAGTGTAGGACTATAGAGGATATCCTCTTGTACACAGAGCAGAAGCTGGGAATGAAGGACTAATGACCTCGTTTGCAGTCATGGAGGCATGGATCAGGATAGGATGACCAAAATATTTTAATAGGGAGCAGAAGTAATTGCTTCAATGCTGTCCCCCTTGTTTCTAGAGGCACATGGGGAATGTAAGAGCATACTGTTCTGATTCCCCTTGCTGTGAACTGGCATAAATTTTCACACATCTTTTGCTTCTGGTTTGCATTTCAGAGCTGTCCAGCTGTCACTAGAAACAGGGAAATGAGGAGAGCTGCAGATGCGTGTGGTTAGCTGACTAGGATGGTATTTGAAACTGCTGAAGTCCTGACATGGCTACCAGCCACACAACTCCAGGCTATCAGAAAGAAAGTGATGACTGACAGGGGCTCTGAAAGATTGAAGAGTCAGTGTTAGATAGCTGTGGTGAATGCTGTGAGGTAATGCAGAATTCAGATTGGCAAAGAAGTTCATTACAGTATTCTTTTTCTCTCTGTGAAATTACTTCAGATTTAGTCTCAAAATACAAAGGAATACAGATCTTTGTGTGTCCTTGAAAACAAGTAGTGCTGTATACTATTTCTGTTATTTTAAAAATTGTAAAAGTTAAGGTTAAGGGAGGCAGCTGGGCTTCACTGAGACAAGAGAAAAACTTTAAAAGTAGTTGGATGCTTATGCTACTGTTCAGTTTCAGGAAGACTGAGCTGTCTTTTGGTTTAGAAATCTTGTCCCACCAGCTAAGATATTTATGTTATACTCCTTTGTGCACCTCCTTGCATATAACTCACTTGTTATGAAGGAGGGATCTTGAAAGTGGTAAAACGTTCCTTTAACAAGCTCTAACATCAAGAAGGGCTAGAAACCTGCAGCTAAATGAAATGATAGAGAAGACAAGAATCAATGTGCCAGGAAATAAGGCCGTGAGTCACGGTGACAAAAGGATTTCTTAGAGTCACTATTTGACAATCCTATAGTAGGCCTATAGAAGAAAATACATCTAGTGATTTAATAGGCAAAATTGATAGGATTAGAGCAGTGCTGAGAAGCAGCTGATTAGAGTCATCTGTTTAAGATGGAATGACATTAAAAGTAGAAGGTCATAGGATTTAAGGATTTGGGATATTAAGCTTAGAAAAATAGCAAACTCTGAAGTCAAAGCTGCTACACAGTTATCTTTGGCATATTATCAGTTACTGCACCAGGGGAAGAATAGTGGCATCTATGATTGACATAGGTATGTAGTTTGAGCCACATACAGAGATGTGTTTGTCCTACTTCTAAAACCACTAAAATATATTCAAATCATGCATACTTTTTATTTTTAAGGCCTTTAATGGCTAGCCTGGAAAGGTAAAGACTGTTAAAGAATCTTCTTCTCAATATCCATCCTGATATGTGTCAACAGAAACAAATAAGATGAGAAGAAACCAGAACTTGCTATTAAACGATTGCTGGAAAATGCCATGGTACTCATCTGAAATGTGTTATCATTTCTGCAGTGACAGGGGAACAATTAACTGCTAATTGAAGGTGGATCTACTTTCCAATTACAGTACTTTCATACAGGTAATACACACATACTGTCAGCTGGGTCTATGTAGTCCTAGCATATAGAGGGGTGGAGATAGTAGCAGGTTATTTTTGTCTCTCCAGCAACCTTTGGGTCCCAGTTTCTATTAACGCAGGAGTTTCCCTGTCGTGGTATTGTGTCTCTAACTCAATATTATGACATGGCCAACTCAAAAGGGGGCAACCAGTGCTTGTTCTACTAGCAAATCTCATTCACAAGTCATGGTTCAGTAAGACACTATTCTATTGCTTTTAGCTACTAGATTGGAAAATAGCCTATGAAGTGTCCCTCAAGGTAAGTGGTATGCTGCAGACAAGCCACAGATCTCTACTCCTGCCAGGCAGACCATAAATCATCCTTAAACAGTCTATTGTCAGGTGCAATTCCCTTCATATCTGCTTCACCTGATCCCTGAGCTGATCGAAGTTGCCATCAGAACGCAGGCGTCAGTGCTGCTTCCTGTTCCTCTGAAGTCAGAGGAGCCTGAAGTCAGCCTCCCCTGCTGGGAGCCTTTCTGGTGGACCTTTCAGTCACACTTTTTCTTTACCTGAACTTTTTTCAGAATTAATAGCAAATACTGAGATAGACAAAGAATGAAAGACGAGGCTTTAAAAACACAAATCCATTTTTCCCTTTGGCAATATGCAGTCTTTATGGCTGGTACCTTTTCCCACCCTAAAGTTGAAAGTCTGACCATGTTGTTTCACATCCAGTTGGTGTTGGTGAAATCCTTCCCTGTATTTGCCTTGCTCCATGCTGTTTTACTAGATGACTAAACATGCTAAGATGCTGTGGTAAGCATGGAAACTATCTTCAATATTTTGGGGTGAGTGATTTTTAAAGCATATTTCAGTACCCTCTTAATTTCTATTTAAAACATCTATCTCAATACTTTTTGCTCATTTTTTTTTGTACCTAGGATGATTTTGTAATCAAATCAGCATGAAATCAAACAGAACATAATTGTGTGAGTGCACTAATAAACACATCAACTATCTCAAATAATACTGTGCTAAAAAGTTACATATTTTTATGCCTTAAATTTAGCAAACATTGAGTTTGAATGATAAGTGAGTGGGAAAATGACCACGTACACAAGAAAAGACAGAAGAGAGGCAGTCAAGTGAGAAAAAAAAATGGCTTAGAAGGGAGTAAAAATTCTGCAAAATCAAAGCATTAAGAAGTCATTGATGCAGAAAGTCAAGGAAATAAACAGCAATTGGGAATTTAAATACCTAATTAATATTCTCTTGTTACAAAAGGACACCTGCAAAGCATTGACTGCTGGTTTTTTTTGCAGTTACTGATTGGTAGAATAAAAATAAAAGGAGAAAATTGCTATTGCCAAGTGCGGTTAAAAGGAGTTGACAGATTGGCACTAAGTGCTCCCTCACATGGTGACTATCCAGATTGTTATTAGCTCAGCCCATCCTTGCAGATGCTTGTACTCTGTTAGTGCTTAGTGTTATGAGTCTTGATTCCTTCTCGGCTTCCACTATATCATGTAATAGGTTTGGGGAAATACAATAGACTAAATGTACCAAAAGGAAAGCAGTAAAGTATTTTCCCATTATATCTATAGTTCCTTTAAAATTCCTTAAAACTTAACTATATAGATATTGACAAAATGTTAGTGTTTATCAAATGGGAGTTTTCTACACTTTATAATACTACAGAGCCTGAGTCAATATACTGTAGAGTATAAATCTTACAAGATGTGTGTTGAAATTTAATCCCAAGACTTTGTTTGGACTCTCTGCTTTTAGACTGACATATGAAATATTATTGTAGTGAAATAAATACATCAAACATGCTATTACGGCACAAGGAAAATCTTGCATACATACTGGAACAAGCAGAGGATTATCGTGATTGTGTTGTGACTGTACCTACTGACTGACTTCAAACAGGATCTAAATACCTATGTAACAGAAAGTTGTAGCATATGACCCAAAATAATGTGCCAGACAGTGCTTATTTTGCCTTTCAGTGAAAACTCAAGGTAGAAACTAGACATTTTCATTAGAAAGGTGTAACTGCCCCCATCCTGTCCCTGTCACTCAACAGCCTCCCTTCAAAGCTGTCTTCCAGAGGACTTGAATAATATAACACAGATCTTATGTGTTTTAAGAAAGTGGGATTTAAGGACAGGCAAATTGGGGGGGTGGTATAACCACAGCTAATGTGAATAGTTTTTGTGTATTTGAAATTGTGTAGCTATAGGATGCTGCCTGCCTTCCCCTATCATTTCCTGAGAAAGCTTGTTATAATTCAGGAAAAGCTTGTTAGATAAGTGAGGCAGCAGGGTATAACCTACCCTGGCTCTGTTCCCCATTTGAGAGGGCTGCAGTTTTTCTGCTTTGAACCACAGCCATGAGATTTCACGAGCAGCAGAAACTGAGCTCCAAAGAAATAGACTGAAGAATATGAACTAGTTGTGGTGAGACTGGAAAGCACTGACCTCATCAATGCGATGTGGATTCAGCTAGAATGATGTCAACATTTCTTTCCATCCTCCATCTGCCCCTGAGGGCATAACAAAAATAAGTTGTACTTGGTGATCAAATCCACTGGAAGGTGCAACAGGACAAAGAAAGAGAGTATTCTCCCTGAAACTGTGTCCCTTTAACTCCCTTTCCTACTCCCCTGCCAACACTTCAGGCCAAAGCCAGCTGCATCTTCATCCTCTGCTGATATCCTAAATGCACAGTTAGAAATGAGTGCCTTGTGGTTTGCATTATTTCATTTGTTTGTTTCTGTGATGAGTTCTTATTTCCAGAAGCAGCATTTTCTTCCTGAGGATTAATTACTTGGGGTTTTAGTAAATGAAAGCCCTTTTTATTGATAAACAATAGCAAATAATGACAGTGATGAGAATGCTAGTTAAAAGATTATGATTAAAATTAAGTTATACCATTTTTTTCCCCATAGAGTATCCTTTCCAAGAAAAAGTCATTGTATTGACTCAAACTTTGGAAAAAAATAATTTTTTTTAAGGAAAATCTGCCAATGTTAATTGATATTATTCAGCTATCCTCATTTTGCTTGGTTCAGAGTGCTCCTACTTAATTTAGCTGTCTTGATATGGATCTCATCCACCAGGCAAGCTCCTGAGCTTTTGCAACTGTATTTGTTATGATCTTTTAAGAAGTGGGTTAGCTAACAATATATACAGTAATATATACAATATATACAGTATAATAACAGTATAGTTTCTAATGTACAGTTTATGTTTGTAAAGTTCCTAAATTACAGCCCCCTTCATTGTGCAGAAGAAAAGGCTTCCTCAGCACTGTAACAAAAGCCAGAGTGTAAGGAGGCAGCACTAGCATGAACCGTGCTTTGCAGCAGGTCTGATCATCACGTGGTGTGATACCTGAATATGTTACTCTGGAATGAAGACCAAATGCCTCAACAACATCTACCATTAACTGGGAAATGAACGGAATAGTACAAGTGCTCTGCATTTGGTGAAAGGGTGCCCTCCACCAAAATTTTATTTTCAG
>WEIV01003955.1:110358-175621 GCA_013390005.1 Calyptomena viridis
GGCTGCTCTTCGAAAGGTAATGCCGAGCCCCCCGCGTCGCCTCGGGCTTGGCTGGGTTAGGCGGGCCTAGCGGCAGCCGGAGACCCTTGTCAGCCCGGCGTCTTTCCCCGTCTCTGCTTCTGCCGGCCTTGCCGGGCCCCTACGTTCTCCCTGCCCCCTCGGTCGGTCACGTAGTGGGCCCGATGCAGGAAGGTGGAGGGTTCGGGAGGCAGCCGGCGCGCCGTTCCCGCTGCCCTCAGCACGGCCCGGCGCGGGCGCTAGGAGGCGAGGTCTGCCCGGGAATGGGCGCAGCNAGTCCCGGTAGGAGAGTTTGGTCGTGCCCCCGCCGCAGGGCCGCTCTCCAGAGAGTTAACCGGGAGAAGCCCGCGGGGAGCCGGTGGCAGCTGTTCAGCGTGGGCGTCCGGTGCGAATGGGCAGTTCGTGGTGAGCAGCAGCCCGGGGTAAGGCGCTGCATCGGCGCTGAGCAGAGCTGTGCGTGCCGGTGCGAGCGGTACCGGTGCGGGCGGTCCGGGCCGTGTGTCGGAACGCTGCCGCCGCTGTCACATGTGGGAGCTCAGTGACGAAACGCGTCAGACCGCATTTCATCACTGAACCAAAGTCACCGTTCTTCGAGGTTACTGAACTCAAAATATACATTTCACAAACATGTAAATACTTGTATAAGTGTATTTAAACACAAGACGTGAGACTAACGATCGGTCAGCGTTGACTGTTCTCTGTGTTCCCGTGCGGTGTCGGGCGGGGGCCGCCTGTCACGGGGAGGCGGCTGAAGCCAAGCGAGCGCTCACTTGCGCACGCTGCTGCGCCGCCTGACAAAGGTGGTGTTCCCGCAACAGCAGAGAACAAAAGAATGATTCCTTATGCCAACACCTACGTGTTTTCAGTGCTGTCTTCCTAGGCATGCTATTAGGGTAGTCAAGGAAGATAAAGGAAGACCGGTAGTTACTACATGCCAGAGAAAGGCTGTAAAGATGCTTTAAAAATGATAAAACAGCTGCTCTGCCAGGTACCACTCCACTAGTCCTAAGCATTCCCTCTCCCTGGTTAGAATATGGCACCTGAGATGTTGGTTTGTGGAACAAAAAATGCCTATTTTCCTATCTCAGTTGAGAGGACCTTGTGTTTGTTTTGAAAAATAAGCTGTCACGGGCTGTTGTTAACTTCTGTGTTACTTTACAGATTTAGCAAAAAAGACAACAAAAGTTGTCGTCTGCCTGAAAATCTGAGGCTATCAAAAGTTAATTAAAACAATTGAGTTAAATACTGCAATATAGTTAAATTTGAGTACTTTGAGTATTATTCAGCTAATATCAAGTAATTTTTTTTTCTTTGCAGTCTGTACAGTGTGTACTTTTGAGCACTGAAAGTGGGTGCGTGATGTTGCATCTCTTGCCATCTGAACTGCAATATGTATCACAGCAGGGCTGTGTTTTGATGGAGGAACAGTTAGATACTTTCAGCCTAAACTTAGATTCAGATTTCTGCTAGTTCTGATGTGGCTGTTGTTAGCATCACAGAAGGTACTCTGATTATTTAGTAGTCTGTATAAACTGCCTCAGGTGATTTTTCTTCATTCATTTAAAGTAATTTTTTAATTTTGCAATACGTTATATTTTAAAGTGTTATATATATGGATGAGAAAATGAGTACATTTTCTTAATTCTCTTATATTCATTGGACTAATTTTGAAATTTGTATCTAGAAATGCATTCTGCTAGCCTATTAGTAGGTGAGAGACTTCCAGTGATGTTTCATTAACAATTACTTAGGGTATGTATTTTTTCCTTTTAATTTCAAATCAATTGCAGAACTCCACTTGGAGAGTAGGATCAGGCTGTTTTGTGTAGGATTAATCCACACTGCACGGTACAATTTTGATTTTTCATGTAGAGCATTTTATTAAAGCTGGCTGAGCAAAAGTGATTGGACTTGCTTCCAGTCAAAGCAGGGGGGTTGTATTTGATTTCACTGGGGGAAAGATCAAACCTTATTGATCATTAGTAATTGATTTTGTCAGATTTCTGTTCTTTTTTCGTTGGGAGCCATAGAAATGCTTCATGCACATAATGAGTTGAAGACTTGCAATTATACAAGATTTGGAAGAGGAAAAGAGAGAAATATTTAAAACTGGTCTTTTTTTTTTTTTTCATTCTTTTGCGTATTAAAACAGCTACATTTTTTCCTTCCAAACCTCAGGTTGTGACTGGTGGTGTACATGCTACATTCGGGAACATGGTCTTGGAAACGTGTAACAGTTGCAATGGTAGCAGCTAAAAAAAATAAATTAGATTCTGTAATACATTTTAAAAAAGCCCACAGGTCTACTTGATATCTATGACTGTACTATAGTATTTGTAACATCAATTTCTTCTCTATTTCATTTTGTAAGATACCTTATACAGGCGCTCTCATAATTCTTCATACTTGTAGGTAAGCAGACACAAGGCATTAAGAATCTGATTACTTGTTTTATATCCATTATTTTCAGACTGCTTCATAGCAGCTGATTGCGAGGCTGCTGGAGCAGTGTAGTTTACTTCCCATGCTGTGAAGGGTCACTAACTTCATGAATCATCATAGCAAGAAGAAATATGTTTGGAGTTGGATGTTGTGTCTTTGCTTACAAAGTTCTTTACATGTTTGGGAGATAAAACTTGTAATGTTAAGGGTTAAAAGCTGACTTCATATATGTATTTATATTCTATGTGCATGTATTTGTGTGAACGAATTTGTAGGTGGAATTGAAAGGGCAGAACTTGCAAATTTTGTTCTTTACATATTCATCTATCATTTACAGAGTTAATCTTAGTGGGATTTTGTTGTTGTTTTGTTGGTGCTTTGGTGAATCAGCTAACCAAGTCAAGAAAATAATCTAGACACTTGTGAATTTTTTGTTCTCCTTTCAAATGAGCTTTTTTGTTGATTTCCATCCCTGACCACCACTCTAGAATGAAAGGAAAAAGTAGATTAGAACATTAAGTGTGTACTGAATCGCTTCAGCAAGTGGATCTGATGATGATGAGTGCTTTTGAAATAAGCTTTGCTCTGAGGTATAATCTCATAACCATGAGATTTAGTGGATATATCTGCTGAGGCCATCATAGTTATGGATGAGGTGCTAAAATACTTTAACAGCCTTTTCTCTTTTCCCTTCCTTCTCATTCATCTCTTTCCTTAAATACAAAATACGTTTTAGAAAACTATAATAACTAAGGGCAAAGATGGTGTTAGCTGGTGATGTGGAAGATGGCAGGAGTTAAGCAATGAGTGGTAATGTGGGAACATATTTCTTCATAGTATGTGTCTGTTTTGTGTGTCTTACTACTTTTTTAAAGGCATGTAAGCAATTAAGGACTGTACTATACAATGCCTTCAGCCATAAGGAGATAATGTAAGTGCTCAATAATACCAGTCTCTGTCTCCTTGGATCTTTTCCAGTTCTGGTGCAGGAAAGACAGGTTAAAGCAGAATTGAAACTGGTCCTACTAACAGCAGGGTGTTGTAGTTTTAATTGGCCTAAAAAAAAAAGATAAAGAAACAGCTGTTATTCTGGACAAATAGAATGTTTCTTCTTTATTTATGGGATAACATGGCTCTTCTCCAACTGCACTAGGCAACACTACTCAGAAGCAGCATCCTATCCTATACTCCTAAGGGTGTCCTCTGTGAGGACTACGGGATTACATGAAAACAATATTTGCTGGGGAATTGGTGCATTTGTTGGACACAAGGTGACAGGGTAACACACTTCTGCTTTAGAGACTCCTCTCAAGAGAGAAGTTGGTTGAATACTCCAAAAGGATTCCTGACTAAACGGATTTCTGATGTGGTCCAGCAATCTTCTGAGTCAAGTAGTCTGATACTACTGCTTTCTTTACACTTGGCTCATCTATTCAAGTTACTCATGTCTCATCTTTGCATTGTAGTTGCAGTATATTTTATTTCCCTCACCTTATAAGCATCAGTTTGGGCTCAGATCTAATGAGATCACCCAGTGAATCAGCAAGTTAGGCTTATACTGCTTTTATTGTCCTCTGGCCTTGGTGGGGAGCAGTTCTCAAAAGCGATGCTGGTATTCTGCAGTTGATGGAATGGCTCACAGGGACAGAGGTACCTCGATTATATATAGCAACAGCCCTCCAGCTGCACATCATTTACTGTCACTCCAATCAAGGTACTCTAGACACTGAACCTATGGAAATTCATGGCTTTTATGTGACACTTTGCTTTTATAATGATAATTCAGCCCCAAAGGTAAGCTCAGCTTTCTCTCGTTTAGTATGACACAGTGACATAATCCAATGACTGTATATGGGCATGTATATATATTTTTTTGCTAACTGTAAAAATTCATTCAGAGGACAATACATACAGACTTGCAAGTGTTTCTGGTATGTGATGTATACATTCAAATTTGATCTTTGTACTCCCTAAGACACTTAGTACCGTTGTTTTCTCACAACAAAAAGGAGACTAGACAGGACACAAATTTTGGAAGTGAGTGTACAAACTTGGAGCATTTCCAGCAGGCCAAAACCTCAAATGGGAAGGTTGGGTGGGGCAGTGATAGTTATTTCTATTGAAACCTGTTAGTAGGCTGTGATATTTATAGATTTCTTTCCTGCTTCCTTGTGTGTTAAGGAAAATCTGATTATTCAGGTGTAATTCACTTGTATGTAAGTGGATGGATGTGTTCACTGACAGTACCTTTCTCAGTTCTTTCTCTTTTTTTTTAACAATTAATTTTTTTTGTAAGATGACCTGTAAGGTATTTTGTTATTGCTTGATTACTATTTGATAAATATTTAATTCTGTTGAAATGGAATAGGATATTGAAATTGCCAACTCCTCTGGAAAAACATAGGCGATGGAAAGAAAATAACTAAAAAAGCTGTTTCTTTTAAACTTTAAATAATTTTCTTTGTAAAATCAACAATAGCTTGTTAGCAGTAAATACCTCTTAAATATATTTGTATCTTGCTGATTGTCCTATCCATTTATCTGTGTTTCTTTAAACTATTTATTTTCTGTCATTTATATATTTTTTTTTTATATAACCAGCTTTTGTTTTCTAGGGTTGCAGGGTTAAGCTTCAGCCACTAACACATACAACACCTTCAACAAAATAATTGTTTTTATGTGGAGAGCTGTTGTCTGTTTTGGCCTGTCTGTCAGACCAGTGCAGTGTACACTCACCCACCTTGATTCTGTCAGGACTGGCTGGTACACATCTTTGTTGTGTAATGCAGTTGTGTGTTCAGATGTAGGCTCAAGAGTGTTCCTTTAAAATAAGGTGGAGTGGATAAAATGCATACTATTTGAATGTCCTTCATAAAGGGCCATTTATAGATGTGTGTTAGTGTCAGTCTTAAAATTAGAAGTTAAATGGGAAATACGTGCTGAGCTCCAGTAGAGAATACCATTAAAACTGATTCCTAAAATATCCATGTGAGAGAAATATGACAGCTAAACCACAGCTCTGCTGATGGAAAGGTTTCAGTGACAGGTCGCTAGTGGGTACTGGGAGCCTATTCCTGGGATTTGATCTGAGTGCAGATTCCAGTTACTGTTAGAAACTCCAGTTCAGTTGCTCCCTGGATTCCTGTAACCACACAGTTGGATCCAAATTGCCTGTGGCTCTTTCCATTGCTCTTACTTCTGCCTCTGCTACTGATTAACAGGCATTTGCTAAGGATTTGTTCTTGGAAAAAGAAGAGCTTCTGGTATGCTGCCTCTTTCTGCACATCCACAGATCAGTGTCTTATTAGTCCGTACAAAGTATTGAGTAAATACTTTTGGGGTAATCTGTTTCCTTAAATATATCCCTGTTTCCGTAAACAAGGTTGGTGTCTGAGCCAAACAGTACTTATTTGACCTTATTTGTGAGTTTGGGTTTTATTTTCTCCCGAAATTGTTAAATATCCCATGCCTGCAGTAGCTTAACAGATAATTAGCATTTGGTGTTTCTTTGCCTGTCTCAAGGTGGTCTTGGAGTTTTGACAAGAAAGTTAAAATTACAGCATAAAGGTATATTGCTTTCATAAGTGATGTAACCTTATATAATATCCAGTAATATGCTTAAGACTGTAGTTATGGACAATCAGATGCATATGATGTGTATCAACAGTTCCTTGGGGTTGTTCATCTAACACCTTGATTGCTCTGTGGTCTCCCACAACAGTGACTCCTTTCACTCATTGAGCACTTAAAGATTTTGGAGGTGCAGCAGGGATGGGCATCCAGGTCAAGGGAAAGGAAGGCAAATGTGGGTCTCTGATCACTTGAAAGAGGAGGAATCACTAATGTCTTGCTTTAAGGTGAGCAAAGTTTCTGACAATCAGATGGACTGAGAAATTCTGTCCTCTGTGAGAAAGTGTTTTTAGCACATGCTCCTTACTGAAGACTAACTCTGCACCATACAGCATCCACCAGTTTCTGGCGATGTCTTTCTGGTTATTTGAAGTTGTCAAATTGCAGCCAAGGTGGGAGAACTGGAATATTTAGCATAGTCAGTTATAACCTTAGAGATGGCTTTCAGGTGGACCTATAACACAAAGCTGTGACTTCCATACAAGCAGCAGAGAGTAAACTGTAATGATTTTTTTTCCTGTGTAGTTAGTATCTCTCATAATAGCAAATTCTGCTATTGGTAAGCTTTCGTATTCCTGAACAATTGTGATGCCTAATGTGACTATTACTGATGTAACACAATAAAATTTTAATTCTCAAGGTAATTGTATGATTACTGAGAATTGTGAAGAAGTGTAACATCCAGTTAGCCATGTTGCGTATTTTTTAATACATAAGATACATGTATATTTTTATATTGACTATTAATCCAATTTACCTTTTGCAAAGGGAGGAGCAAAATGCTGAGGTTCTCCAAACTACCTTGTATTAATGAAGTATCTTTCAGGTTCACTTACCTAAACCTCATTTTGGTATTATAAATGATGCACTTTAAAGTTTGGTCTGAAATGATGAAAAGCCTTTTCTGCGCTCACAGGTCACACTAGGATAGTTAAAGCAATATAGCTAAATCACTTGCATTTTTTCTCAGTGGGAGTGCAGTAGAAGCTTCCTTTTAATAATATCTTGGCTGTATCAGTTTCTCCTGTTTGGATGGGGGCAATAACCTGTAGTACTATATTAAAAGAAATAAATCTTGCTGACATAGTTAACACTGGTGCAAAAAACAAAGGTTAGGGCTCAGAATATATTATTGGTATAAAATCTTACATTTTTGAGATTGTTTGAGTATTTATACATATATATTTGTCTATCCTTCACAAAAGTAATTGCTCTATTTTTATCATTAATGGAATAACATTACATGTGGTGTAATGTTACAGTAGTAGTCACATTTACTCACTGCCTGTTTGCCATCCATTGAGATACACTTAATATTTTTTAGGTCTGTAAGCAGAAAGAGGAAAAAAACTTAATAGAAATGATGCCAAAATCCTCGCTTCAGTGTTGGGATCTCTTCACTACCTTTTCACCTCTGTTTCTGACTGAATTCAGTACCTGAATTTTTGCTGGGACTGTCATTTACCACGTCTGTGGAACTCTAATCAAAGCGGAAACCACTTTGCTGTAGTGTTTGGCAGAACTTTAAACTATGAAAACTGCTTTTGCACCAATACTGCCTATGTTGACAAATGGTACAAAGGAATGAAACTGCCTAGGCTAATGAGAGATGCTTTCATGCAGTGGCAGAGAATTGCTTATTTGGAAATGAGAGTGTACTCTATAGCTCAAAGTAAAAAGACTCTGCTTACTCAAAAGCAGTTGCTGATCACAGAAGTGAGTAATGTGAAAAGAAGATCAGAGTGGTACATTGTAAATTCCTTCTTGCTTGTGTCTGTTGTGACTGTGTGATATATCTGTTGCTGAGAGAAATGCAGTTGTCCCCATAGCTGGAGACAGACTGCTTCGTGTGCTGTTGTTAGGGGAACTGCTCAAATAAGGTATATTCCTTAAGACACACAGAAATTAGCCTTGATATGGCAACTGCTGAAACTTTGCAAGTGGGCAACATAAATGTGGAACACTAGTCTAGACCAGTGGGCACTACAGTGTGACAAAGCAGACAAAATTAAATCTACATGGAATAAAAGTGAGCTGAGAAATTTTAGGGGTGGTGGGTGAACTTGGGTGGTGGTGATGAGCTCCTCTGCACTTCTCAGCCAGGAGGAGACCTGCACAGCTGGGGAGTTGGAGGGCTTCAACCTCTCGCCAGTTGATTGTCAGGGCTGTGGCTTTCCCAAGCTCTTGGTAACAGATGAGAACAATGTGTTATCAAGACCAGAATCCCCTTTGTAACAGGTGAGACCAGTTGCTTCTATTGAAAACAAAGTTCTAGGTAGTGAGTGGGTCTTGAATATTGTTACGAACATGTGCCTGTTGAGAAGCTTTTCTGCGGTTGTCCATTAGATTTGCTCAAACTTCCTGCTGTTCAAAAGTTGTGGTTGTCCAAAGCATGCTGCCAGATGAGATGATGAGGTCCAGTTGGGTATACTTTATTCCTGTTATGGGCATCATGTTGGAAAGAGTCTGTTGAGAAAAAACCAAGTGGTTAGACCACAAGCAGAAACGTGTTTTGTATATATTGAAGCAACAATTGGGTGGTAATTGAGTGGTTGATTCTTATCTGTCAACTTTTCCCACACGGGAGTATGAGAGAAGGGAGAGAACTGATATGATAAGAGAGTAATCTGAAAATGTGAATAGTTCCAGTGCCAGACATTTCCTAGGATTGCAACACTTGTACTAAATTAACTTTGCAGTGATTGCATTGATGTGATGATGACAAATTGAACTGTAGATGGAGTCCTGGGAGTGCTGGTGGACAAAAATACTCTTCTCAGTGATGTACAGGACAGGAGACTACAAGCGATTTATATGCAGGAAATTCTGTTTAAACCTAGCAAACTTTTTCTTATGATGGTGGTGAAACACTGTGACAGGTTACCCAGAGAGGCTGTAGAGTCTCCAGTTGTGGGTGTACTCAGAAAAACATGCCCATGAGCTGGGCATGGTCCTGCTCAATTGACCATCCAGTGGACTTGGTGATCTCCAACCTCAATCTCCAACCTCAATGTCCAATCTCTTCCAACCTCAGCGATTGTGTGAAATCATAAACATCACTAAATGGCATCTTTTCACAATGCAGGACTCCAGGAGGCCTCTGAGATCTATGTCTGTATGAAGTGTATAAACAGTGCTGGAAAACTGAATAGGAGAGGATTAAGTTGAAATTCACTGTAAGCCTGCAGAAGAAAATTAGGGCAGAGCATATAACACTTGATTGATTTGGCATCTGGATTTTCCATTTGCTGTAGGATGGGTCTTTTGATTTTATTGTAGTCTGGCGTGTGAGTAGACTAAATCAAGAAATAGATGTGGACCTTCTCTACCTGAGACAGGAATTACCTTATGGGTACCAAAAATGAAGTTTGAGTTGCTGTGGTATAAACACATTCTATTCCCTTCTAGAATCAATGCTTAGACTCTCCTACAGCATTAAATTTGATTATAATAGGCCATTTTGAGGATAATTTTAGTTTTGTTCCCCTTAAGTTGATTCTTTTCAACACTACAGTATCTTCAAGATAATTTTGGTTTTGAAAAAATTCACAGAAAGAGGTGCTTAGAAGACAGGGAACAGCAATCACGTTTCTTACTGGAAAAGCTTTTATTCCCTTTGTGTTCAAGATAATAAGAGTAAATCAGTCTTAGGAAAAAACAAAGGAGATGGGCCAATCTTAATTTCACATTCACTAATTGTTTATATAGGTAATATAATGTGTAGTGGAAAATAGACGTGTATGTGACACAGAGTAATTGATACACCACAATGGCATCACACCAGTTTGATGTAATTTTTTTTTTCTATTTTTAAAAAAAATCATTAAAAAAAGTCTTAAGGAATGGCTGTAAAATATTGACTGGTCTAAAAGTGAGATATTTCAAAATGTCTGTAGTTGGACTAAAATGAAACGGTTTGATATTTGACGAGAAACATGCTCTATATCCTAATTAGAGGAACTCTTGTGTGTGCTAGTCTGGAATTGTTATTTTCTAGAGCATTTATAGGAAACCTGAAAAATACTTGGTTTTCTTCCAATTTGGAATGAAATGAAAATTTAGAAATGTCAAAATTCCATCAAGAACAGATGTCTTGACTTTCAGCCAAGACTGATAAATGGGTTTGGTTACAAGGCAACGATGTAGAGATAAAAATGAGATCTCTATAGCATTGCCAGCCTCCAGAAGCATACTTTCTTCACCAGTTAACCAGTTCATGTCTGTATGCATGATGCACAGAAAGTTTTCTTGTGTTTTGTTTGTTTGTGTTTTATTGAAGAAAAAAAGATATCTCTTACCAGGTTGATGGTTTGTGAGAATCATAGCAAACCCTTGAACTCCAGCCTGGCACTTACCTTAAGTTGTCAAGATGAAAAGTGTGCTAGCAGAAATAGAACACTACTTCGTCTTGATTTCTCAGTTTGCTGGGAAAAGAATGTGTTGGTCATCTTAATCTCAAAACCCTCAAAATGTTTATCAGGGAAAAATCATAGCTTCTTTCACATTTTCTTTCTAAAAAGTCCTGTATCTATACCAGGCATTATTTAAAAAATTCATTTGTAAATAACCCAAGTGCATTGACTAAGAAAATGACATTTGCTAAATAATCTGCCATCTTCTCCCAGCTTTCAGACTAGAGCACAGCACATTCAGAAACTATATACAGAGAAGGAGGTAGCTATCAAAGGAAGGATGTTGCCAGCTATTTGGTCCATAAAGTGATTCCTTGATGTCAGTCCTCCATATCCAGTGTTTCATGTACAATCTCCAAAGGACCTCTGCTTCCCTTGAACACCTGTGGCTGACTTAAGACCTTGACCACAATAGGAGGGTATTATTATGGATTTTGTATGACCTTATTTTTGTTTCTTTATGGTGGTGACCTTCTGTCTAGGAGGCAGCTTGTTGGAATGAAGAGCCAAGGTAGTAGCTTCCAGCCTTTTACCTTTTCTTCTTGTTCATGTGTAGAAGTTTTAAATAAAAAGCTCGATTAGTTCATCTTCATATATAAAAACAGTTTTTGGAATCCAGGTGTTAACCACTTGCATATAGTTTTCTCTTTCAGCCTTTTCTTAACTTCACATGGGGCTCCTGTGAGTCTCTTGCAGAGCTTTAGCCTGCTGCTGCACATGGACTGGTAAATCCTAAGTCATATATCACTAGGGGTCAGGGATTTTCATCCTCCCTGCCCAGTGACTTCATAGATTTTCATATGAAGCGTCCTGGAGTCTGTACATCAGACTAGTTGTCTTTCTTCCAATATTAGTCCTTTTCCTAGATAAATTTTAATGTAATAAATGCATTAATTTTGTGAAACTGTATTGCATCCATAAAGAGATTTTTGTCATGCAGTGTTTTTGGATTATTTGCATACTATAAGGTCTGCTGGTGGTGTAAATTTCATTTTGTTTGAGGTGGTCAAACTGATTTATACCAGTTGAGAATCTATGTTTTTCTTTAATATGATTTATTTACTCATAAAGCTCCTGAGTCTGATAATCTGCCACTATAAATCAGAAATTAGCTTTTGCTGAGTACTGGTGTTTTATCAGCATAAAACTTGTATGAAAGACAATAAATTGTATAACGTTATGTATGGTCATGTGTAGCCATTGAGTTTTAGTAATTTAGTAATTAAGGAGCAGAGGCCATTCTATCTGTATATCCAGGTAGAAATCAAGAAGATTTATATGTCCCTAATTTTTTTTTCATTCCATTTTTCTCTCCTTTACTAAGTGCCACACTTCCCTCTTCAGGGACTAGTAGTACGTGTGCAGTTCTGTTAGAAAATCTCACACACACGTTAGTTAACATTTGATGTTAACTAGGAAGACTTGTGCTTTTTTCACAGAGTAAGATGTGGGCCCTTGCTCCTGCACGGTGTAAAGTGATGGAGCAGTCAAAGGGATCACGTGCCAGCCTTGCTGCTCCTTCCCTCATCCCTTTAACAAGAGCACCTCTAACACCAACTAAAGATGTCAGGTCTGCTGCTCAATGAGAGCCGGCTGGTAAGCAGCTTGTGGACAACTTTCTCATGTCCTGCCTCAGTTCTCCTCTTGCACAAAGCTACTTTATGGTGGAGAAGGTGGTCTGATACATCTGTGCAGCAGTTGTATGTCCTGTCAACATGTATGGGGTGGCCTGGAAGTAGTATTCTGATGTTGCCCTAGTAGGCACTGTGCTGCAACTGTGTTGCTGTCAGTCCATGTGGCAAGTAGCCTAATGTGAACCCAGGTGTTCTATGTAAACTGTAGTCACTGCCAGAGTAACAATATAAACATCTATTAAGAGCTCTGAGTACAAACAAACAGAAAAAGAAAAGTGTCATCCTTAATGATGATGATGTTTGTCCCACATGTGATGATTTTGTGATTTAGAAATACAGTTGGGTGTGTGTACACGTGCATGTTAAAACGGGGTAAAATTATGATCTCCAAGACTGTCTCAACAAGTCTCCCACTCTGCTTCACAACAGGGCTCTCTTTTTTTCCTTGCCTGGCAGTGCTGCAGGTATTTGTTTATATTGAATGACATAACTAGGCCTCTGAATGAGTACACTTGCATAATGAAAAACACACTGGATCCACCCTGTATATTCTCACAGTTTCCTTTCACCAAGCTCTCTTCAAGGGAAGGCTCGACAAATATCCCTTCTCAGCTTTGGCAATAGAAGAGCAGGTATCCACTAGACAACTTAATCACAGGAGTGGGCTTTGCATCCTCCCGAGCCTCCACAATTCTAGCCTGTGGGACAATAATTGAAAGTATACTGATCTGGTTTTGCTATTGACGTTGAAAGAGTGAGGCTCCTGACCAGAAGAAGTCTAACTTTGAGTATTACAGTCAAGCAGAGGACTAAAAATTAGTGTGCTTGTATTTTCTGCTAATGATTTTGGCTGATTATTATGGCGCCTGAGATTCTTTTTTATAATATGAGCATAACTAGGGTAACTGCTTATTGCTTTTCAGAAGTTTTTGCATTGTTTAATGAGAACTATCATGAAGAGCAAGAAGTTTTCAGAATGCAGCCGTTCTGCTGAACTCCTAAGCCCCCTTCCTCCTGGACAGTTTACAGTCTTAGAGGTGTAGTTCCTTCTGTTCTGGAGTAATTTCACAATGTGTCTGGGTTATATAAGGACAGAGCAGAAGACGGAAGATGAAAAATTTCACCTTCACACTTCAGTTTTATGGGATATTTTTCTCCCCATCTCTTTAGTAAGACTTAAGTATAAGATCCCAGTGATTGATAGTTGCCGTCAACTGTATGAAACATCCACTTCTAAAGAAGCACCATTAATCAGTCCCATTCATGCTTTGACAAGAGCATCTTTTCTGAAAGAAGATGGAATTAACTACAAAACATGCAGAACTTGTGGGAACGCTTAACAGAACTCTGTTTTGGAGAACCTAAGTCTTGGAAAAAAAAGCACTTGCTCTAGCAGCCACTGGAGAGTTCACTTTTTTTACTTTTTAACACCTTCTTAAATATTTTCTTGCCTGGAAATTTTCCAGCATATTACTTAAAAGAAACAGAAGAAACTCTTTATGGTAACAAAATGCAAGCTGTCAGAATATCTTACTTTTAGTGGTGTTGTCTTTTTGCCATCCATTTACAGTGTGCCCAGAAGAGTCATACACAGTAGGGGTTTTTTCCTTCCTCATTTCTTACCTCTGAAATTGTATTAAAAACATAATAATAATGACAAAAATAACAACAACAATAGTAATAGTAGTGGTGATGATAATAATATATTTGCCTGTTCCAAAAAGGTGTTTTCAGATTCACGTCTGTATAGTGAACTTAATGCATGTGAGCAATTGAGAAATGTCTGAGTAATAATATGATGGCTGTGTAGAGATGAAAAAATAGCAGAAGGAAATGCTGATGCTTTTCTACATAAGCACATTGTAATGCTTGGCATGAAGATCTGTGAGTAGAGGAGAGTTGCTGTGTGTGGCAGTGCTCTATGCCAAAGGGACGTGTCCTTTTTATTTGGCTAAAAAGATACATTTTGAAATGCAATACAAATCTGTATTTTAATAATGCTTTTGGATGCATGAATGGCATTTAGGACACACGGTATAAAAAGTATTTATAAAGTTATTCTCCTGTAATTGTTATCATTTTAATGAAGAACTTTTTACTCTTTGGTTTTATTTATGAGAATAGTACATTAGTGAAGTGAGTTTCATCTCTGTTTATAGTTTTAGGTTTAGATCTTAGTCCTGCAGCTGGATTATTTATGCTATAAATGAAATAGTGATAAAACGGCAGAACAAGCTGAGTGATTTTGGCATTCCAAAGCTTCTTATCAGCGTTAAGTAATGTATAATAAATGAATGATAAAAACAGAAGTTGGAATACTTCTGTGCCATCAATAAATATTTGCATCTCAGATGACAGATCATGAGAAGTCAACCCCCTCATGCGTGTGAGTAATGTAGATAATTTTTGTGGAGATGCAGCAACCACATGACTTGTGGTGTGACAATCTGCTGCTCTTCAGTATTTTGACACTTCTGTTGCTTACTTGGAATTTAAAGTTTAAGGAATTAATTACTCCCGAAATGCTTCCTGTACTTGCTAGGTAAAAATCATTAATGGAGAGGTTGAGGACCAGAGATAGGAATGAGGTGAAGAAGTAGAATTGGAAGGAACACAAAAGTAGGTGTCTTCTAGAGCGTGAGACTAAAGATACAATGTGTGGGGGTAAAACATGACCACGACGCAAGTCTGTGCAATTGGGAGGAGTGTGGTGTAACCAGGTGTGCCCATTTGTTTGTGCTCACCACAAACAATGTGTGTTTGCAACTATTCCCTTCAGATAAAAAATTCAAAGGTATATGAGAACACTTGTATCTTACGAAAGGAAGAGGCTTTTTGTATGTATTCTTTGTCTTCCTCAAGTTGTGCATGGGACAGATCTGAAAATTCTTAAGAATTAAAATTTTACTCTTTTTTTTTCCTTAACTAGAAAGTAGAAAGCCATAGTGTTTGTATCATTGCAATCCTGTCCCACTTGGAAGGGTGTAGCATGCCCAGCCAACACCCCCACCTTCTTGCAGAATCTTTGATGAAGACAGCTGACTAATAAGAGAGAAAAAAGATGCCAGCTGGCTAATGTGACCCAAAATGATTATGGACTAGGATCTTTATCTCTGCTGATGACATCTAGAAATCTGTGATTTGGGAGGGACAGCACTCTTGCTCCTCCTTCCAAGTTAAGTCAATAATAACGTTCCAGTTTTGGTTGGATAATGTAGGTACTGTTACTTCTGGCAGATCTCTGTGACAGATGAGATCCTTATCATTCACCAGAGCCCTGGATGGTCAGTGAGACCAGCAACTGGTCTGAAAGGAAACTGAAAAGAAATACAAGAGATGTGTATTAAATGTCATTAAGGTAGATGTTTTCCATCTGTAGAAGTTACAAATAGCATTAAAATGAGCCAATTTCTGATTGCTGAGCTGAGAGCTCCAAGAACAGAGGAATTACAGCTGAGGTGACAAAGCTCAGTGTAGTCAGGAAGAATGGGAGATCTTGAGGTTGGAGCAAGTAGGTGAAATTCCAGTTCGAGGGGCCTTTTGTGGGGAAGTAAGAGAAATAATGGTTGCATTCAAAGAGCTCTCTAAAGTGGACCTTTCTTTGTCCATTGCAACTGTCTGACAAACTCTGCTGTTGGCAAACCAAGACAGATAAAAGAATTCTTGATTTTAAGATAGAGGGCATTTTCAATCAGCTAGGCAAGGCATCCTTCAAATCCTTGGGCTATCATGGTACAAAAGTATGATTAAATGATTTACTAAAACTTAGAGTGTTGCTCTGATGACTTGATTAGCACTAAAGATTTCTTTTATAACATTAAGAATATAACATTAAAAATAATATCAAACAATTGTTCTTGCTTTGTGTTGTACTGTAAGAGGGAAGTATGTACCTGTGTGTGAGAGAAAAATGGTAATGTTCAGTTATGATTGCCTGGATCATCTAGAAGCACAAGATGTTTTTAGGTATTAATTTATAGACTTAGCAGATGTTCATTATGGCAAGAACCCAATAAAGGACAAGAGCTGTTCTCTGAAAGACTTGTAGATGTTTTCCCAATAGCTGAGGCTTAGAAAAAAAATGGAGAAACACCTATTTCATAAGGGACATCTTCTGTTAAGTTTGTGATTAGACTGCCGGTCACAAAATAGGTTAATGATCTTACAAAACAAATTCAAACAATTGAAAAAATTTACTTTCTTTACTCAATAGAGTTTGAATGTTCTTTAGAGTTTCTTTTAATTTGTATAACACATTAGAGTAGCTTTTTAAATAAATGAAGGAAAAAGTAATTTCCAGTTTCATTTTTGAGTACACTGTAATTTCAGCTATTTCAGGTATTTTAGAAATAAAAATAAACTTTATTTCATATAGAAAACAAACCTGGTTGACAATGTTGATTTGCTATACATCTTTAAAGAATAATGGCAGTTTCTGATTGAATTGTGGAACACGAAACGATACTTCTGCAAATGAAGCTTCTCAAATTATTGTACAATTTATCTATTGACTAGGATGGTGAAAAAACACCCTTTTGAATCTCAGACCGTGTTTCTCATTCTGGGGCAGTATTTAAAAATCCAAGATAAATAAAGGAAATATCACTTAGGTAAATACAGATGTACTATCTTATCACTGTTAAAAGGATTAATATAAAAAGAACTTCACAAGTTTCTAAAAGCTAAAGACCTGTACTAGACCATCATGCATGAGCATAGCTCAAAAAGAAATACTGAGCATTAAGATATAGGCTTCAAAACCGAGCGAGTCAAAGCATGCTGGATGTTGCTGCCTGACAATGTAGTGGTTCCAGGATGTTTTTAGTTTGGCAATTTTCTCACAAATGCTTGTTTTTCGTACCTTGCTTTGTCAGCTCTTTATGTCTACCTTAAGAATCTCATCACTGCCATTTCTTTGCTTACCTTCTGATCCAGTAGACATTCAGCAGAGGGTCCAAATTCCAAATGTCTTTGTGCATTCAGGTCCAAAATGCCTCCCCTCCCTAAATGTGTCACTGTCAAAAAGCCTAATGAAACAAACATAAACTAACTAGCCAAAAAGAAAATCCAAGCATTTTCCTCAGAATTTCCATAGCTGTTTGTCTAAGGTACTGAGGCAATAATTGTTTATAGCTTTCTGAGTTAAGGGTGAAAAATTATTCAAGACAATGAAAGTTCAACTGTAACTGCTATAGATAAGATACAGCTTAGAAACAAAGGCCAGATGGGGCTGATTTAGATGAGTTATGTGTAGCATAGCCTTAGGTTCAAAGGAATTCAGCCAAAGGTGGGAAGGGTAAAAGTAAAGATACATTAAAGACAAAGGCTCCCTGTGCACATTCTTGAATTTAGGATGCGTTCTGTGTAGTCTGTTGCTCAGCTCAATACTGTGCTCCAGATGGCTTTTCTGGGTGGTCTGTGATCGTCCTGGATTCACTGGTGAGAGGAAAAGGATTTAGTAGCATAATACAAACTCTGCTTAGCACCTGTGTGGAAAGAGAAATTATGTTGATTCCCGTTAATTTTAATTAAATGGCTCAAGACTGGTTGTGAATTTTGCCAGCCAGATATGCAAGTGTCACATTCCACAATGGTCTTTACTTCCCATCAAAGCAAGTGAATAAGGCACTCCTGCCTAACAGCAGCACCTTCCCCTCTTCCTCCAGCACTTGCTTTCCCTCCACTGAGGTTCCTTGGCCGCTTCTAAGCAGCATGTCCTCACAGGGAAGGCAGCAACACCAGCAGTGTCCAAGGCCGCTGCCACCACGTTGGTAGAGGAGGCAGTTGCCAGTAAGAATTGGAACTGGTTCCCCCACAGCCTGTGTGGCAGGCCAGTGTTCCCACAGCTGTCAGCTGTCAGCTAATGTCCTGTGGTACTCAACCATGTGAGGTTGTGGTATGTGGCTTGCCAAACCAGTGTGCTTGGCCATCACTGCAGTAAGCCAGGGAGTTGGTTCTTTGCCTTCTTGCAGTAACTTGTCGGGCAGCATATTGCATGTGGTGGAAATAGGGTTCAAGAGAGATTTGTTTTAGTATTTGTCTGATAGAGAATGGCATATATTTATTTTTTTTAATGATGAAGTAGAGTGCCTTCTGTCTCTGCAACAGAAGGAGAGGAATGAATAAAAATGAGTAAGCTGAAATTGGACTGACTCAGTCCCTACATTTTGTGAAGATTTAAAAAACTTCTTAATGCTTTTGTGACAGTGAATATATGAATTGCAGTGTGTGAGTCCTTTTTTCCTAGAAGAGAATTGTTTAAACATAAAAAGGGTGATGAGTGTATATAAAACCTAGTATTACAGTTCCTCATTGGAAATTTAGTGTAAAAATGGAGATATTGATGAGATTTCTAAAACTGTTCGCCATGAGGCTGTACAAAATACAGTAGCAAGATGTCATTAAAAGCAGCAGATGTTATGGTGGTTTTGCTGCAAGTACCGTGAAAGTGAAAGCACAGCAATTTCTCTATTTTTGCCTCTTCCTAGACTATCTTTGTCTGCCTCTTGCCCCTCTCCCTCTACTTCTATTTTTTGACATGCGTTATTTATTTAGTTGCTAATGGACCCTGGTAGCATTGAGTACATTTGCTCTAGGATTAGGATTTGTGAATTGGAAAGACTGTAATGATTTAATTTTTCCCCCTTCCATCTCTAGTTGCATAGATGACCCCCTTGCTATGTACGAGGCAGAAGTAATTTGGACCTTCATGACAGGTCTGTAATTGATTCTCATTAATTGATTCCTTCAATAAGTACTGAAAGCAAAGGGGGAGGAGGGCTGGAGAGCAACAGCAGTGAGGTTGACTAGCATAAGATTTGACCTAGTTTTTCAATCTGCATGGCTGTGCAGACAGACTCAGTTATAAATCTGCTCCTTTACAAGGGCTTTTATTTTTTTTTTTGTTCTTTGTGTGAACAGCTGCATTTGTTTTAAATGTTCATATTTGGTGTGTTAAAATATTAAATTTTGTCATTGTATAGTGTTATGGAAATGTGCATGTGTGGTGAGGAAGGAAGGGAAGGCACCTACTTTTGGTGACTTGCTGTGGGGTTTGCTGCTTTCCGCCCTGCCACTCGGTTGTTCTCCTTTGTGTCTTACTTGATACCTGTGTGACATTACCTGCTTGGTTTTTTGTCCTGCAGTATTACTATTTATATTACTAAGTATGTGAAATACTCTTTACATTGTGTACGAGTTAAAAAGTTTTGATTACATCTCTAAATTAATCGTTTTGCCATCTTATATCTATTTATACCAAGCAGTCCTGGCCTTTGCTTGGTTTACTTGCTTATTTTTCTTCCCTTAGCAGTGAAGCACCAGGGATTAGTACTAAATACTGTAACAGCATGGGGATTCATGACAGACTGTCGACCAGGGCTTTGATCCTCCAGATGCTCTGAATAAACATTACAACAGATATTTGAAGAGGAATATATGGTTGCTGAATAGGTTTATGTATAGTGTCTGTCTTATTTTTGATCACAGAGAGGTTTCCTTCTAGAGCCATTCCTTAACTGAATGACAGGGATTTTTTTACCATTTCTGCATTCTGCAATAACTAGTTTTGTTCTGGAACCACTTGCGTCTGCTACAGGAAAACCATACCCAACTGAAAGCCAGGAAACTGACTTCTGTTCCTGAAGCCGCTCTGAGATATAGCTGAAGCTGCATCAGGAAATTGCTTAAACCCATCCTTTGTGGTTACAGCCTGTCCTCCTACACTCTCTTTCATTCTGCTATAGACAGTGGCCCTGGAGTATAGCTTCATGCTGCTTTGCAGTTTCTTACTGTTTGCGTGTAATCTCTGCTCTCTTATGGCGCTGGCTGTGGCTCCAGGGTTGGTTCTTGCCAGCTGAAGAGGCTCCTGAAAGAGGGTGAGAGTGCCAGCTCTCAGTCAGCAAGGAGGGGACCGCAGTGATGGGGAAAAGAGCAAAGCTAAGGTGATGCTTGGACCAGAGAAGGTTCTGTGGGCTTCATGGAAACTCCTCAGAGATTCTCTCTCCTTAGCTGGCCTGTACATGTCAGTCAATAATATTCCCCTGCATTAGGCTTGGAAATGGATGCATGCTGCTGTGACCTTGGTGTAACACCCTTCACCAGCCTTCCTTCTTCCACTCCACTTTGGTTTTACAAGTACTTCTCTCTGAAGCTGGAAAGATATCACTGTAGGTAGAAGTTGATCTCGCAGTGGGATGAATTTGTCACTATTTCCTATTGTAAAGCAAAATTTGGGACTATGCCATAGTCCAAGGTATTCTGAGGACTTCTGTTTTTCTTTGTGTTCCTGCCTGTAGCTGATGGAGTCAGTGGACATGCTGTTTGGGAGCCAGGCTGTATCAGTAACATTTCTCTAAGGACAATGGCTGACATGCATGTCAAGAAAGTGACACTGCCCAGGAGCTGAAAGGAGGTGCCTGCTCTCAGGAGCTGCTCTGAGTATCCTTCTGAGGCATTATATCTCGCTGGCCTGACGTTTGCCATCCCTTTGTAAGTGAGCTATGGTCTTGGGCTGTGATACTCTGTCGTGTATCCTGGATATAGATGTCATGTCTAATTTGTTCTCAAGGGAAGGCAGAGTTTGATCTATGATTCCCTGTGAAGTTGGTAATTACCATGTGCTCTCAGTGCTTGCAAAGCCTTGCTGCAGTTCGGGCACTGTGCAGATACTTAACTGATGTGAATGCTGAATGTGTTGGAGTGTATGGAACAGGGAAGTGCAAGGGGCTTGACAGCACACTGGCCAAGTGCATATGGTGCATATGGTGGGCTGCAAGTTTATAACACTGGTGTTTGCCTGGGCAAATGTGGGTAAGGCTTCTGCATGAATCCTGCAGTGCCTCCTACCTAGGTGTTTCCCCTCCCTGTGCTACTTCTTCCTTTCTTTGTGTTCTTGCCAAGGACACAGCACTCCACAGTTCAAGTGCAGCAGTATTACAAATGGCTAATCTATAACTCAGCCGGGTGAGAGACTGGCTGCCACTTCCATTTGTGTTGTCAGACAAAAATACTAAATAACATTCCAAATAGATTTTGTGATTTTCATCTGAGCTGCCTCATGATTGTCCAGGTGCAGCAGAGTGCTCAGTTTACTCAGAGCAATGGGATGATCTCTGAATATCTATGGAACAGTCAGTCTCCAACAAGGCAGTGTGTTTGTGTCATAAGTTCTACTGGGAGGGTTTTGGTGGTTGGGCTAGCTTAAACTGTGCCTTCAGGAGTATGTACATTGCTGCTTTTCTCAAGCTGCATCCTGATATTACCTAGTCACAGCTCGTTTTAAAGGCAAAATGTTTTTCATTTTGACTTTTTAATTATTCTCTTAAGCAAGAATTACTTGATGACTAATGCCAGGAATTATGTTTCGTGCTATTTAAAAAATAAAGCTGATGGTCTACAATTGTGTAAAAAATCTTCTATAATGTTATAATTATAACTCATATGGGTTCCCAGTTTTGATTTTTATCCCAAGCAGCATGCACTGCATTGTGTTTTGAAACAAATAAGTAAGACATTTCTAATGATCTGAAGGAGGTGAAAAGGCATATGACACCCTAAACAGAAATACAAAAAGTAACAAATACTTGCTACTGGAAAGTTTTAAGTAACTATTATCTTACAAATAGGTTTTGACCAGGCAGGTAAGTGCTCTGTCTAGTTTTTAGCAATCTAGTTTTCACAATCTGCCTCCTCCTATTTTTTCAAACTCAATAGTAAAAAGCCGTATTTTGTGTTACTGTCTCAGCATCATTTACTCTGACATCTTATAGCAACCACGGAGGGGTGGGGGGATGGACACACAGTGTTATGGTGTCAGGCTCCCACAAGGATCACCCGCCCATTTTTTTTTTTTTTTTTTTTTTTACACCTTCTGCTGGTATATGTGGGCAGTCATATACCAATACTATTAGGGAACCACATTTTAGTCAGGTGTCCTTTATGAGATCATTTGGAGTTGTAGTGTGCAAGTTGTTGACAAAAATCTTGTAATGAGCTAAAAGAAAGGGCAAAATACACTTGTGTATTGAGCCAATATGTAAATCGTTCACAAATACCCAAGCTACGAGATAATTTCTTTTGTTGGAAACATGTTGCAGCATTTTCAAGTGCTGTCAAAACTGGTGGGCCAGCATTGTTCTCACATGGTGAGCTCATGTGGCTGGCTGGTAACTGTGCATGCAGCTCACCAGTGCATCCTGCTGCATGGCTCCCTTCCCGGTCTGACTGGCTGCAGCAGCCCAGGGAGTCGTTTCCAAAGTGATGTTTGGGTGATCAGCTACCAAATCCTATTATTTGTTAATAGGATTTGTTCTTGCACTGTTTTGTCCGATCAGTAATTGTTTATCGCGCATTACAAGTACAATGAGATGCCTGTCAGCTGTATTATGGGCTTTTTGTGTGGGAGACTCATTTGCCTGCCATGGCAGGTTTTGCTTTGGGACAGCCTCAGTGTGGAAGGCAGAAAACATAAGGCTCTGCATTTCGAACACTGCTGTGTAGTATATCCTGCACTCTGGTAGGCACTAGTTTCCCTGGCTCCCCAATAGGGGGCAGGACATACAGAGGGGTCACTAAGCTCATTTAGAGGGCTGGGCGTTCTGCACTTCTGCATGCAGAACTGCAAATGTCTTCCAGATTGCTTCTCTACCTGTCTAAAAGAGTGCCCTGCTGAGGTGGCAATCAAACAAGAAAGCATTAAGAAAATTCAGCAATGGAATAGAAAGGTGAAAAATCTACAAGAAAGCTTGGGAGCTAGTGAGAATTAGTTGCTTTTTGTCTTAGTTGAATGTTTTGATCAGTCCATATGGTATTTAATGGTCATTACAATGTAGGTAGAAACTACTTCTCAAAAGGGATCTGCCTGAGCTGGGTTTTGAGATTTCAGGTGTGAGCATTTGTGTAGGTAATTTTACAAATCTTTTGCTGAAACACTTCTTTTGGAAAAACTAATTCATAATAAATATATCGAATTGTAAGTATCCTAATATGCTTTTTAAATCCCTTTTCTCAGAAGAGAGTACTTTTTAAGAAATATGAAAGTCATGTTTCCAAAGCAGAATCTGAATATAGTCTGTGATGACTTGGCTTGAGCTTCTAGAGAGTTCACACTCAAGTTTGCTGGTCACAGAATCAATTAGGTTAGACTTAAAAACACCTTGTCAAATAGACCATGGCACCAAGTGCCACATCTAGTCTCTTCTTAAACACCTCTGGAGAGGGTGACTCTACCACCTCCCTGGGCAGTCTATTCCAATGCCCAATCACTCTTTCTGTAAAAAACTTCCTCCTAATGTTGAACCTAAACCTCCCCTGGTGCAGCTTAAGGCTGTGCCCTCTTGTCCTACTGATAGTTGCCTGGGAGAAGAGACCAACCCCCAGCGGGCTACAACCTCCTTTCAGGCAGTTGTAGAGAGTGATAAGGTCTCCCCTGAGCCTCCTCTTCTCCAGGCTAAACAACCCCAGCTCCCTCAGCTGCTCTTTGTAGGACTTACGTCCTTTGTGTTATGTGCTCTTTCAAGATCTGAAGTTTGTGCCACACCCAGGTAGTGTGATGACAATGTTTAGGAAAAGAGCATGGCTACAAATCGTGCAGGCAGGCTCAGTTATTTGCTCAAACACAAATGCACACTTGTAACCGACAGACAGAGGTTTGGGCATTACCTTTCTTGCAGCACCTGCCCTCGCTCAGGAACTGGTTGCAGAACCCATGGAGCAAGGCAGCAGGGTAGGATCCTTGTACACCTCAAGCACTGAAATGTTTTAAGAACTAATTTTTTTAATGTTCCATTGAATATAAAGCATCATCTATCTTCTCTGCTTTCAAATAATGCATTCTAATGTGGTCTAACTGAATGAGTTCCTGTTATAGTTGAACAATATCGTTTCTCAAAACTTCTTAATATTTTCCAGGAAGCCATTGCTGAACTCTTTCAGTTCTTTTCTGTGTCTTGCTACAGTCTTTTGTAATAATATTACTGTGTTGTTAGAGTGATCACTATATCCTTCATATTTTGGTCTTCTGGTGGTAAATAGATGAAAGTAAAGAAAACAAATTAGAATTTAAGAGGACATTGATGAGAGAAGTTATTGTGTAATGATCAGGCTAAGAACTACTGTGGAGGACCCTGGAGGAGTAGCACTGACTTTTTACTGGGCAGGGCTACATTATTTGTCAAAATGATTGCTGAGACTTTTGCTTTTTTAGACAATTGCTATGAGCCACTCAGCAACTTTTGGGTCATGCCCAAGTGGCAGATAACTGCAATTTCCTTTGCACCTTGGGATCTGCCGTGGTGGATGAAGTAGAACTGCATTGAAAGTGTGTACATGCCAAGAGGCCAGTGGATGGCATGCCTTGGCTGTGGCTTTAATGTAGACACAGGTATTCCTCACTATTTTTAAATGGTTTTTTCGCTCACATATTTAAGATATGACCAGAGTAAAAGATAAAGTAATCCTGCAGGACAAACGAAACTGTCAATCTTTCGTTTCTTTCTGTGCTGTCCTCCTGCCCTTTTCTTTGTCCAGCATCTAATCCCATTTGGACCATGTGTCTTTGCATATGTAGATGTTTTATGGTTGACTCTTCGCTTTGGTTGTCCTAGACTTGCCAAAAAGGGACATGTCAGCACTGTGTTTTAGAAGGTGGCAGGGAGGAGTAAGAGACAAATCTATAATGTCAGGAGTGGCACAGAAAGGATGCTCTGGGATTGACTGTTCATTTTTACCCAGTGCAGGAAATAAAGCAGAAATGAAACTGACCAGCAATGAGTTCAAATTTAAGGGAGATGATTATCTTCACACAATCTGAATTTGTACTGGGGAGCTCTTCCATAGGCTGTGGAAAGTTTTCATGAGCAAAATGGGCTACTAGTGCAGTTTGGGGAGAGAGGGGGTCAGCTCTTTGGAGACTGCTATGTGCAAAGATGCCTTTTTTGGTCTAGAAAGTCCCTAAGTCGGAACTTTTTCTAGAAGTTGTGGGAATATTTTTATCTTCACTGACCTTTAGCAGTGGGCTAGAATTTTGGAGACCTGAATTTTACAATTGACCCCGACTTGTGTATCCTGATTTTACTGTGTGCAAAAAGAGTGCAAGTGATAGCCTTCAGCATTGTATCATCCATACCTTCTAGACCTTTGGGGATGCTGGTGGAGGGCGGCTGAGAACAGGCACCATGTGTGAGAGGTAGGAGGGTACTAGGGTGTATCTCCCCTTCCATTCCTTCTCCCTCTGCCTGATCTGTGCTTGGAAAGTTACAGCGTGACTAAACTCTTTATTTTTAGACATTACAAAGAAAGAAAGCATTAGACAGCTGGCTGCAAAAATATTTGTTTGTGACCTTTGTCTTCATTTGTGCAGTGCTTGTTGCTATTCTGGAGCATGTAGTTCCTCCCATTTCAGCTGTTCAGTCTTACAGAGTTTAGAGAGAAACTGAAATGCTTATATAGCTTTATCCATACATATATTTTTTTTAAAAATTGCTTCCATATTTGTTTGTGTCCAACTTTCAAAGTAACATACTAAATGGAAAAGCAGCCAGAACACTGCTGGTAGAGGCTGCACTGAGGTAGTCTCATATCAGTGGCTGAACACCCTTTGCACCAGTTAGTCATGTTGTGAACTAACCTGGAGTAAGGATTAAATAGGTTTTCCAACTCAGTGAGGCCAAAAGGTGTAACAGTATGAACAGGGTCTGGAATTGGGGCTGTGATCAGCGGGGTCTGGCCTGCAGCTTTTGATGGGAGCTAGCAAGTATGGAAAGGTAGTTCAAGCCAAACTGATGTTACTGGTCATGGTTTTTATTACTGGAGCAAGATCTCCAGAAAAGGGGAGTATTTTTAACTTTGAACTATGAGATGTGTCTTTTAGACATGTAAATGCAGTCCAAAAAAAAAAGGGCATATAAATAACTGTGAAAATGGAACAGTTTTACCTTAATTGAAAGGTATGGGTCAGTCATGTCAGTTGTGTTTCTTAAGAGTAACTCTGTAGAACAAAGGATTTTGTAATACTGCTGTTGAGTGATAAGGATAAGTTGTTTTATTTACTTAAAACTGTGTGTGTTAGCACTGCACTAACCTGAAATACAGCTGTTAAATCCTTTTTTTCCCACAGCTACCTTTCACAGGCTGCTGGGTAAAGTGAAACTTGCTATTATGAGAAAAATGCTCCTGGGCGGAAGCCCTTATGTCCCTTGTTGCCCTGAAGCAGATTACTGTGACCAGATTTTCTTCTCTGAAGCTGATCTGTAGAAAACCATTTTTCACTTACATGGCATCCAAAGTATGAAAAAATAGTTGATGCTGAATGCTGTTTTGCTAGGACAGTATGCTGAATAGAACACTTTGTTTCCCAGCTGAAAAATTGCAAAACCCTTTTTGAAGGTAAAGCATTGCTCTTGCAAGCAGAGATGGAGTGGTTCTATACAGCTAGTATGTGTATGTGTCAGCATTGCATCAAGTGTTGCAGGTGTAGTGCTATTCTTTAGCCTGCCTTTTACATCTATCTTTGCTGTACTAAAGGAAAGAATCATTTCTGTCAAAAGGCTGAAATGGGAGTGGTGTTGCAGCATTGCAGGGGCTGTGGCAGTACTTGAGTACAGAGGGCAGGTGTTCCACCCGGCCAATGGAGCAACACTTATTGATCCATATTGATCCATATGTTGTCTTCTGCCACCACTGGCTTGTAGGACTCTGCCCGTGCTAGATCCTAGCAAACACCTGCACTCAGTCGGGTGTTGGATTACATTTTCTTATTATAGATGAGCTGCTTCCCATTCCAGACCATTAGTTCCACTAGCCTTCAGTGGCACTGCAGGCTTCTGCCATGAGGTCCAAGTATTGTAATAGATGTGTTTTCTATTGTCAGCCTGACGTGTAATTTGGATTTTGTTAGTAAGAATGAGCAATGCCCTTTGTTAGGAAAGATTTCAAATAGTTTCCCATCTCTGTGTTTAAGAAGTAGCAGGATATTGGTGATTGATGGTTTTTTTATTGGTTGGTTGGTTTTGCGGTTGGTTTTTTTTAAGCCTTTTAATGAAACTTAGAATACTTTGTAGAAATGCTGAGGTCAAGGTCATTTGCTTGTTTAAAAGGTCTCTTGGGTCAAAATATTAACACAAAGCTTTCAAAACCTTGGAGAACACCCCCCCCAACTGTAAAGTACTGATTTTCCAGCAATCCTTCTTTCCCCCTCTAGTGAGTATGAATGCTTTCTAATAATTTGAGCCACACAAAGACAAAACCTCACAATTTCAGTAGGCTGAATTATTTTTGCAAGCTTTTGGTTTTTAGAAGCATATGTGGATTCCACCATATAGTGCTTAAATTTGATGTGAGGTGTGGCATAATGATGCTGGTGTTGAAGTAACAGCTAATGCATCTCTATGAGAAGACAAGGAAAAGCATTGAACCTCTCAGATGAAAGGCAGATTTAAACGCTTTTCTGAAGTAATTTCAGGAGGGTTGGGAGTAGGTCCCTCTGAAAGAGTTGTCTCCACACTCTCCGGCACATTTCCCTGTGAGACAGTGCTTGAGATGCTTAGTAGGAGAAGGCTCTTGCTGACATACTGAGTCATATCTTGAACTTCTTGCTTGGGCAGACGGGTTCTTACCTGTGAAAAGGTTTCGTAGTGGGAGTTGTGACCCATGTCCCAGCACACCCAACAAATTTCAGCTACTGGATGAGATTAACTGCATTAAGGCCCCTGCCTGTGCTTCTTTGGGTCTTCTGTAGCATAAGGTCTAGGGAAACATAAAGCCAAAACCAGTGCTGGGATGGGTATACTGAAGCGACTACCTTACTAACCTACTGAATTTGTCCTAGGACTATTAATATTTCTCTCTTGTTTTGTTGTTTGTTTTGGGGTTTTTTTTATATTTTAATTTCAACTAATACAACTTCTGAGTTAAGTAGGTCAGCTGTACCAAAATAACAAAGCAAATTCAGTAATTGTTTTTGTATGTTGTGGCAGTAAATCTGTTGAGCATCTGCTTAGAAACGAGCCTCTTCTGGTTTTACTCATCCTTGTAGCTAGAGCAAATTTAGATTGTTTCTGTTTAAGACCAGCAAGCAATGTCCAACAAGTTAGACAATTGTAATCATAAATCCCTGGAACAATCTGTTTAGTGAGCATAAAGTAGATGAGCTGGGAAAATTGGCTCTGCATCACTCTTTCAAAAAAGGAGCCGGACTCTTCAAAGCAGATTTGTACACCTCTTTAGCACAGAGAGGAATTTTTCTGGTTTAACTGCCTTCCCAGGTATTTTTAAATATACTGATAGGAAACTGAGATTTTACAGACATACTTGATTGGCAGGAATAGCTAGCTTGTTTTTTTGGTTTTTTTTTTTAGTGTAGCTCACAGTTGGCTGATGTTAGCAATATGAGCAGTCTTTTATGCAAGCACCACTTGAACTATGCCAGTGTCAGAGTGAGAGTTTTTTACCAGGTTCACAGAGATGCTGTATGTCTGTAATCAGAGCACAGCACTTAACTAGAGTTTGTTATCTCAGAATGGATGGGGTTTGGAGGAACCTCTGGAGATCATGTGGTTATACTTGGGATCACTCAAGGATGCATTGCACCCTTTTACATTCACTACAGTTTTCTCAAATGTAGATGCATCCTCAGCACTGGTCTTCCTCAAGCTCTCGTTGTGCATTCACAAGCAATTGACTCAAACATTTTTGTGGATGTGAAAGGCTAAAGCAAAACTGTATGTTCTCAGTGTACATGGGGACTTTGTAGCCAAGGTCTGTTTACCTCATGATACTTTTTTTATCTGTTAGCAGAAATCTTGTAGGAGCAGTCTTCAGGGTGATTTTGTGCAGTTCCTTTGTGCCAGGCTGAGTTGTCCTCTCAAAAAACAGATTGTTAGTGAGGGGATGGATGGTGTGTAATGAGAAGCCATTAGTCATGTCTGTTGGTCCATAATGTGACCTACTTCTGATAAAAGTGAATGACAAAAGGGAATGATTTAAGCTGTGGTTACAGGGTGAAGTGTTCATTGGCTTAGCTTTTCTCATTTGCACCAATGAAAATTTCTGAGTGGGCTTCCATGTTGAAGTTGGCCACAAAATAAAGTTGCTTAAGTGAGGGATGAAACTTTCTATGCTTGAAATTCTTCAAGGAAGAAAAGGTTTAGTAATCTGTGGGATGAAGATTTTACAAAGCCTGCTAGCTGTTAACATGTGTTACACCTAGATAGAAAAATTCATTGCCTTAACAAGACTCAGGAGAAATAAGAAGGCTGATACAAAACTAAGAAATTACAGTAGTAGGGCAGAAACTGGAATGAATTCAGTCTTTGCTTGCAGTCCTCAGGAGAGGTTTTGAGGTCAAGGAGAAGACAGGTCACTTGTCTCAGTGCTTGAAGGTTTTAAATTGATAATAGAAGAAATTTCAGAAACCTTCTTGACATAACAGCATTTAAAACATGTTGCATGTGAACAGCAGGACGCTTTATAAATTCTGAAGGGGGAAGTCCCTAAATGAAAAAAAATCTAAACTTACTTTGGCAGTTATTCCTGAGTTTGAGACCTAGTAAGACTCTTGCAGCTCCTGCCCTTATGATGGTGACTTATTTTAGATATGACAGTTTTAAATGCAGAAGTATAAAACACCTTTTCTCCTCTGCATCAAACAACCTGGTCTTGATTTAGGCTCTCTTGAATTGATAATCTTACTCTTGTAAAAATAATTGGTTAACATGTATAACTTTCCAGCTAACATTGTTAATTATTTTAAGACTGATATTTCTTAAATTGCCAGTTTAGAATAAGCCATTGAGTATTTTCTTTGTATCTCCCCATACATAAAAAGGAGTATATTTAACTACATAAATCTAATATTTATTAGCCCTCTTCAATTTTTGGTTGGTTAGTTTTTCTGGGTTTTTTGGGCCCTGTTTGGAGAGCCTTAATAATTCTTGCAGACCTTGTAGGCTGTTTAAAAAAAATCTTTGTAATCCTTTTTCACCTGTTGTGAGCTCTGTGGTGGTTTGAACATCTTTAGGGCTGCTGAAAAACTGTCAGACATGAATTTGCTAAAGGGTAACTGCTCTGGTTAGCTCAGAAATGGCAGATGACCTGCTGATATGGAAACAATACATTCATGTGCTATAAGAAGGTCATACAGGCAAATTTCCAGTGCCCCATATGACTAAAGAGTTACATGTCTGTGTCTGACCAGATTCAGGGCAAAGGTTACATGTTACAAGCAGGACTGTTTGATTAGTATTAAAAAACCCCCAAACAACAAGATTGCTTTACTTTTCGTCTCACCCTTCCTGTGATACTTAAAAAAAAAATTATTTAATGCAGATTTTGCAAGTGCAAATAAACATCATTCTCCAAGGATTGTGAAAGCTAACATTTCTCGTTAATTCTGGCAGGTTTGGGGTTTTGTTTTCCCCAGCATTAATGGTCAGGTGGGATTGTCATCTCCGTCCAGTGTCTTCTTAAATACCTCCAGAGAGGGTGACTCTACCACCTCCCTGGGCAGTCTATTCCAATGCCCAATCACTCTTTCTGTAAAAAACTTCCTCCTAATGTCGAACCTAAACCTCCCCTGGTGCAGCTTAAGGCTGTGCCCTCTTGTCCTACTGATAGTTGCCTGGGAGAAGAGACCAACCCCCACCAGGCTACAGCCTCCTTTCAGGCAGTTGTAGAGAGTGATAAGGTCTCCCCTGAGCCTCCTCTTCTCCAGGCTAAACAACCCCAGCCACTCCTTGTAGGACTTGGGCTTTGGTCCCTTCACTAGTCTTGTAGCCTTTCTTTGTACACGTTCCAGTACCTCAGCATTGTTGAGGGCCCCAGAACTGGACACAGCACTCAGGGTGCGGCGTCACCAGTGCCCAAGTACATGAGAAGAATCACTTCCCTGGTCCTGCTGGTCACACTATTCCTGATACAGGCCAGGATGCCATTGGCTTTTTTGGTGAGTTGGGCACACTGTTGGCTTATGTGTATTCTGCCTGGCATGTACTTGTGGTGAAAATGATGCATCTTTTTATGCTCTAGAGCAGGTGGGGGATTGTTTTACAACGGGTTTCCTGACCCCTTTTATAGTGAAAAACTGATCTCTTGAGTTTGGACTGCAGTATGAGGTGTTGCTGTTGTAAAAAACAGAGTTGAGGAAGACAAGATGCAAAATGCAAACTAATGCCTGCCTTGAGGTAGCATGGGGCACTCAAATGCTTGTCTTCTGACACACAATGTGGTGTTTGTGGGCCTGCAAAGACTGAGTGCTTTCCACTCCAGTGCTCTGCAATAACCCACGTTATCTGAACTGGCTGACTGTGAGCTTTTTGGTTTGGTTTTCAAATGTGGCTTTATACTGTGAATGAGGAAGCTGCCTTTAAAAAGTTCTTGAATTTTGAGTTTAATTCCCTTCTTTATGTTGGTCTTTCATTTCTAGATCCAGAATGCAAGGAAAAATGCTTGTCCTTTAATTTCTATGTAATTGAATACCAGCCTTCAATTCAGCTGTACTGGAATCCATTGAAAAAGAGATATTAGTGTGGTGTTTGTTCAGATTTACATGGTTTAAAGAGAAAAGCTGGCAATATACTCAATTCTGCTCTCCTTACTCTTTCACAATAGTTATTCCCACTTAATTGCACTGCCTTATGCAATAAATAGTCCCATGGGTTTCAGTAAAACTGTTTAGGGAATTGACTACCACAGTGTTAGCAGAAATGGAAAAAATGAATAGTGCTTTTAAGAAGTGCAGCATTTGGCAAAATGCTCATAGTTTGTACATGTATCAGACATTAATTCCGCTTTGTTTATTTATGGATCAGTTTAAGGTATTACGGAAAACTATCATGTTAATGATGATTTTGTGATACCTGGTGTGACATTTGGGATCCTATTAATTAAATTCTATGTTAAAATTCTATTCTAGCCTTGAAAAACAATTTTTATTCTACGAAGTACAGCTTGAATTGGTTAAGTTTTTGTATGAAAATTAAAAACCATCTTTTAAATTTTACAAGTGCCATCAAAAGTAATCCCATGGACATGGCTTAGCTCATGCATGAGTGTCAGACCTACTCAGTGTTGCAGGTATATAAAATGTTTCTGTTAAAACTGCTTTGTTTCTCTTTAGTGTCCTAGTAGGACCTTTGTGGGGGTTTTTGAAGCTTTCCCAGTCCCTTTGTCCCTGACATAGCTGGCCAAGATCATCTTGTCTTGCAGCTGTGTATCCGGTACATGTCCTGACTGCTTTGCTGGCCTTGTGGACAAGATCTGGTTCAGGTCATGTGCTCATTTCTCCCATGCATGTTAAAAACACAGCAGCAAAAGAAGAAACCCTCACATTTGTGTTTAGAAAATGTGTTTTGTTTTAGGTGATAACATCAATATTGCAATTCTCTTTTTAAAATCAAAACAAACAGTGTAGCTGTGCTTTGTCCTGGATTTATCTAGGCCGTTCATTGATGTGACATGTCTTTTTAAGAATGTCATTTAAGCAAACCCAGCTGGTTTGCTCAGATTTAAATGAAGATCAGCTCAGCATGAAGCTTGTTGGAATTCCTTCTTGTCGAATTTTTTCTGAGACATTTTATCTGCTTTTGACTTTACCAAATTAATTTATTTTTTCTTTTATATTAGCATGTTTAGGGAACTGCCTTTTATATTAGAATTATATCATGACTACCTCATTCCTTCACTCAGCAGGAGGAGAAAAATGAGGGGAAAATTACCTTATTTTTCAATAAGAATTCTGTGACTTTTAATACCCTGTAGTCATTCAATTGGATAAATGTGGAACAAAACCTACTGAGTGTTGTTTTGGTCCTTGTTGGCAAATTAAGTTTTAGGAAATAGAAGTCTTTTAAGTAAAATTGATAGTTACATAGTTCAAAAATGGCAGAAGTTCATAGTGTTCATGTATGAATATGGTTCCTATACAGAGGTTGTAGCTTTCATGGGAGTTCCAGAGTTCAACTTGCAGTTACAAATAATTTGGTTTTTAATGAGTAGAGTGGTGGTCTTTGAGTACATGTAGTGTAAACTGTGCAATTCATCTCTGAAATATATTAGTGAACTTACAGATTGGTGTTAGGGTCTGTGACAGCTTCATATTTTAGCAGAAGAGTTTGGAGCATGCACCAGTTTACATGCACCATGTAAACTTTATACTTAGAAAATTGACTGGGCATTTTAAGTGCTTGCTGCCTTTCAGGATTTTGAAATTCCATTGTGCAAAAGGAGTCCTGAGGCAGTAACTACTTTGAAAATAGATTTATGAAAAAGACTTTTTTTGGAGGATAGTTTTATACGCTCCTCATCTCTGCAAGCTGCCCTGCCCTGTTCATTAGTTGGTGCTTCTCTAGGAGGCATTCCTCTCATGCTTTTGTTCTAATCTCTTTTTTCACAACATGAAAGAAAATGCTCTGTTTCATGTGCTCCACGGAGTTCCTTTCATCCTTCAAAGTGATGTTACTTATTTTGCGATGTAATTGCCTGTATGAGTTTGCTTTTGGGCAGTAAGGCTAAGTACTGTTTTTGTTGGCAGGGTTATAATGTTTGCCCATTTATCACAACATTGATTGATAACAGTAATGAAGGAAATACCTGAATGATTTCACCTGTTTTCTTTTATGGTTCTTCTGTTTCTCACAGGTTCATTGCTAAACCATGTGCCTTAGGCCTTAAAGTCCAAGCCAATGGACCACAGAAAGCTCAACCTAATGCTATCCTGGAAAAAGTTTTCACAGCTATCACAAAGGTAAAGTATCTAACTAAAATATTTCCCTTATAAAATGGGATATGGCACTATAAACTATGTCTGAACAAAGCAAAGGTAGCAGATAAATGCAGTGCTGCATTTTTATGCCTAAAATCAGAAATGCAAATGTCAAGGATGTCATTAGTATGCCAGCTTGACCATGACATCAGCTGTAAGCTTTTAATCAAAAAAAGTTGTCACAGAAACACCTTGTAGATGTCATATGGCCACCTACTTATTTTGCTTCTTATCTGTTAGAAATTTCTGCAAAATCTTTGGGTTTTTTTATTAAAAAGAGCTAATTGTTAGCCAGTAAGTTTAATACTCTGTTTTCAATGAAACTTCAAAGCTATTCCTTCTAGAGGAACTGCCAGAGCACAGGGCACTGATGTCATGCTGGTGTCACAGCTACAGGAGAAGGAGATAGAAAAGTGGGAGAAATTGACTGAATAATAGAGCTTGCATAATTTTTTTGTGCAAGTTTTTCACCCACAACTTGCATCTCTATTTCTGCATCTCTCACCATATGACATCTCAATTAAACCTCTGTGTCATTCTGTCCATGCTTTTGAAGCACCTCAAACTTTACTTCAGGAGCTTTTCAGTCCTACCTTGGCTGCAACTGGCATCAGCCTAAATTTCAGAGTATTAGAGTCAGAGGGCAAAATTAGGTTCGGTGTCACAGACAATGAAATATGCTGTCTTGCTTGTGTGTCCTACCCTATCCTGAGATCACCATGGCACTTGGTGTGGCTTTTGTCCTGTTTTTAAGGAGGAAACCACATGTACCTTGTTTCTGAAAGCTGCGGCACATGCTCTTGCCCAAATTAAGCTGTATGGTTGGATTTTCTTTGTTGTGGGGGTTTTCATGGTCTTTTTTATTATTCTTTTTTTTTGTTTTTTAGTATTTTCTTGTAAAATCTGGTAGTCTGACACAGGGCCTGAAATACCTGTGTGTGCAAAGAGCTCCAGAGGAGCTCTGGAAGAATCTGGTAGCTGCTCTCAGAGAAACTGTCCAATTTAGCTAGCTGCCTTTTTTGAGTCATATACAGCAATTCTCTGTAGTCAAACTCCCAAGAGCTGCATGAAGTATTTGATTTAAGGTTACAGAAATTGCTTTTCTTAACCTTCCATTGAAAAACTAGTGGCTACTTTGGTTGACTAAAAAAATTCTTTGAGATGGACAGCAAATACTTTATCCTTATCTTGTGTTGTGCTTTTATTTCCCTTTCTTTCTTGTGTTTTCATGGAGGCTGATAGACTAAACTTCAGCCTGATAAAAGTTTTGCTGTTTTGTATCTTGCAGCATTTAGAAAAGTCTGTCATGAGTGCTCTTGTATCTCATTCAGTTATGTAACTGGCTTGCAGAAATAAAGCTAAAGCTCCTGAAAACAGATTGTCCAAAAGCTTTTTCTGTTGTTTTAAAAAAACAATGTGATCAGGAGAAATATGTGAGTAGTACTCGTGCTGTGCTGTACATGGAGAATTGCTGGATGACTGGAGATGCAGCCTGTACTGCTCTTCAAATTCAGGACAGACTCATTTTCTTTTGCCTTACCTCTGCACTGGTTTGCAGCCATGCTAGTGATATGAGAGTTCCACATTTTCTCCTTTGCAGAATATTTGTGTGTATTTAATTTTACAGAAAACAATTGTCTCTCATTGTTGTCAAGGTGACTTTCCTTTTGAAGTTATCACTTTGTTTAGTGACCTCATTTTTTAACATTAAAATACACAAACATGGGATTTATCTTCTTTGTGTGTCAATCAAACCATCTTCACCACTGCAGCAGCTGGTAGGACAAAGACTCTGATGTAGGAGGATGGGATAGGCATAGCGTGTGGCAGGCAGTGGGGTGTTCATTAGCCCTGATGTTTGAGAAATGTGTGGCATTTTATGCCTATTTACCTTCACTTCCAAGTTGCAAACAACTTTTAATCCCATTTTCCCCTTTAAGTTTCTTACTAGTAATGACCTGCATGTCATAATACAGCATCTGTCCTTCTAGATTAGTAATAATCACTGTAAATGTATTTTGACGGGAATCTGCCAGTAGAGATTTTTGTGAACATATTTCTGTGTATCCATGTGTCTGACAGGCAGCCTTGATAAGAAGTCAAGAGTCAATTATAGTGGTTCTAAATTGAAAGCATTAATGCAGTTGGGCAAGAAACTAATTTTTGTGTTTCTTTTCTGTAGCATCCAGATGAAAAAAGGCTGGAGGGGCTCTCCAAGCAGCTGGACTGGGATGTACGCAGCATTCAACGTTGGTTTCGACAAAGACGCAACCAGGAAAAGCCCAGCACTCTTAGGAAGTTCTGTGAGAGCATGTAAGGATGTGTGTTCTCTTCCTGAGTCTTGTTGAGCCTGTGTTTTCATCAGTTTTCTCCTTTGTTCTTCACAGGTATTTCTGTAGACAGGTAGAAAATGATACAAATTAGTAGAATATAACTTCTTTAATGAGAAAAACAATCTTCATTCTCCTGAAGGGGTCAGATTGTACTTTTCGTGTACTTTCAATGGTCAAAAGCTTTTAGAAGTCACATAGTTGTGATTCTATACTGTCACAGTCCCAGCCTGATCCTTTAAGACAAGTCACTTGGTGTTAGGGTGCTGTCTTTACAGTACTACTTTTAGCTACACAACCTGACAGAGATCTGAGATGGAAGAGTAAAGATTAAAGCCAGTTGAATTGTTAAACAAAAAAAAAAGACAAAGGATAAATTGTCTAAAGATGATTGCCTTTTAGTAAACAGAGGAACTTAAGTGTCAGAATGCTTAAATCCATTCATTGATATTTACAGCTAAAATCCTCCTTACTAAATGTTCAATGAAGCCAAGCAGGGTGAGGTTATGGATAAACCTGGTTATCCTGTTGCCAGCAGCTGATGGCTTTAGAGTTACTAATTTTTGAGATCAGTGAGGAACATCTGTTTGATTTTTTTTGCAAAGGTTGTAGCTGTTAACTTGTCTGTTTTAGCTTGTAGGGAAGGCTGTGGAATCTTGGGAGAAAACGAAAACTGTTAGTATTAGAGCTAGTATATTTGGGCAGTATATTTTGCTGCCTCTGTAACTCAGCTCAAAGACTTCACTCTCTTGCATTAGTGCCAGCACATTTGGGCTGACCTAGAGGTAGAAAAACATAAATATATCATGAAATACTGGCACAGATAGGGTAGTAATGGGTGGTGAACTTGCTCCTTGGTGGCATTCATTATGGAGAAGGCATGTAGATGACAGCTATGAATGCAGAACGGAAGGTAAGGTCAAGCTGTGAAGAAGTCCTGACAAAATTTAGTGCCAGCTTTGTGTAGAGAGAGCCATTGGGCATTACTGAAATATGTGTACTTAATAGTAATGATAATACTTGTCCAAAAAGAAGCAAGTTGGCATAAATAATAGGTGGATAGTTCAGGTTCTGTCTGTTTATGGTTCGCAAGAGGTGCAGTGGGAGTTGCCTTTCCATTTCTGCACATAGTGCTGTGGAATGTGGTGCTATCCAGCCAACTGTGTGTGCCTTGCCCTCAGAGCATTTCCAGTGGTGGAAGTATGTGCCACCAGCTGACCCATCACTTGCTGGATGAAGTTGTTGGCAGGTTAGTATTGGGAAGCCAGGAGTACCCTTTTATCCCTTCAGAATGGGTGTTCAACTGAACTGTTGTCTAGGTAAATCTGTCGATCAGGGCACTAAGCGAGGTATTTCTGTCATGTAAACAAATCCTTCAGTATGAGGTCTGTAGCTTTTTCACAGCTATGAAGTTAATGGGGTGGCTTTTTGGATGTATAGTGTCTGAGTGTGTCAGCTGCTGGGCTACATAAAGTATGTGCTCCCATGTCATTGAAAAGGGAACACTCAAGCCTTCAGTAGCTGGGATGCCAGTGGAGAGTTTCATAGCCATGACAGAGAACGAAATGTGCCCTTATATAAATGTGCCCTTGTAAGAAAGTACTGAGCAAGCAAAATGACAGTGATCCCTGCCTGCACATTCATAGTGCTGAGCTGCTGTTGTCCCTCCAGAGAAGACTTCAGTTTTGCTGGCAACAGCATTGATTGACTGTGGCTTGCAAAGAAAAGTGACAGAACCCACTGCAAGTGTGGAGCTGCTTAAAAAGGGTTCCAACTCTTTTTACGTGCAGACAATTCGATTTACTGCAAGACAAAGTGTTCCTTGGGCTGAGAGTGGCTTTTCCATGATGAGAGGAAGGCAGCTGTGCCACGAGGGCCATAGGCCATTTCTAACTGTCTTTCTTGCTGATGGTGTCGGCACTATCTAAGGTAGAGATGCTTCAGTAGGACAAAGGCTGAGAGTGAAATTTTAATGATGAATACACTTGCCTGAGATGAGTGACACCCAAGATCAGCCCCAAACACACTGTACTAGTAACTTCATCACTAGATTCTTATTGTCCCAGATTTCTCATTTCCCTTCTTTGTCTTTTCAAGCAATTCCAATTCTGGTCCTAAACAGAGTGCAGAGAAATTCCAGAACTTACATTGTTTTAGTTTTTGTGAGTTTTTTTGGGGTTTTTTGGTTTTTTTTCCAAATGAAATAATTCCTTTGCTGCCAGTCTTTGTCAGATATCCTGACCATTGACAGATGGTGGTTATATGAAGAAAAAGTCAGTGGTAAAATCTCGTGTCTATAGACACTGTTTGTGCCACAGAATTAGAGTGAAAATAAATTACTTTTTCAGGAACCTTAAACAGCATTCACCCCATAGAGTTTTGTGTGTCAGTCTGGAAAAAAAGGTGTAATTTGGTTATTGGAGCTATAGAGACCCTAATGATGAGACTTCAGTGGCACCATGTACCTGCTTGAGATTTCAGATGTTATGGTGATAAGTACTAATGTGAAATAGATAAGTTCAGTAAGTGGTGATTAATGATCCAGTATTAGTCAGAAATACAGTAATAAATGGAGTGCTGAGTATTATTTCAGTAGCGGGTCAGTGCGTCGTTTTTCAACGATGGTTATTCTGGCACAAAACTTGGAGTTAAAGACAGTCATAGTTTGCAGTCACTAGGAAAGGCATCTACCTGGTATAAGCTCAGATTGCAAAGCTCAGGCACTTAGCTTACTATATTAGCTGCTAGGGTTATTCTGTCCGTACCTTTTCTTTCTCTAGTGTGAATTTAAGCAATTTTGACTCCTTTCCTCAACTTGAAAGATCCAAGGTGCATAAAGAAGAAGACGAAGTGGTAAACTGAGTATGCAAAGTGGACTTTTCTACTTCTGTGTATTTCTGTTGGGTTTTTATTATTCTTTTCTTTTTCTCCCTTTTTCTCCTAATATGGAGAAAATTACTTTGCTGAATGCCAAACAGAATACAAGAATAAAGTGTGATGTGTCAGAAAGCCACTGCAGTACTGATTCCCAAGCCGCTTCCAGTTTCTTCCTGGTTTCAGTGTGTTGCATTGCTGCTCACACTGCCAGTGGGTAGGCATGTCTGGTTTTCTCAAGAAATATAAGTAGTATAGAAAGAGAAAGCATTCTGTTCTCCCCCTTTGTTGTCCGAAGCAAAGGGAAAGAACCTGTGATGCTGTAAGTTATTAGCCTGGGATCTTGGAATGTCATCAGGCTGATGACTTGTCTGTCCTACAGCTGTGTACATTTAAGCAAGCTGTTTATTAGAGACATTTACATGGTTTCCAAGGGGTGGCTGGAAGAAACATATGGCCAAGAGAGGTTTTTTGAGTTTATGCAACACTCCGTGTGTGAAAACATAAAAATGTGCAGACTGAAGAGCCAAAGATCTATTTTTTCCCTTCTCTTTCCTCTCTAGAAGAAGCTTGGATACTAATGTGTCTATAAGTGGGGTGTCTTTTAGTTTTGACGTAGGGGAGAGAGGAGTCTGTGTCATCTCCTAGCCAGACATTCTTTTTTCAAAGGAATTGAAACTGTGGTTATGAACGTTGCTTGGGGGAGAATTTATCTCTCTACGGGAGTATGTGCTGTGTGTATGTGTATAGATAGAGACAGAGAAATACAGATTTTTTTTTTTTTTTTTGCTTGTCAAGCATGTTTGTGTCAAAATTTTATGGGCTGTTTGCAACTTCTTGGCCATACCGCTTTTCTCAAGTAGCAGAGTAATTCTCTCCTACAAAATTATACTGGGAAAATAGCTATGCAAGGGAAAGAAATTAAGATAGCTGTTTGGTTGTTGAAATTCTGAACTGTGCTGATGCAAATCTTTACAAAATGCATAGAAGAATTCATCAGTCTGTGCTTTGTGGGTAGCAGTAAAGCCCTAAAAAATAAAGAGGCTTCTAGCTCTGAATTGTTTAATAGCATCAGGCCCTCTTAAGTCAGCTTCTAAAACATGTCTGATCTGAGCAAAAAATACATGGTAAATTGTATTTTGGATCCATTTACTTCCGATTTTTCAGCTTCTTCAGGGCTACATGCAGTGAAGGACTAACCAGTGTTTCATGACCAGAAAAGAGAACAAGGGAATGGGTCTGTGAAATCTTGTTACATGCTCTGGAGTGAGTGTGATAGTTACTCTTTAATTGCCATAGAATTTCAGTATTTCCCTTGTTTTTCTCTGCTGTTTTCCATGGAAGAGGAATGGCTGTTTCTCCTAATTTTCTAACAGGTATGAGGCATACTCTCTTCCTTGGTGCTCTGGTCTGTTCAGGAGATCTAAAGCACTGGTGACTCAACCAGCTACTTGGTGAAAGGGGAAACTACACATCTGACTAGTATGCTGATAAGCAGTTAAAGGTTTTCCTTGCTATTGTAATTCTAGATTTTTTTTTTTTTATTGGGCAGATACTTAGTTCTGCTGCTCCTTCTCATTATAATGTGCTGCAGTGCCTGTGTCCTGCCTTGGGCTGCATGCTACATCTGGGAGCTCCTGGGACAGGTGCTTCTGTTGACAGATGATCGTAAAAGAGCAGTCTCACCTGAAAGAGAAAGCATTGGGGAAAATCCAAAATTTGTGGGAGTCACTGTGAAAAAGCAGCAAACTCTGCAATGAGGCATAGTGTTGAAAGGCTCTATGTAATTACTGATTTCTTTCTTCTGAAACAGTACTGAAACAGTTAATAGGACTGCAACACTTTCATACAGGTGAAAAAGTGAGTTATTTGCATTTCTCTCTTGCTGATCCTTCACTTCTTTACTTCTTTCAGTATTTCAGTTAGCTTTCTGTGACCTTGAGTGAAATACTTATTGGTGTTTGACAGAAACTGTTACAATACTGGAGTAGTTAATTAATTAAGTAGTTAATGGCAGCACAGTGATTGTAGATGCTACCATGATTGTGCAGGAGATCAGAAAGAATGGAAGAAGAGAGAAGGTCACCTCAGTTCAAGATAAAAGCATATGGAAACGATAGATGGTGTAAAGAAAATAAATGGAGAACAGCAACTGTTGTGCAAGAACCAGGAGGTATTAAATGAAAAAGAAAAAGGAGCATATTCAAAACTGAGTAGTTTTTACACTCAGAGTAATTAAACAGGATTTCATGGTTTTTTCATGGAATTCATTGCTCTCCTGAGGCAATAATTCAGCAGTAATTTGTAATTAAAGTGGTTGTTTTATTTACTTGGGCAATCTTGGAGTATTTGGTATTGTGTAGATAAATGGATTGTATCCATAGTTTGCTTGGAAGACTGTTGTGAAAACTAAAGTCTTTGAAGTATCACATGCCGAAGCTGGAGTACAGGTGTTGACAGAGTCAGATTCGTGAGGCAGCTGGTCAAGGGAGGACATAGGTTTTCAATGAGATGTGAAGGAAATTGGAGTCTGTGAAATCATTCCAGAACAGGGAAGATGTGACTTTACTGAGTGCAAGAAGAGTTTATTATAGGTTCAAGTAGTAGGGAAGTTGAGAAAGGAGACTCTAATTGAAGTCATCTAGCAAGTGGTAACTGAAGTGCAGAGTAACAGACAGTCTGGCAATTGTTATCTCTAGTAAGCACATAAAATACTGCAGTTTTAACATAGTGCTGTAAGAATTACATCTAGACTCTGGGATTGATACATTCAAGGACCTATTATTCTCTTGAGAGTATTATATCTAGTAACATTGAAAAGGAAGATAGATGTGCTCAGATGTGAGGCCTTAATAGAAGGTAAAAGAGAGTGAGGCATTGATACTGAGACTCGTGTCAGGGAAACTAGAGCTGTGCAAAAAGACCTGGAGTCATGTTTGGGTATGTAAAACCCAAGAGACAAATCTTGATCTGTTTTACATCAGGGTGAGATATTATTTCTTGAGAGTAGCACTCAGTAGCTCTGTATGTTACAATTCTTTTGTCTTCTACCAGGAATTTGTTTCTCTCTAAGCCACATATGAAGTCACTGCAAAAGAGTAGTGATGAAGCTTTTTATTTAGGGTAAATACTCTTTGTTTTATGATGACATTCAGTGCTGGTTCACTGATGGCTTCCCTGCTCCAAGTGAAAGAGAGTAAGACAGTACTGGTTGCCTTGAGTTACATAATACATAGTAATTTGTAGCGTAAGTTCCTGGACACATGAATAAGTCAATGGCTGGCAAGCTGGCTTAATTTTAAAGTTGTGAGAACACAGTGCAGCCACTGACAGCAGTTTTAGTTCTGCTCTAACACTTGCTCTCTCTCATGAATCAGGACTAACAGCTTGCTCAGCACTTGCACTTCCAAAGGCAGAGTCTGGGTAATCATGCCCAGCTGCTGCAGTGTGGTTTGCTGTGGGTTTATGCCTTTCAGCTTTGCCTCTTAGAGCATCTGTTTTAGGCTCTGGACTGTTCATATTTATTTGGTGTCCAGGCTGGATATGTAGCTTAATTATGCATCCTTTTATGATTTAATTATGCACTTCTGTGCTGTGGTGTGCTTGCACAGGCTGGCTCAAGCAGTAGTTCAGCAGCACAGGCTACCATTGCAGCTCTAGTAAGCTGTAAGAGCCACCTCCCCAAGCTCTGTGTCCTTGCCCTCCCATTCAGCCTGCCCTGTGCCAGACAGCTGGCTGTACCACTGTTTTGTAAGGCAGCACACTATACTTTCTGGGGTTAAAAGTCACCCTGCTTGAAAACATACAGTGCTCGTTGGTCAGGTTTTCCTGTTGTGGGTCACAAGGTGGTCACATAAGCATACTGGAGTTCTGTTGCTTGTGGTTGTGGAGAGTGTGTATGCAACCAAGTAACAGAAGGGAAACCAGGGAGGCCTAGGCAGTACTTGCATCTTATGAAATTTCTCTCTTCCCTCAAATTGGATTATTTAAAACTTGAATTCCCTGCCTTTACTCCCTTCTGTGACACAGTTTTTAATGTAATTAATAAATTTAAATTAACCGATGTGCTGGTCCTGCAAAGACACCATCACTTAACATTATCATTGCACATTAAGCAGAGTTATAATAAATTAACTAGGTTTCCATTCTCTTGCGGGTTGTATGTGCTCATAATTGTTTTATATTATGGAAATTAAATAGTTCCTGCCTAAGTGCTAGTTAAGGTGAACACGAGTTCAAAATTACAGTCACAATATAACAATCAAAGACAACTAAAGAAAAACTGCAAACATTGCAGCAGCTGCTGCTTTCTTGTGTTCCATGTACCTCGAAATGTCTAGCTGTTGATTATGAAAGAGACCAGCTGCCACCTTCACTCAGCCTCAGCTTTAAATGAAGTCGAGTGGCTTGAAAAGAAAGGAACATGGAGACAGAGCTGTGATTTTTCAGAAGAGCTACAGGAGACATACAGCCAGGAAGTAAGGGTTCGGTCTGGGATCAGAATCATTTGGATTGGAAAAGATCTTCAAGATCAAGTCCAGCTTTTGACCAATCACCACCTTGTCGACTAGACTGTGGCACTAAGTGCCACATCCAGTCATTTCATGAACAGTTCCAGGCATGGTGATTCTGCCACCTCCCTGGGCAGTCTGTTCCAATGCTGAACAGCCCTTTCCATGAAGCAATGCTTCCTGATGTCCTGCCTGATCCTGCCCTGGTGCAGCTGGAGGCCATTTCCTCTTGAAATGCTGCAGACTTTTTAAGCTTAGTAGATGGGATTCGTAGGATTGAAAAACTTATTCTTGATGGTTTGGGGAGGATATTCTGTGAATGTAGCACAGGGTTTTCTTCCAGTTTATCACTGTTGTTCTACCTGAAACATTGGCCTGCATCTTCACCATTTGTTAATGTGTTTCAGGTACTGATATCTCTTGTTCTCCTGTTTATAAGTATTTCATTGCTGCCAAAATTTAAGGGCTTTTTAAATTTGTCTTTAATGAAACATCCCAATAATAAAACCAGTTTTGCCCAAGTAGAATAGCAAATCATGTAAAATGGTTATCTATTAATAGTGAAGGTTGCGTTCTCAGATCTGTAATGATGCTTGTCAGTTCTTTATTTCATTCTGATGTTGGATTTAAAAGCTGAGCAGAAGAGAGGTAAGACAGCAAAAATATTTTTCCTCCTCCCTTTTACAGCATATTCTGCTCTTTTCATTGCTTTTGACCTGTAAGTGTGGTATTTGCTTCCTATATATACCTTAGGGGTTACTTGTGCAAAATTTGCCTTATGCTCTTTACCACCTTATTGCTTTGTCTTTTGTTTCTAAGATGTTGATTTTGTTGCTAATCCAAACTATACTTTTGTTTCACCTGTTATGTTTTTGTAGTATGAAAGCAAAATGAACAGCGTTTGCTCAGGCTGCAGTAACTTTATAAAACACATTATAAGCATTTATTCAGGAAGAGTTATAGTCAAATTAAGAATAAATTCGTCATTCACGTGAATGCAAATTTTTAGATCTTCTGTAGATGCAGATATCAACCAAGTTCTACTCTGATTTTCATTTAAAAGGAAAGGCAAACTTGAACAAAATGCTGCTTTAGATGGATACTGTTCTTACTCCTGTTGCTGCTGTCTTCAGAGTTGTTCTGCGTGTGTGGCACTAGAAGATGCTGTTAGCCAAATTCACACTGAATCCATACAGATTTTGTCTAACAGGGATGCCCTTGGCAGTAGGTTGTTCTCTTCCACAGGAGACTGCAGACTGCACGAACTGAGTAGTCCAAACATTTTTGGTATCGTTTTCTGTTTCAGTCTCCACCAAAAGAAAGAAACTTGAGGATGACTTGTCCTCTATCGGTTGCTACTCACAGTCAACCTGTATCAAAATACCTTGCTCGCTGAAGCATGAGAGGCAGTAAGATTTTTATATGCAGCAATGAATGAACTGGCATGCAAGTCCTTAGTTCTCCTTTTTGCCTTATATTTATGTTGTTCATAGTTATATTTGATTGCCTTTCATTTTATAGCTATGTGGACAGTGTCTGTTCACAGAGACATGAAGTTACAGAGGAGTATTAGCTTCCACATTGTTTAATATTTTTCTCTAACAGTTATATAACTACATTGTTTTCTGCATTAGTAAGTTGTCTGCTTATGTAAAGGGGCTGGTGGTGACCTATGGCTGAATATATGTTGTGGTAGTGGTCTCTGGAAGAACATGTACACAGTGCTGGTAGAGATGAGAAACTTGCTAGTTCCCCTAATGCTTTTCGGGATGATACTGTGGTAGTTAATGTAGCTGCAGGCATATGGTAACCCAATGTTCTGTAAAACCTCTGTCTTCTCGTGATTCAGTGTCTCACCAGCATGGTTATACACAGACCTGCTGTCACACAACACAGTGCCCAGTGGAGTCCTTCCTGGTAACTTCCATCAGTATGCTACATTTTGCATTTTATGCATCTCCATGATCTCATTGCATTTTGCTGATACCATTGGTGTGACAGACCCTTCTGCTTGTATTGACCAGTGACTAGCATTTGCTCATACAGATCTGTTTTTTCACTTCACTAAAGTTTGAGAAACTAGCGAATGAAAAAAATGTGTATGTGAGAGTTAAATTTTTTTCATTACTTTTTCCAGAAGGTTCAAGCAGTGCATCAGCTCATGTAGTCTCCACTTCACTGTAATGAGCATCTTGTAGTGTTTTTTTAAAGTTTCAGTGTTGTGACAAATGATGATTGGAAGGTAGGGAAAGGGAATGAACATAGATGATGAAGTAAATGCACTTCTTCAGGACGCGAAAGGGAAAATAAAATCGACAAGATGAACTTTGTATATACTGCTAAAAACATTGTTTATCCTCCGGTCTCAACTATGACAGCACTGCAACTCCTGTTTAGAAGATGGGGAGGTTTAGCTTCTAAAACAGGAGTCCAGAATGTGAAGACATAGCAGACCTTCCCCAGAAGACTGCTCTAAGGCTGTGAACATGGAGGGTGTGTGGGTGCTGTATACAAACTCAGTGTGTGCTGCATGGATTGAAGGCAGCACAGCTGGGCCATTTCTTCAGGGAAATGGAGAAACAACACTGACACCTCGCCTACTTCTGGAAAGATCAACACTTGTAAGGGTTCAGCATCTACTTTAGCAGGCTGAAAACCAATCTAGGGCAGATGCATAATGCTACAGGAAAGTAACATTCAGCACGGGAAAAAAAGAAAGCAGCTAATACAACTTGCTCTAAGAAGATAGTTATCTGTTAGAAAAGTTGCCTTTTGCATGTGTATATGTTAGCCATCGTGGCTAGCAAATGCAGTCTGGAAGACTCAAGTTATTGTTCCTATAGAACTGGAAAAGAGTGGGACAGTGAGTGGCTGTTTTGTTTTGAAACAGGTGACTTGTGAGGTCACTAGTGAGAATGCAGAATAGAGGTCCTGGTTAGAAAGACTTTGAGTCGTTTTTTCTCTCTGGGACTCGTCAGCTGTGTACATTGAATATCACTGATGAGAAAACAGGTCTGTTGATCAGACCACGGAGGAGGGTGCATGGCAGTGACATCTGTTTTTTCTGTGTGTGCTTCCCATGAGTTTTCCAGATAGTATCTCTTTGTAGGGCAAGATTTGGCAATGCTAATAGATCTTTGAGGTCTTATCAGACCTTTATTTTGTGTAGTCCTCCAAGTTCTCAGAAGAGAACAGTTGCATAACCATTAAACAGGAACTGTGTAACCTGAAAGGAGTTACTAAAACACCTTTTATATTATGCGTATTTTCTGGCCTAATTATATAAATGTGCTTTATTATTTATAAAACTGTATCTCTTAAATTTAGTACTGTGTTTTCTTTCTGCTTTTCTGCACTCCTAAATTTTGCTCTTAAGACTTTCAGAGCTGCATTTTGAGCATACAGATTTAGGACAGGACTGGTCTCCAGTGGCACTGTAATATTAAATATTAAATAACTGATTCAAACTGCAACCAAGAGGAAGATCAGGTGACAGTCAAATCTTAAGCCAGAAAGTTGAAGAAGAAAGCAATAAAGCCTTCTCAGTTTATCATACTTGCTATTTTGCACGTCTTAGTGAGCTGTGCACGACTGTCTCCTTCCTCAGATAACTTTGGCTTAATCATAGTGCAGGAACTATTTACCATTCCCAATGTGTTGTCTAACTCAACAACAGTACCATGCCAAAAGAGTCAAGATGATTTTGTTTATTTATTTTTTTAACCTGTGTGTTCTTTTTTTAGTTAACATTTTTTATATCCACTTGCTTTGTGGATATAAAGCCAAGCTTTGTGGAAATGCAGCAAATTATCATTACAGAAATCTGGAGAGGCAGCAAATTGGAGCAGTGGAGTTGCTGCCATACAGTTACACTTGCAGCTTTGAATGAGACCAGGAATGAAGATAAGTAAAGATTTGGTGGTACTGTTTGAGCTGCTAATAGTCCTTTTTATTGGATGGGTTAAGCATCATTTTTCAGTGCTCTGTCTTGCATTTTTACATGGTTCATTGCCTAAAATATAGTATCTTTGGGGGAATGGTTTTTGTTTTTTAAGGGAGAAGGGTCACTGTTTATTGTGTTTGGTTTTGGTTTTAACCTAAAGTTCGAGTATAATAGGTTGGTAGACAATGTCACAAATATTAAGAAGTTGATCCAGAAGTTCAGAGTTCGTCGGTTTTGGTATCATCATCTAAATATCTCTCCTTAGACATAGTCATCTAGAAGGAATGCATATCTCTGGCTATGCTGGGAGCAATATTGCTTGGACTCTTGAGGGAATCAGAAAGTTGGAGGCTCTGGTACTGTTTGGGGGAGCAGAAGAATGCAATTTGAAGAAAAAACATGGACTGCTTTAAGTCACAGTGGGAATATTATGGGGAACTTAGCAATGCTTCATGTTTAAAAGAAATAAATATGCAGTATTGTTTAAACTCAGCCTCAGAAATACTCCTTTGAGCACTCTCACGGTGAACATGCTCTTTACAGCCAAGGGAGATTATTGCAGCAAAAAGTAGTTTTCAGTCTCAGCTAATGATTCCATAGCCAGCTACATGCCTGTGCAGTCCAGTTAGACAATGGGGATTAAAATGAAGACCAAGCTGTGTAATGGCAGTTCAAGCTTTATCATCCACTCCAGAACCAAGACCTACAACGGTGGAGTTTGCATTACACTCGATTTGACTTTCAGACCAAACCCTGGGCCCAGAGGTCTGTCAGTCCCTGCCAGCAGTTGAGCAGAAAGATGGAGAACAGCAAATCTGGCATTTAACTGAAGTGTGTTTCCATGGGAGAGCTTCAGGTGTCTTTGAAAGTTTTTTTCAGAGCCAGAAAGCCAGTTTCTTTGACTGCAGGCAATATGGTGAGCCCATGACTAGTTGCTAAATCTGATGGTGTTTTTTAATGTTAACTGTTTTGAAGTATGACATTCTTACATTGCTGTTTGTGGCCCTAAATGTAGCAAATCAATGGCAAAAGCATGAATAAATAACAGCTACAATTCTAGAAGCAAAATGGCTGTTAAGTTTCTAATATTGTGCATTTATTATGTTTCATGTTTGGTTGTCAAAGTCAGTTGGATAGCTTTGGATCCTTGCACACCATTTCTGAGCAGCAGACGCTGGTTTGGCATCAAGGCCATAAGGACTGTGCAGTGCTGGGTGTGTGCTGCAAAGCTGGGGCGCTGCAGGAATGCTGGTGTTTATAGCCTGGCCTGTCAATTTTCCTGCAAAACAAATGGAAGAAAGGGAAAACTGCAGGAGCAGAGAGGCTTGTGCCTTCCTTACCCTTGTAAGAAGTGGCCGTTTTCCTGCTAGAGCAGTGTCACATGAAAGGGGGGGAGTTGCCCAATCCTTAAGGAAGGGAGATTGTCTCAACCCTTAGTAATTATTTGTCTGTCAGGGTTCCTGGGTGTTGTGGTTTTAAGTAGCCAGAGTTTTTTATTAGCTGGGGGGGGGCTAGGAGAGAGGCTTCTTTAAGAAGCTGCTGGAGTTTTTCTCTGCTCTAAGCTAGCTCAAGGTCGGCTGCTAAAGCCTCTGTGATAACATATTTAAGAAGGAGAAGAGAAAAAAAAAGCTGGGCAGAACATCATGGCAGCTTAAGAGAAAGAAGGGTGGGAAGTTTGATTAACACCAAGGTCAGAGAGAAGAGAAAGAGAAGATGCTTTAAACACTGGAATAGGGCCCCAGCAATCTGTGAGGACCCATAGGGGCAAAGATTCTTCTGCCTGTGAACCTGTGGAAAGACTGGAAGATTTTTTCCACGCTGGAACAGAAAAGTGCTGGAAAAGAGAAGCTGTGATCCTGTGTTTGGAGCAGGGGGGCCTGATGGAGTCCTGTAGGCCGTGAGAAGAAGAGACGCTGGAGCAGCAGAGCAGCATTTCCTGGGAGGACTGGTGGCCTGTGAGAATCTACACTGAAGCAGCTGAGCAGCACCTGAATGACTGCACCTATGGTAGAGTGACTTACGTGACAACAATACCTGAAAAAGCTGTTGTTAGTAACAAATCCACTAAGAAGCAGTTTGTAACAGACTGTTTCCGTGGAGAAGACCCCACGAGGAAAGCTGGGGTGGGACTCTCTCTTCTGAACAGCAGCAAAGACCATGTCTGACTGTAAACCCCCCCCCACACACACCTGCCTTCCCGAGCTGTTGGGGGAAGGTGAAGGATCTTAAAAGGGAGGGGTGGGGGGGAGAAAGGTGTCTGTAACATCTATCAAACTTCCCACTCTTAAATCTTAAGTTCTGACTTTAGTAGTAGTAGTTAATACTTAATATTCTAATTTAGAGCCTGTTTTGCCTGTGAAATAGTTAATAAACAGTTGCTTGTAATCCTTATCACAAAGGTCGAGGTTTTTCTTTTCCCTTCTCTGAGAAATTTTAGATCTATGTGTGGGGTCTCGGCTTTTAGCCAGAGTCAAACCATGACACTGGGAAATCAAAACTCTTTAATGCTTGATCAGTGTGTTGGGGTTCCATTAGTGGAGGGAGACCTTCACCGAACAGATTCACCAATTGAAGGGTGCATTCAATTGCCCTTTCGGTAGAGCCTGCATCAAGAGAGGAGGGAGATCCCTCAGCAAGTCTTCCCAATGTGTTATTCCACTGTTGATGAAACTGTCAGCACCTTTATAAAGGGTTGACTGTAGCAGTTTACAAAATTACACTTTATTAATACAAATTGTGACAAGTCAATAAAGGTTCATGGTTATTGGTGATAGTCTAGCTATAGAAACACACTTAAAACCATGTAATAATAATAGAAGGCAAAGCACAAGCACAGACCCTAAAGCAAAACCATCTCCTAAAATATTATGAAGTGAAAGCAATTTCTAATCTTTAGAGCAGTAATTAGCGCACATAGCTTAATTTCTCACCCAACACAGGCGTCCCAGGGTGGAGGGAAGAGGGTAGGTTCAACTTGTCAGTTGACCCACCATTTTCAATGGAAATCTAACTCTGGTTTTCTCCCCATTTCCAATCTTCTTTTATACCTTTTTTTTTTTTTTTGGTTCAGATTTAGGTGGCGTTTGAGTGACTTTAGTCATAAGAACTAAATTTGAGTACTCTGATGGGCATCTATTCTTTAAATGGCACAGGTCAGATGTGTCACCATGTTCCCTTCCTTCAGGATGTTTGCAAAGAGAGACCATGATATCTTCACATTGCTCCTTTCTTTGGTATATCTTGTCATAACAGGTGCTTATCAAGGCTTGGGGAACAGCATGACCTCATGTCGTCCGGGAAATGGCAGCTGGTGTCTCTTTTTTATCATCTAGGAAGTGGCAGCTGATCTTTCCTATGTAATTCTTATTCTGTTTTAACTTTTGACTTTATTATTCCACAAGTGGCTGTACTGAGCTCACTCAGCTGGACAGCAGGTCCATGGGGAGGATGGTATCTTTCTGACATCAACCATGAACACGGTGTGCTGGGCTCTGCACAATGTGTGGTGTGTATGGGGCAGGGGGTTCATTTGCTTGAGCATTGCTTTAGCAATTTGTTTTTATTAGCTGAAGTTTAATTACACATTTCAGAGCAGAAATTTGGAGGTAAATTTGAAGGACAAAATTCTTCAGTGTTATGAAAGGACATACACATGACATCAGTGAAGTGCTTGTTCAAGTGGGCACTTAAATAGTGTCTGCCGAATTGAGTACCACAGGGTGTAGCAGGTTAGTTGGCATAAGCTCTCCAACTTTTCCATCTTCTTAGTATTCTGTATCATGCTGAAGCATCTTTAAAATTTCGTTGGCAGCTCGAAGTTAAAAGGGTTGGGAGGTTAAGAAACTAACTAGGCTCTGGATCAGGAATACACTCGGATGTTGAACACAAGCAGTCAGCAGATTAGAAAAGAATTTATACTTTTTTAAGGAAGAGTCACCTTTTAGCTTGACTTTTTGCTGCACTGTGTCACCTCTATGTTTGAAACACTGGCCTGGTAAGCACCAGCACAACCTGAAGAATTTGCCAGAAGGGCCATATGTAAACTAATTTGTTCTCCCTCATTCTGAGTCTGAGCAGACCATATGTAAGCCTGGTTCAATTTGGAAGTCTTTTAGGCATGTTAATGCAGGTCTGCAGTTAACCTTATAAACCTTATTGCAAGTGGACAGATCAGGTCTTCCAAAACACCTGTTCCTTGAGTGCCTTCATCTGAGTTTGCTGATTTATACTAACTTAAAAGTCTTTCAAGCAGCACACTTTGTGTGTATGCAGGTCATTCAAATTTCGTGTCTCTATACAACGGACAGAAGGACTGTTTCAAGTCTGAGGGCCAGAGTAAATTCTCACAAAGCAGAGCAGCTTCAGTTGTTTTCATCTTTCAGTTAAATGGATGAATTGATGTGGCAGTCGCTCACAATGGAGTGCTTCACCTAGTGGCCTCCATTGTATGGCTTTAATAGGGCAGCGAGTGTTCCTGGGGGAAAAGGGGAACAAAAGATATCTTAGTACAGATCTTGCCTTACTTTTCCTGGTCTCTTGGGCTCTGCTACTGCTCTTTTAGAAGAATTTGTTACTTTCCCTGTTGCAGACCACCTGCTGTGACCCAAACAACAGTGGTCCCCAGTGACCTGTGGACACTCAGCATGAGCTACTGATGCTTAAGGAGGACCTTGAGCAGGATATTAGAAAGGATACTAGAGGGGGTTTGTAGAACTAATAAGGCATCTTCCCTGGCATCTGTGACAATTCGGACTGTGCTCAGGCTAAGGGCATTTTCCAACCATGAGAGTTGGGACTATTAGCTAGGACAAATTAAAGACTTAATTTGCACTTAATCGACTACCACTTTGTGAATTTAGTTGGGAATAAGGCTTGATAACCTCATGCTTAAGAAAGATGGCTTTCTCTTCTATGATGCTCTGTGCAGAGAGAAAGAATATTTTACCTGAGTTTCCAAAATACTAAGGTGGTTTGGACACTGAACTATACTGAGTGGATGTGATTATTACTCATAACTGTTTCCCTTCACTTGCATTTCCTCATCAGTGGGCTTCAATGAGGCCCATATAGAGGGATGAAGAAGTACATAATGTATATTGAAATCTGTTACTCACATTAGAGTATTCGTTGCAAGAGTATTGGTTTGAGAGTCCACCTTTGGAAGAATCTTGCTGGATAAATGTGCATTGTATGAAACTTATTTCTCACATGTCTTCTGTCCTTGTGTGTATGATTTTGAATGAATAATGCAGGTGCATAACCTAGTTCCTGTCCCTTTTCTCCCTGTCCTTCATCCCAAGTCATGGACTATGCATTAATCTATTTTATCTTGGCCTGTAGATGTTTTGCTGTTAATCACAGCAATAAACCGTCTACAAGTAGTGGTAAAACAATGTGGGAAACTCCTTGAACTTCCTTGTATGAGACTGAAATTCCAGTTGGAGTATTGAGCTGGCAGAATTGCCCTTTGAAGCCTACAGAATAGTCAGTTAGCTGCCTGCTACAGAGCAGTGGTAAGTCCTTTGCTCTGCTACCACTAGAGTTAGATGATTAATAATGATAAACATGCTGCAAGGCCAATTCTGACTTTGCTTTGTTTTGAATTTTTGTTTATTGCCATTTGACCAAGACAGAATTTTGTAGAATAGCTTTTGGACATGTTGTTCAACAGGAATGAGCCTTTTTTTCCTATCAGTATTTTTTTTTTAAGAAGACAGCACTTTGACCACCTTTGTCTGATTCTGAGCCTTGCTTCATCTTCTGATGCTCAATCCAAGTACACTTGTTAGGTGTGTAAGAGAAAACGAGCATATATTATATCCTTGTGTGCATCTATCACCTTTATAGCAGTGGAACAGTTGGAGCAAGTTGGTTGTCTTAGGCAGGCCCAAATAGCTGGTGCTCATGGCTCTGAGGCTTTTCCAAAGCTCCAGAAGTTCTCTGACAAGGCAATCCATGGCTTTAGTGCAAGTCTACAGCAGTGACAGTGCTTTGGGAGATGGGTGGAAAGTTATATGGGGAAATGGCTGGTTTTGAATTTGCTTGTTTCAGGAAAGGGTCTTGTTATTTTCTTGGGGTGATAGCTGCAGGAAATGCTGCAATCAGAGACTTCCTAATGTTCATGGAGACTGGAAAATCCCTGAGACCCACCAGCTAAAACTCAACCATTAACATATTTCAAATACTTCAAGTTGCCTTTGAACTCCTCTATGAAATATTGGATCTTCCAACAGCAAGCTACAAATGGCCTCATCTGTATGTTATGAATTTTGCTTGGAGAAATGTAAAATAAGGGTGATAAAACTCTTGTGAGGAATTTAGCATAACTCAAACATAAGAGTGAAAGAAGGGCACTGGAAATGCCCATCAGTGATTAGGTTAGACAGTTTTTTTCCTCCTAATATTTTTATTTTCAGTGACAGCCATCAAATTTTCACTAGATGATGTATATAACCTTGAAGTTAAATGGCAGGTTTCCTAGCTGTAGGATTGGCCTAACAAGAAAATTGTCACCCAAAGAAATCGTTCCTTCATATTAGTGTACTTGCTGTTTCTTCCCTGTGCATGATCTGAAGGTTTCTACCAGCACAACTAACATTTTGCCTCCAAGTACTCTATTTTCTTAGTATCTTGAGGAAACTGCCAGCATGTAAATGGTGAGCCATGTTACTACAGTGTCCGAACCTGTGAAGGGATTGGTATTTCTATCATATCAAATGAATAAATTAATCCCTGCAGTGCTGTGGAGACTACAGGATAAAAGAGAGTTTTGTATCACACTTTAAATCTCACTGATATGCTTACACTTTCCTCAACTTATCAGAGGGTTATTTATGTATGACACAACTGTCTTTCTAAATACGTGTAAAAGCAGCTTTGAAAAGAAAGCTTTGGATTAACCTGGTTTTACATAGAAACATTTTCAGTTTTGTAACCATTCCAGTAATATTTGAACACACTCCAGTGACAATTAATGCGAAGCCAATAGTTTCGCCAGTGGAGAGAAAGTTGTAAGTGCTGTAAAATAGGTCGTAAAAGATGATTCACATTGCAGCATTGCCTCACACTAAGGAAGTTAAATCTCATCCAGTTCTAAACATTATGAATATTACTTCACTGATGTTTGTATTAAGCATGTATGTGTAGTCACTCCAACCTTGGGAAAAAAGACTGAACAGGAATGCCTCTAAGAATTTACACTGCACAAGGCTATGATTTTATTTCATTATGCTTCCATTAGCTCTTTCCTAAGTGACTAATGGGTCCAAAAGATAGTAAGTTACTCTTTGTGTCCTTTCTTTTGTTGGAGAGGGCAGAAAGACATAGAGAAGAGGATGATTTTGTATTAAATTCGTGGTGGTTTCTCTTACTTTCCATGGCATCTTGTTTTTAGCTTTGTTTGCCTTTATCTGAAAAGAAAAATTAGAAGCCCATTAATTATGCCATGTGTATTTGGGAAAATATAAAATCATATGTATCAAAGGAACACTTGGGAAGGTGGATGTAGATTGTGGATATATATATATACCTGTATTCGAACTATCTATCTGACACAAATGCACTCCCTAAAATCAAATATGAAGTGCCAGAATCTGCTAAGCAATTTCCAGTTCATAGTGAGTGATGCTTTTCATTAATAAAGAGTGTATTTGATGTGCACTACTCCGAAGTCATCTATTGAAGGCTTAATAGAATTTCTTATTATCTTTGTCCTGGTGTTTAATAACAGGTGAACTTTCCTGCAACAGACATGCAAATTGTCCTCTCTTCTCCACTGCTAAGTTTTCTTTAAACTTTCAAAAAACTTAATTATCCTTGAAAATTTGTGAGGTTTTTTCCTTGTCATGTTTACATGAAGTTAACTGGCCAGTATTTTTAGAGAGCTAATGAGAGGCCAGGAAAAGCAGCCAGATGAGCACAATGCTTGATAACAAAAGTTGTAGAAAACCAGACCAAAATTTTGCTTCAACTTTTGTTAATGTGACCAAGTGTAGTGGTTTGGTGGTCCTAGAAGAAATCATGTGTTGAACTGTAAGTTGTGTAAACCTGGTATCCTAGAGTTAATTTCTTGTACCTTTTGCAGGTGGAGATTTACATTTTACCTTTATATATTTACCTATGGAGTACGGTTCCTGAAAAAGGTAGGCATTTATATTATTATGCTTTCATAACACGTCACAGACTTGTTTGAAGTCTTGTGTAGGTAAGGTATAAAGCCACTGGTATAAAGCCTGTGTTCATGAAGAATAAAAATTAAAATTTATTTTGCATTCATAAAATGGCTTGCTACTGGCATTGGTAAGGAATATAAGTTCTTATCAATATTTAATGGTGTTTTAAAAGAAAAAAATTTATAGCAACATGCCTAGTTCACTTAATTACTCTTCATTATAGGCATTAAGCTGGCAGTAAGGCTTACCAAAGTATTCATCTCAATTTCTCCATCATCCCTGTTCAAATGCTTCTGGCAGAGGTTACTTTTTGCTAACAAACAAAATGTGTTCGTGTTTTATAAAATGCCTTTTTTTTTTTTTTTTCTTATTCTTTGATGTACTGTGGAAAGAAGTTTCCATGGAGTTTCCCATCAATGCTGTGTTTCAGGTGACTTAAGCAGAGAAGGTTATTGATAGCTTCTAAACACTCTGGCATATGTCTGTTAACCCTGTCATAGACAGTAATATGGTTTTATGGTGCAAATTGTTTTTACAGTGTGACTAGTTCTCAGACTTTTGTAAAAGTGGGGCCATATTTGTGTAATTCTGAGAGGTGAATTTAGGGGAATGTGTGCACTCAGTGTGTTCATGTAATCTTGTTTTGGACAAAAATTTGACAGGAGAAAATTGTATCCTAAATGTTTCTGGTGCTTTGTAAGTAAAAGAAGCTGTTAAAAAAAGTACTAATTATTTTTATGGCTATGGTTCTTGAGGCTGTCCCAGGTGCCAGGCAACTTGGTGCCAGCAGGACCGATGATGTGCCTGTGTGGGTAGGGCACATCAGAGCTGTTCTCAGCTATTTAGCAGTAGTCAGCCCCAAGGGAAATATGGGCACCAGTCCTCCAGACCGACCAGAGCAGCATTAGGTGTGCAATCTCTCCCTGCCTCCTTGAGCACTTACATTTTGTGTGTACTTCTTCCATTAACAGGCTGTATGGTCACGATCAGATTTTCTGGTTTCTGCATTCAGTTTCACAAAGGTGCGTGGGATGAAATACAGGAATAGCTTTAACAGGCAATTGTCACAGCCTAAAAGGTTACATGGCCTGTGGGCATGTAGAGATCATGACTGTGGGTTCATGGGATTCTGTAATACACAAAGACATTAAGACTTTATTGTCTGAATTTTTATACTTCATTGCTACGGTACCTTCTCTGGTGGCTTCTCCTCAGACCCTGCTTTAGCCCAGGCTCGCTCACAGCCACCTTTGAGGGCCTCGGGGCAGATGTCTGGGCACCAGAGCACCAAGCGGCTCTCCTCTTTAGAGCTCGGGCACTCCGGCGACTCTGGAGCCACTAGTTAGGTGGTAACGCCCTGCCACACACCTCGCAAGAGGCTTCTTGAGTGTGGCCAGTTCGCCCTTTACCTAAACAGCACTCCAGGATGAAGGACCTGTAGCCACTGCTTGCTAAAGGAAGCAGAAAATGTCTCTCTGAGTAGGTTTATTAGAGTTCAGTTTATTGGGGGTTTGGTCCCAATGGGAGCCTACTGCAGAGAGCACCCAGGACCCTCGGGCTCGACCTTTTCTAGGGGGTGTAATTGAGGGGAGGGGAAAGGTAAAGGACCAACTAGGGACAAGGGAAGGTGGGATCTGGAGGTAACAGACAAGGGCAGAAGCCAGAGGCCTTCTACTCAACCCTATCCAGGACTGAGTAACTTTGGATTGATAGGGAAAGGACCAGAAGAAGGGGGGAGCTGGGGTACAAATATGGAATAGGGAAGGAGGGGTCCGAGGAGGGGATACAACTGAGGGCAGGGATAACAATTTCAGGAGTAACCAAGTGGGAAAGGGGGGGAGAGACTAAAACAGTCTATTTACAGAGAGTATATATGAAAGTTAATAAAACTATATATCAAACCCTTATAAATGTATAAAACCATAAAAGCACCGTCACACTTCATTACCACAAATTCCACAAAAATCACTGTTAGCAAATACCACAAAATCACTTCTGGAAAGCATACCTATGATTAATAAATTTCTCTCAGCACAAAGAAAGTGTCTGTTCCAGGAAAAATTCTGAATACCAACATTTCTATAAACTAAGAAGAATACAGTATAAATGCATGCTTCATTACAAGCCATTGTGAGCTGTTTCTAAAGGCTGAGTTGATATGCAGAGTGTCAGGATGTCTTCCTCCCAGCTGTTTGAGGAAGGCTGGCTGACACAGCATGGTTGGTTGAACAAGATGTACAACTGCTTGCTTAACAAGGAGCAGTTCTGTACTTTTGCTGAAATGTTAACTTTAAAAATATTTCATTTTTAGAAAGAGAAATCATTCATTATGTAATTGCGTATGTATTAATAATTACTCATTTACACGCAATGTTATAAATGAGTCTTGTAACATTTTATGCGATTGTCATTATTCCAGTGTTCTGCTTTGTATACTCCGTTTTTTCACATGGAAATATATGTAAATTAACAAATACGATTGTGATTACACCATCTCCCTAGTAACATTGTGTAACTAAAAGAAAAATACAGGCTTTTTGCCTGTTCATCAAAACATTTTGGTGTTCATCAAACACCAAAGATATTGCTGAGTCCACTTAGGTGGGAGATCTGTGTTTGCAAGGAATAAAATCCAGACATGAAATCTGGAGGGAGATGCTTCTTTCAGAGCTTTGCTACAGTACCCAAGTGTATAATCCTTTTTAATTTGTCTTGATTTTCTTAATGAAATTATTGCAAAGAACACTTAATTGCTTCCTTTGGAAGCTAGTGAAAGAAGTTAAACATAATAAATTCTCTAACAAATTTGATAGAAAGATCTTTCCTTCAAAAATATGTTTTGACTGGAGAGAAGGTTCATATAGTCAGCAGCATCTTGCTGTGTTAATGCCACATTAGAACTCTGAATCCTTTCAGGTAAAAAGGTCTGCCTAAGACTGTCCCTAAGATACGTAGTCCCGAAGGCCGAGGAGCGTGGTGAGTGAGCCCAGGTGCAATGGCAATCCCTACGGGTGCACATGTCACAGCAACATGTGCTGCCTTAATGAGAGAGGGCATGAAAGAGTGAATACCACAAATGTTCATGTTTTGAAGAATGGAATATGCCACCAGCATAGCACCACATTGGAAATACTCATTTTGACTTTTAAAACCTTAGTTAATATATAACTTAATGCTTAGTTAATATATTAACTTTGGATTGTTGGATTAGATATTTTCATACTGTATGTCTTTCAAACATCCAAATGTAATAAAAATGTATTTTTAAAAGGGAAACTGCATTCTGGTGCTTTTCAAAATAACAGAATCATTCGAGGTTGGTTGATTTGTCCATTTCTGGATAGTTCAAATCCTTGATTTGAGAAAACAGGTTTTGCCATCTTGAGTGGGAAATGCTCCTTGTTAGTTGATCTTGTGACTTTAACTCTCACAGGTACTTCTTTTAGAAAAGTGAACCAACTCAGTTGTACGAAAGGCACTCCCTAAAACACTGTGCCCAATGCATCACCTCTTTTGTAATTTCTTTGTTAACTCTTGAATTGCCAGGCAAAAAAATACTCTGACTTCTATATTATTGTCCTTCCGTCCTGACCTAGTCTCCAGACAACCTCTCACTCCTTTGCTTTGCTGCATATGTTGCTGACTTGATGGGATTTTCTCTTCACATTTGACTCGCTTACATTTTCTTTCCTTAGTCTGAGAGTGACATTCACCTACAAGACTGGCATGGGGCCCATCAATTACTCAGACATCACTTTGAGCTCTTTTTGAAGTCCTTTGCTTTGTGCTGGCCCTTTGCCTAGGATTGAATTTCACCTTTTGGATTCTTTCTGAAAACACCTTTCTCGTAATGCCCACAGCACATGATTCATTGCTACTTTGTCTTCTACTGTCACCTTCCCTATTTGCTGCATAAAGCAATATTACTGCATCAGTTCAGTATCAGCAGAAGGGTGTATGTCAGCATTTCCTCTTTTTCACTGGACCACCCAAGAAAGATCTAACAGGATACTGTGGCAAACCACCATTCTTGCAAAGAGTATTATTATGTCCTCAGTGGCTTTATATAGCTCATCTGGCATTTGGGGAAGATGTGCCCGAGGTTAATAAGTAGTAATTAGTTAGTAGACTTATCAAATCTGGTTTAGTTCTGAAAGTGTGATACTATCAGTGTGGCACACATGCCAATATTAATTTATTTTTGAATGGTGGTAGCTAACTACATTCAAGTTTTAGATTTGCCTGGGTAGAACATCTTGCAAGGAAAAAGAGGCCTGGGGTTTCAGCTTTGATTTTTGCTTCCCTGCAGAAGCATGTAAAAGCTAATACAGCTGCCCTTCAGAGCAGTCCTAACACCCTCTGAAATGCTGTGGCAAGCTTGTCTTTGTTATTGTCCATGACTGCAGTTAATGGCTGATCTAGATAGAAGAAATTTCTGCACCAAATAAAACAACCTGTAAGTTTTTTTAGTAACAGCTGCACATGATATATCAATTCTTTTGACAATCTGTAGTTGCAGAGTACATTACTAGAGATTTATAGCTTTCTTCTCAAGGCTATCTCTTTATCAAATTCTTCTTTTGGGTTTTGTCTTTTTCCAGTGACAGATGTATGCTGTTAAGTTATGCATAAAATAAAAGATGTTACTTTTGTTGAACAGTATTTTCCAAAAATCTAAATTCACAGGGAAAAAATGTCTGACATAAAGCTTTGTTGTCAAAGTTTGCTCTGTTGCAACAGAACCTATCAACCTATATGTTTTAAATAAGTTTTTCTCTTAGTGGTGTCTGCAAGACAGAAGATTGAGCCATTTTGCTGAATAAAATTCACCACGAACTCAGGAAAATACTTCATGTTGGGAAGGCTGAGGATTGACAGTAGTGTCCTGCACGTGACTGTTTGCTGTAGGCCACAATATCAGATGCTGATATTGTGTGTGATGGTTCTGAGCAGTGTAAAATGCACAAAAACTCTGCTACCACCCACTCTCCCTCCCTCTATCCATATGGACTTCTGTTTTCCACAGGCTCTGGATCATACAACAGCTTATTCACAACACTCTCCCCTACCTCCTACCAAATACACCACCCAACTCCAAAGGCAGAAGACCTTTCTAGGGTTTGCACTGGTCTTTTCCTCAATGCCTGTGACCTCAAATGGGCATATGTTGTCAACTTTGTTGTGATAATAACTTTGCTCATGAAGTGACACTGTATGAATATTCTTATAATGTGTGCAGTTGATGGCACAAACCATCCAGTTAAGAGGTGACTTTAACTGTAGGGTACAGTTGTATGATTAGTATGTCTTACAAATGTTTTGAGATATCAAGGAAACGTGCCCCTTTCAAGAGTTAGAGTGAAGTAAGAGACTTAAGTCTTTGGTAAGAGAATAGAGAAGGCAGGGCAGTTGCTTGCTTACTTACAAATGGATCCGATGAAGAAGAGTAACTCATAGCCTTCCACATACTCAGTCAAACCATTTTTATCACCTACAAATTGTGACTTATGTATCCATAAGAAATTAACATACTTCAGAAAAAATATTTACTGTAGAGTTATTAGTATTTAATTATCATATTAAACATTTCTCCCTTCCCCAGCTCCTTTTCAGGCTGCAAGGTTTAATTTTATTAAGGAGTTTGCTATCGTTGTCTGTAACTATTGAAGTTGTTAATGATGTTCAATGTCAAAGCATCTCGAAATTGCTTCCTTGGTCTTGGTTTCTTTTTTGAATGTTCCTTACAAAGTCATGCTTCTTCTTCAAGCCCTCTCTAACTTAATGCTTCAGTTGTAGTTTATTTATATTAGCAAGTGATGTAATAGTGGGATGAGTCTCCCATTGTTGAAGTGAAATGTATGTTTGTCTCTATCATTTCAAACCAGAACTTTCAATTTGATGAAAATGAACAGTAAGTTTGCTAGATTATGAGTATAAAGTAGATGCTGGGAGATTGAGTGACAAACCCATCAATCTCATAACACTGTTTCAGGACATACACTGCAGTGTGGTGGCTAATGCACTGAGGGGATGAAATAGATGATCTTAATTAGGATTTGAAGTCACCTCTGTCATTTCTGATACTTTATGAGAAGAGGGAATCAATGTAAATGTGCGTTAGAGTTCCAGCCTGTTCACTTTCTACCTCAAATATTAACATTTTCAAGAGCAAATTTGGTAACAAGTATTCCGTGTGAGGAAACAGACTGAGGCACAGACTTTCAAAGAGAAGATGAAGCTTTTTTTGTTACTGGCCACCAACTTCATTCTTCACTGTTTTCCATGACAGATGTAAATGATTTGTGGCTGAAGAGTGGGTGGCCCACAAAGTCATTTAATGTGAAGCATTCACCTTCCTGTCTACTCTTCATTGCCCTCATTCTTGGCAAAATGGCAAATGCTAGATGTGACCATCCTCTTAGTTTCCAAGCTTCTAAAAGAGGTGTTTTGGCACTGAGAACCGAAGGGCTGAAGCCAGTCTTTTCACTACAGTGTTCTCTGTATCTTTATAAATCAGTAAGATTTGAAGAACAGAAGTAGCCAACCATATTTCTACTCTGATCACGTATGTGCAAATTCTTTCCTTTCTGAATGAAGATGAGATTTTCCAGCACTACCATTTGTTTCAATTGCATGTCTACAGAACACTTCCTTGCAGAGCACCACACCAGTATTGATGCCAACAAGCCATGAAGTGTTCCAGAGACATTAAACCACTGCTTTGATTATCATTAGCATAGGAACAAGATAATGTTTTTGTTTACTTCAGTAATATTTTCAGTTAAATAAATACAAAAGAAGAACTTGTCATTTCATGTTGCAGCGATTAGTTTTTGACATTGTTTCGGTATTACTGTTCACCTGTATCTCTTTATTATTGAGATTGTTAACCTTAGAGGAAGTAAATAATTGTTGATATGCATAGCCACTTCAAAAATTGTTGTATTTGGGGAAATAGGCATCTCTGTGTTGAAGATTTTTAAGTTCATATTATGTGGAAAATGGGACTAGGACACAGGAACAATTGATGTCTACCTGGTGTGGCGTCTCATTTGCTATTCTGGTTTTGGAGCTTTCCTACAGTTTGTGTATTTAACAATTTTGCAGCTATTTTGGTATTAAACTATTTAACAGCTTCACTTCATGCCAGGTCTTATATTACTTCTGTCATTGATACTTCATCTTCAGAACATCTTCTGAAACATCAGTTTTCTTCAGAACATTCTGAGGTCTGTTCTGAATGCAGTTGTGTGTTCAGATGTCATTGTAGCTGCTAAATAAAACTGTTTTGGAAGCAGTGGCATAACTACCTTCTTGAAGGAAAAATGTGTGTCTTGATGAGTTTCTACTCACCAAGTAGGTACCTTGATGATGACTTATTGCAATCAAGTTTAGAATTTAATAAAATGCAACTGCTACCAATCTATTTGCTCTAGTTAGTCATGGTAAGGTGTTTTGAAGGATCTTCAAGAGATTGTGGACTCTTATTTTGGCCCAAGTAAAATAATAGCTCTGATACTTCCAGAAAATTTAGTTGCTATTAGTGTAAAATCACTACAGCACTTCTGTGTGCGTTTATACCATTTAATATTTTTTCTTTTAAGTGGAACATTTTTTTTTGAAAGACAAATGGATGAAAACTACACGCTGCAGGTATTATCCCAAAATTACCTCCAGTGTTAGAAAATTCAGATTCAGTTGAATCACTCTTACTTTTTTAAAGAGCAAGTGTATGTTTTCTCTATTATGAAAGACGTATTTCATTGTACTCTGTTCACCTGTTTCTTTCTCAGCTGTATAGGGTCTCAGCAAGTTTGTGGGATGCTTGGCATGCGTTATAAAGACTTCCCTACACTGAGTCAATAAAGCAGCTCTGTCTAATAGACAAGGAACCTTCTAATTTTACAGGTGTATGTGAGACTTTTTGACATTGGTGCTGTTTTTTCTTAGTTGTTCCCCTAAGAGCTGACTTGCATCTCCATGGAGCAGTGGAGGATACAGGTTTGGTTAGTTACTTGTTTGTTTCTGTGTTTTCCTGACCTGGTTGTATAGATGGCCAAAGAATGACCTGACCTTGAAAAGCCCAATGTGAGTTAGATCACCAGTAGTTTTCTATCTGCTCTCCAGCATTTGTTTACTGATCTCTTTATGTCAAGAATGGCCATGGATTATCTGAAGATGAGTAGTTGGGAGGAGGCACAGCTTTATTCTTGCCTTTCTCTTGGAAAAGCTGGTTTGCCTTTTGGTAAATAAATATAAGTATATATTTCTGTAGACCTGCATAGACAGCTGATACTGTGCTTCCTGAAAGCTCTGTGTTTTACAAGTATGATAGCTTGGAAGTGTCCAGTTGAATAAAAGCCCTTGGACTTCGAGATCAGCCTCACAGGATGCCTTATAGGGCCTTCCCTTCCATTCCTGCTCGACTGAGCCCTTGCTTCTGATTCATGAGCAACATGATTTCTGAAAACAACAGTTACAGAGGCATCAAATGTGTTTACTTGGACTTCTGGATTTTCATTTGGCTCGGGATTGTGAAATTACCTTTTCATAATTTCAAAGCAAAGGTCATGGTGCAGTATAAATGGAGTTATAGTTAGAATATTAATGATACTGTTCTGGGGAAAAATAACAAAATAGTTTGAATGCAGAAATTAATAGTTTCAAATTCTTTCCTGCAAGTCTTCTGTACTGCACAGAAAACATCCTTCATGAAGATTCTCAGCCATTGTTATTAGAAATAGAGAATAAATTTATTTTTCCTCAATATTGTATGGAAATCATAAGAGGACATAATTCATGCTTACAGTACTGACAACAGCTCTTCCAGCTGGAAGCTATCCTACAACTAAGATCACCTGTAATAGCTCAGTTCCCTAAGGTAGCAATTGGTAGCTGTGGCTTTTTAAACTTTTTAGATTAATGCTATAAAGATTCATCATGGATAGGGATCAATTTTGGTAGATCTAAACTGTCCTAAAAAATGTACTGCAAAATACCAGCCACTGTCAAACTGAAAAAAAAAAAAATTGCTGTATTCAAAATGTCCAGTGGCCTGGACAGTTTTCAGTCTTTCTAGTGGTAGAATAGACTTGATTTGTTGTAAAAGTTTCTCAGCTATTGGAAAGCTATTTATGGAACACGTTGTGTGTTATGTCATTTGGAACTGAAAAAAATGGCCTGCATCAGAATGGTCAGTATTTCATTTACCATTTCCATCTCTACTTGCTGTACCTTCTAGATCTACTCTCTCATGAACCTAATGCTGCTGGGTATTTTGCAGAACAGAACAATAGAACAGTGGGAATATTCACACTGTTTGGAATTTGACTGATCACCTGAATCTTAGAATAAGACTACTTAGATCAGGCTAATTTTTTATGGTTTTAATGCTGAGGTGCCAAAGCATAAGTTTGGGAAATATCTGTCTTTCTACAGTCAGAACTGATTCTAGAAAACAATGTATGGGAAGAGCTGGGAAGCAGGAGGTTTACCTCCAGAGCCCTTGCTATCTCCTTCATTCTCAAATTAATTGGAGCAG
>WEIV01003999.1:9557-26695 GCA_013390005.1 Calyptomena viridis
TTTTCATTAGTACTGCAAAAGTATATATAAATATAAATATGTATATATTTATATATACTTATTCATACACTGGGCTTTAATATTTTCTTAAATAAAGCAATTTCTTTAAGAAGGAGAATGCTTACTTACACCAGCTCTAGAAACTTTTCTGTGGCCTACCTGCAAAGTAGAATGATTGTGACAGATTTTCTTTCATGCTCAAAGTTAAGGCAAAATGTCAGCATAGGTTAGCTTTGTCTAAGCTGAACTTTTCTGAGCAGAATAAGGAAGGCTTGTGATATTCCAGAATTTATATTACAAAAGGCAGTGGGGGTTTTAGTTTTGTAGATATGTTTCACTGGGAAGTGTAAATGACCTCTTTGTTTATCCACTTCTTTTTTTGTTCTCTGTTTCTCTCTTCTCTACTCTTCCTTCTACCAAAAATATTTCTTCAGCACTTGCAATGGTGTGGAAAGAGAGCAAAGATAAAAGCTGTCATTTTGTCATTGCTAATGCATTGACTATCATGAGCCTCTTTTGACAGTGTTTGATATATAGAAAATAGAAAATACAAACAGAAGATCCTGATGGTGGACTCACACTGACACCATGATAGAGTCAAGCATCGGGAAACTTTATTTTTTACAACAGCTTTTTATGTTCTTTTTCTCTGTACATGCACCACTAAAACTTTCACTATTGGTTAAAACTCATTGTTCACGCACCATCTCTAGCTCTATCATTGGTCTTCGGTAGTTTGCACATGCTTGCGGAATATCAACCTATATCCTCCTTTCTTCATGATTTTTATTTTAACTTGTTTACATTCCTGCTTCAAGGGCAGAGTTGTAGCTGATCGAGGTCGAGGCTGCCCACAGCCCATGGGTCATCACCCACAAGATCCGGTTCATGTAAACATGATTCTGATGCTGCTTGGACAGACTCCTTATAGTAGGAATATAAGGAGTACACCTAAATCCTCTCAGGAATTTCAGTATTTTATATCTGTAACTTTCCTCAGACATGGTCAGCCCCAAAAATATTTTTCTTTCACTACCCAGGGCAGATGTAATCTCTCAGCACTTTGCCGTTTCCCATTTGGTAAACTATGTGTCAGCTTTTGTATTTCTTCTAGAATGAAAGGGAATATTAACAACGTTAATGATGGGAAGAGTTGCAATATCAGTACTTTTTTTATTTTCATTTTTAATCTTTTCTGTAATTCATGTAAGAATACATATAACAAATGCTTCGAAAATACTTAATTAGTAAGTAAAAATCCCAAATAAATCCATGTTCCTGATGCTATCATGCCAGATATTTTTATTTATTTTGCTGATGGAGAAAAGAAATAGGAAAAAAAAAAGGCACTGCTATATGCATTTATTCCTCATTTGTGTTATCATAAGTAAGTTTTCAGTAGGGATTCTTTTGTGACATTTGAATGTCTGAGGCGTACCCAAAGGCCAAGTTCAGCCTGGAAAGGCTGTGCTGGTTCTACAGGTAGTTTAGCAAAGCAATTCTTCCCAGATGGGTGATCTGATGTGCTAATGAACCAGCCTGTCTTTTTTAAAGACATGGAGGGTTGCCTGAGTCATGTATATATGCACAAGATGCAACAATGTACTGGAAAATACAGAGTTTATTTAATACACAATGCAGGACTTCGGTATTTTCTTACTTGTGGTGTGTTGAGAAATATTACTGATTATATAGAGCTATATCCAACAGGCTTTGATTTCCAGCCAATAAACAACTATTAGCATTTAAAGTACAACCCACCTGAGGCTGAAACTAAAATTGTATCACAGCACCAGGTTAAGGAACTCTGAAGCAGCTCAATTATATGGATTGTCATACACAAGACACAAATCCAGATACAATTGGGTCATGAGTGAATGGTGATAAACCTTTTAAAGCCAAAAAAGCCTTTTTTGAGAATCTCCTGTCTTCAGGCACAGGCACGAGTCACATATCAACCTCAAGGAACCACTGAATCCCAGGATATTTGAGGTTTGAAGATCACCCAGGCAGAGTCACCTGGAGCAGGTGACACAGAAATATGTCCAGGTGTGTTTGGAATGTCTCCAGAGAGGGAGAATCCACACTCTCCCTGGGCAACTGTCCCAGGGCTCTTACATCCTCCATGGAAAAAAGTTCTTCATCATGCTCAAGTGGAACTGGTTGTGGTTCAGTTTATGGCCATTGCTCCTGGTTCTGTCCCTGGGCACCACTGAACACAGTCTGGCACCATCCTCTGACACCCCTTGGAGGTATTTGTGTGAATTGATGGGATCGCCTCTCAGTGTTCTACTCTTCAGACTAACCAGATGCTGCCATCTCTGCTCATCAGAGAGATGCTCCAGACCCTTCATCATCTCTGTGGCCTCTGCTGGAACCTCTCCAGTACCTCCTGGTCTTTCTAGAACTTTGGAACTCAGAACTGAACACAATACTCCAGATATGGCCTCACTAGGGCTGAGTAGAAAGGCAGGATCCCCTCCCTGACCTGCTGGCCACACTTCCTGATGGACCCCAGGGTCCCATCAGCTCTCCTGGCCTCCAGGGTACACAGTTGGCCCATGGTCAACTTGTCACTCACCAAGTACCCCAGGTCCTACTCCACAGAGAAACATCCTTGTACTGTAAGAACAGACGCTTTGGAAGATTGATCACTGTGAAGTGTCTGTCACCGGAACACATTTCACTGAATTTATGAACAAAGGAACATTATCTGACATTACCTTGTTTGATGTATCTGACATGTCTGCTTCCAATACAGTTTAGTACAGGATTAAAATATTTGCTTTTCCTCCAAGGAAAAAGTAAGAAAGAAAGAAAAGGGCCATGCTACACTTCATGGGTTTTATTGAAGTGAACTTTTAAAGCAAAAAATAAAGAAAAAATGTGAATATTAACCTTTAAGAAAGAAAGACATTGTTACATTTTTAGCCTAAAGTGAATTGAGGCAATTTGATTATACCAGCAATATTTATATGAAAAGCAATCAATAGAGGGCAGCCTGACTTTAAAACATTAATTTAGGATAATTTTTTTCAGAAAAATTGTCATGAAGCATGTAAAAAGTTGTTGCAACATAGGCTGAATTTCCTTATTTCCAGGTGAAGCAGTTTAAATTTTCCTGCAACATTTTGCTTCATGCTAAATACAAGAGGTATTTAATTAATATTTAACTTTTAGGCATGCCTATAGACTACTAGCATGTGAATGCATACAAACATATGTGTTTCTTTTCCCTTTTGAAGAAGATAGCATATGTATATTTTGAAATAAATGTCTCTACAACAGTAGATGCAATCTGTGAAAATTAATGTGACCATAGTCTTAGACTTGTAATTCATTTGCATGCAAATCTGCACGTTTTTAAAATTAAGCATTTTAAAAAGAAACTTTCTGAAGTTCGTGATGGAATATTTGGGAAAATTTTACCAAGATTTAGGAAAAAAATCCTATAAGGTGTATGGCTTAATTTTATTTTTGTTTATTCATGTTTATGGCCTAGCCTACAGCTCCTGTTGGAGGTCTTCCCAAACAGAATGTGGAGATCCTACTATATCTTCTCTCTTACTGTACTTCCCAATAGCTGTCAAAGTCAGTTACCAGCTCTGTCATTACCATAGAGAGCACCTCTGCACTTAAATCACAGTGCCCTACAAGAGCACAGGGAATTTCTCCTTCCATGGATAGCACAGTTGTCATTGAATGCAGGACAAAATTACAGTATATCCCACCAACATTTGACATAGATCATCTTTCCTAAACTATTTACTCAGAATTTCTTCTAGAAACATTATAAAATGTGCTTCTTAGTATTTCGTTTACTCAAGCCATTAAAAATGGGTGTAGAATATGATTAAGTATTAAAAAGGCTAGCAAAAGGCAAAAGAAATTTAAAATAAACATATTTAAGGCAAGATCATGATGTGAATAAACATTTACCCTCCTATAATGAACAGAACTGCAAACAGAAGTTTATAATACTTTATTATCAGATTGGTCAAAAAAAGGTTGGCAAAACAGCACCATCATTGTCTTTAATTGGTGATATTCACTGAGCATCTAGAGTGGTTCTATCTCCTCTAAACAACAGTTTTCACATCCATAGTTGTTTTCTCTCAGATTAAATAAAATTTTAAATACTCTCTGCTTTGCTCAGGAAAGGCACAGGAGCTATTATTTACAATAATGACATTTTAATTCAGATGAGGAACCTAAAAACTGGTTAAAGAAATTTACTTAGAGGATCTTATGTGTGTAGCTTATCATCTTTGACAGCATTTAGCAAAGGGTGATTCTAGCTAATGCAATTTCAAGGAACTGGCAGGAATACTGTACACATAAGCTGGCATGGTACCACCTTGGAATGTTGATTTGCATTTTGTTTGTTTTTTTCTAAATTAAAAAAAATCTAAAAAATTATTGTACGTACAGGAATCATGGAAGATGAAGTACAAGTAAAGTGCACATTTTTTAACCCTTTGTAAAAATAATATTGATTTTACAACGACAAATAACTCATAGCTTTGCTGTGCAGGCAATATAGTGGCTACTAAATAAGAGATGTTCAAATATTGGAAGCTGCATGTTAGCTTGTGTTGACTTTGTAAGGAAGAGGGAGTGAGAGGAAGCAATGCTATTTCATGAAGAACATGTAGTACATTTGGCTCATAAACACGTGGTCTCACTCCTTTAAGCTTTTCTTTCCTCTGGGCCTTTAACCCATCCAAGGTTTGAACAGACTAGTGTTTATTCAGCTTCTGTAATCAGATACATTTCTGCAAGTCAGTGTTCACCATCAGTGTGGTTTCCTCTGAATCACAGTGGTTGATTTCTAGTGATAAATTCCTCATATCCTACATTTATCATTTTCTAGATGCATCATTTTCTCCAACTCCCTGAGAGGGAAGCTGGGAGGGTCAAGTTCTGCTCCCAGGGAACAAGGGACAGGATGAAAGGGAATGGCCTCAAGTTGGGCCAGGGAAAGGTCAAGTTGGACACCAGAAGGAATTTCTTCCTGGAAAGGGTAGTCAGGTATTGGAAGAGGCTGCCCAGGGAACTGCTGGAGTCCCCATTCCTGGAGGTGTCCAAGGAAGGACTGGATGTGGTACTCAGTGCTCTGGGCTGGAGGACAAGGTGGAGATTGGGCACAGCTTGAACTCCATGGGCTAGGAAGGCTTTTCCAACCTAAATTATTCTGTGATTCAGTTATTCTAAGATCATACACAATGTTCCTCAAATGGTGAAAGGGAGATACAAATTTTCACCACCCACTCAAATATCTTCATAGTTATTTTCTTTCTTCTTTTTCTAGTTGAAGGTGATTTTGATGGGTTGAGATGTTGGGTATTTCTACTTTATCTGATGTGTTAAGTGTCTTATATAGTTATTAGAGTGAGAAGGCAAATACCTCTTTGTATTACCTTAATCACATACAATCCAAAGACAATAAAATCTAAAAAGAAAATTCTTAGGGAATTCTACAGAAACACAGAGTATCTGCATGGTACTTGGCTGCTGACGAGGTTAAACCATGACAATGATCAACAACAAAGCGTGTTATGGATTAATTACTGTGATAATTTAAACTCAAATCTGAATAATTTATCATAAATTAAAGGAAAAGAAAAACCATCCCAACAATACAACTAAGAAAGACTCTGGTGCTTCAAAAATCTCTTAAAAAACCCTCTTAAAAGTCTAGTACAAAGTATAACAGACTAAGTCTGAACTCTAATTCTAGAAAGTCATTAATTGAAAACATAACTTCAGACCCTGTAGTTTTTGTGAGGGTTTTCCAGTAAACGTCAATTTAATTTTTTATTTCATTAGAAAATTGTTATCAAATGGAACTTATCACAGACATTTTTATATGGACACAAAAAGGAGATATTTAAAGTATGTTGTGGTTTTAAGTAGCCAGAGTTTTTTATTAGCTGGGGGGGGCTAGGAGAGACACTTCTTTAAGAAGCTGCTAGAGTTTTTCTCTGCTCTAAGCTAGCCCAACGTCAGCCAACAACGCCTCTGTGATAACATATTTAAGAAGGAGTAGAGAAAAAAAAAGCTGGGCAGAACATCATGGCCGCTTAAGAGACAGGAGGGTGAGGAGTTTGATTAACACCAAGGTCAGAGAAAGGAGAAAGAGAAGATGCCTTAAACACTGGAAAAGGCCCCCAGCAATCTGTGAGGAACCATAGGGGCAAAGATTCTTCAGCCTGTGAACCCGTGGAAAGACTGGGAGATTTTTCCACGCTGGAACAGAGACATGCCGGAAAAGAGAGGCTGTGATCCTGTGTTTGGAGCAGAGGGGCCTGGTGGAGNAACAACTATCAAACTGCTCACCCTTAAACTCTTAAGCTCTGATTTTAGTAGTAGTTGTAGTAGTAGTAGTAGTAAATTCTTAACATTCTAAGTTAGAGCCTGTTTTGCTTGTGTGAAGTAGTTAATAAACAGTTGCTTGTAATCCTTATCACAAAAGTCGAGGGGTTTTTTTTTCCCTTCTCTGAGAAATTTTAGATCTATGTGTGGGCTCTCAGCTTTTAGCCAGAGTCAAACCATGACAAAGTAGTACACAGTTCATCACCTTGACACAACACCATAGTGGGCATGTATTGAAAAAGTGACTAGATTCACTTGTGGAAGAAAAATCCGCCTCATATCTACATGATTTAACACCTGACCTGTGCCATGTTCTCATACTGGCAGCTCTCAGCAGTAGCTAAGTACTCAGTCCATATGGCATGATGATTCGGGATGTTTCACTAAGACAGCTGGCCCAGTCTGACATAAAATTCATCTGCTGGGCCTGGATGCAGAGTCTATGTGTCTTGCCAGTGACATTTTGGCAACATGTTTGTGATAAGCCGTAAAGCAGTTTGTGTTTGGCTATCAGCCCCCGACAGTGCTCCTGTTTGTTCCACTTTTTGCATGCCAAATCAGTCTGTTTTCTCAAGATAACCAACACAGACCAAACCACATGCAGCTTACAGCTGCAAGAGAGGAGACTGGACATTTTTAGACAGTAGAACTTGAGAAGTTTCTACCCAGAGCCTAGTGAAGTCTTCTCAGAATTCAGGGAAACTTGATTTTATTCTCCTGATTTCGGAAAAAATCTGGGTAGATTTTTTTAAAATTATGGTCAGGATGGTGGAATAAATTTTAAAAGGTGATTAAAACAGCCTCAGAAGGAAATTTTTCTTTGTTTTAAAAATATGTGTTTTTCTTAATTTCTGTTTCACTGTGAAAATAATAACAGGAAAAAAATGCTGGTTTAAAACATCTTATATAAAAATTTACCTGAGTAATAATCCAATATTAGTAACTACTCATGGGCACTTAATTTTCAGTCAGAAAATATCTTTCATCTGGATGTGATCTTACCTTGCTAGGTACCACCTGGCTTCTGTTTTTCCCAGATTTTATAGAAAGATTTTGAGTTAATACATGGATTCTTAGAGTTCACTGACTGCCGCGGTCCCTGCCTGTGTGGCAGCAATCCCAACACCTTTCTTCAGCCCTGGCTAGCTCGTGCTGCCACGCCGAGGGCACCGGGCAGGTGTGGGTCACCCGATGGCACAAGGGACCTTCTCAGAGGACACAAGCCACCAGGCAACTAAGGCCCCCTGTGGCAGGTGGTACTCCCTCCCCGGCAGGGACTGGTGTGTGTGGGCTAGTTAGCCTGACCCTACCTAGGAGTCCTTGGTCCAAGATGGTATGGATGCCGCAGCTGTTGGAAGGTAAAAGGGTAGAAAGCGACTCACTCTCGTTGGGGCAAAACAGGAACAGTTTACTGGGGGTCCAAACCCCAACACATCCAACAGGAGTGAGCTCAGAACAGCTCAGAATGAGGGGCTTTGTAGGGGGTGGAATTGAGGGGTGGAGAGAGGGTAAAAACCAACGATATCGAGGGAGACGTGGGATTAAGGGGTGACAGACAGAAGTAGAAGCCAGAGGCCTTCAACTCAAACCTATCAGGGATCGAGTAACTTGGATTCATAGGGAAGGTTCTGGAATAAGGGGTACATATATGATGTAGGGATAGGAGGGGTTTAGGGAAGGGTACATAGAAAGGGAGTATACATATCACAGAATGAACCAAACACAGGGTAGGGGGATAACAGAACAAACCATGATAATGCCCAAACGCATAACACACACCACCACAACTGAACAGATGAAGTCTGAAGCTAGAAAATGTGATCAAGGAAAGTTAGAATAAAAGAAAAAAGTGAACTGTGTTTTAATTTGACAAGGCAAAACCAGTATTAGATAAAGTGGCATTTCATGCCAGCCTTGTAGGCTGAAATCACAATAAATTCAAACACTTGAATTACCTTCTTCAGCAATATAATTAATTTTTCCCTGAAAGCCCTGCCTGCACCACTATTTTCACTCTTAATATTCATGAAAGTTAGGTGATCATATTCTTAGTTGTATTTTTCTTTCACTTCTGAAATGTAGAGTTTTGTTTTCCTGAACACAATTGAAACAAACAGATGGCCATTTCTGGAATTACCAACAATAGGAGGTATTCCCCCATCTCACATCTAGTGGAATAGAATGCTCCATTTCACTTGATTCTATTGAACATACGTCGTACAGTTAATTTATAAGAATTCCGTGTTCCAGCATCTCCATCTGGATAGTCAGATGTCCAGGAATGGTAGACTGCCATCAGAAGCAGTAAAATTGGTAAACCCGTGTTTCCTTGCAGCAGAAGTTCTGGATCTGTTTTGGTGAGCTCTGACACCCAGTGATGGTTTTGGCTCTGACTGTGCATTGCTTTTCCAGCTCAGAGCTAGCCTGCCTGGCTGAGGGGAACTGCCATGGGGGCAGAGAGTGTTTGAAGGCTATGGCCAAAAATCAACAGCCATGTTGTTTGCAAAAGCCAAACCCAGACACGTCATAACTATGGCATTGCTGAGACTGGGACATCCGTTACTGTCTGTGACTGACTTTGGAGAAAAGAATAATTTAATAGCACCCATTGATAGGTTACCAGAAGAGAGACCTTAAATTAAAAAGTGAAATTTAATGCATATAAAAACATACAAAGCAGGCAGAATCTCTCAAAAAAAATCTGCAAGTATCAAGATTGTGTTTACACGCACCATATAAAATGTTTGGGTTCAGAAAGAACTGTCCAAAACCAGCTGGGCCAAACTAATGACTGTCTGGAATAGTTGGAATGCATCGGTGCTACAGTATAGAGGCAAGGACAGCTAAATCTTTATTTTGTCCCATAAAATTACTGGCCAAATACTGGGTTTGAATAACTAAGCAAATGCCAAAAGATATGATCTTGTTTGTTTGCTAGTACGGTTCATCTAGATGAAAGTTTGTGTTTTTGAATGCAAGGGGTTTTTTGTAGATTATGTACCCCTAAGGACCTCAGATGAAGAAGGCAATTTTCAAGCCGATTTATGATCACATTGGATTTTTGATGGGGCCCTTAAGAAAATCCTCTATTTTGAGTAGTTTAGTGTAGAGAACATCTGTTTTCAGAGTGAGGCTGAAGAACCTGCAATCCGTTTGAAAGAGAATTGTTTTGGGAGATATTGCAAAAATAAGTCAATGTCCACTGCAAAGCAGACTCCTAATATCCATCTCATAAATGTAAATATTCTGTTCCCAGAATATATGTTCTGCACTGACCTCTCATATTGAATTTTTGCACTTTGCTAGGATTTTGAGATAATATGAACCACGAAATTTAAAATACAGTGCTACATTTATTCACTTCAAAACAATACCAGCCACTTTTAACATATTAAAGTCCTCAAAGGACAAATTTTGTTTTCTCTTCCTATTCCCTTTATTAAAAAAAAGACACTTAAAATGTTTACAATTTCTCCAGTGAAAACTCAGGTAATAGAGAGACAATGTTAGCCCTCAGCAATAATATTAAAAATAAGCTTAAAAATATTGGATGTTATCTGCATTTTCCACCCTTTCCGCTGCTGGAGCAGAATATCTGCAGTGCACCAATAAGACAACGAGGACAACTCTGGAGAGATCTGTGGTGGCACTTAGTCTTAATTGGAAAATGATGTCCATTTCTTCTGAAAGCATCATCTTACAGAATGTATGTCTTTATGGGTAGAAATCATAAATATTATTTTATAAAGCATTTTAAACCACAGTAGATAAAAATGTAATAAAAAACCGTCTCAGCTTCCTATTCCACCTGATCTGAGCTAAACAAGTAACACCTCAGATACTTTCCAGTCTTTCTTGTCTTGCATAGCATATTGTTTTATGGGTGTAAAAAATTTTCATGGCGTTATCTATAAGATAAGGAGCTATATAAAATTGTATAAGCACCTCTGAAAGGGAAAGAAATTTACCTCACAATCACTTAGGCAAATATTCGTTCCTCAGAAGAAATTAAAACATCGATTCTAGCTTCACCACTACTTCCTAAACAAATTATTTTCAGAACAGTATTTGTTATTTAGCAAGAAGATCATGTGGATGATTAGGCTTTTCTATTATGGTGTTATCTTTCCCTTAGTATTAAACACAAAATAAACTCACAGAACATTAACAGAATATTCATTTGGTGTTTCACTATTTGCAAAATTTTTCTAATCCATTCTCTGAAGTATCAGATTCTTATCTACAATGGTATATACAACCTTTGAATACCAAGACCAAAACAAATTTAGAAGTTGATTCATGTATTGGGGACATGACTCAAAATATGTGAAGTCCAACAGAAAAAAATTTTTTAGACAATCAGGCCCTAAATGCAAACTCAGTAACAAACTTCTTCTTATAACAGTTCAGTAAAAATAAAAAAAAAAGGACACGAAGCAAAGTTTTCCAACTTTCCCTTATGACACCTGTGAATCCTGAGCAAGAAACAGTATGCCATATTTTTCTCCTTTTTACAAACATGAGCAAGAGAAATGGTACCTTCCTGAGGTCATTAAATCACGGGTGGGTTTAGCAGGACATTCTTTAGCCTAACACCTGCCTATTTAAAACATTTGGGGTTATCTTTAGGATCAGGTTAAACGGGAAAAAAAAAAAGATATTTTCAAGTTTTCAAAATGTAGGTTTCATGATAAATCCCAGTGATTAAAGAAGGATTATGATTCAAATATAATATCGAAAATATTCATGACAATTTAATCTCATTTTAATATTTAATATTTCAAAATAAACTGTTCACGTTTACCTGTATTTTATTCATTTTTCTTCATTGGTTGTTGCAGTGTATATTTGATGTGTATTTCTATATTATGTGTTTCTATATTATATAGTTCTGTTACCCCCCTAAGTTGGAATGTTCTGTTAACCCCCCTGCCTTACACCTAGTGGTTTGTTCCCTCCCTTCTCATTGGTTCAACCCTATAAAAAACCCTATAAAAGTCTGTACACAGGAAGTGGCTTTGCTCTTCCTGGTTGCTCACTTTAAGTTTAGGATCCCCTGAGGGAACACTGCTCTCAGAGTGAAATAAACTTAAAACTCTCTCAACCAGAAAGGGTCACTTGCCTCCTCCTTGTCCTCCATTTTCTGACAAAACCCTTGAGGGGCTAGCAGAGGTACACACAGCCCCTGCAGCCCTTAAGCACCTCTAAGCCAGTCCTCCTAAGGCAGGGAGGCTTTTCGCCTAGAGGTGCTCCACTCTTATCATGTGCCCGTGGGCAGTTGCCAGACCAAGCCCAGGCTGAAGAAGGATCTGGGACTGGCCGAGGGGCTGTGATAATTGATTTTATTGAAACGTGAAGAGGTGTCTGAATCGCAGAACCACAGAGTGTCTGGGCTTGGAAGTGACCTCTGGAGATCATCTTGTCCAACCTCCCTGCCCAAGAAGGTGCACCTAGAACAGTTTGTACAGGAGCATGTCCAGGCAGGTTTTGAATATCTCCAGAGAAGGTGTTATGGTTTGTTTTGAGGAAAACTTTTTTCCACTTTTGTTTGCAGGCAGGGGGTGTGCCTGCCCAGCCCTGCGGCAGCCCCGGAGCCTCCTGCATGCCGCAGTGCCTTGGACCGGGCGCCCCTGCCCCACCCCCGCTCCNTCTCCCTCTCTCTCATTGCAACATTCCGGGTTTGAGCTCTCCTCTCCCATTCCCATCTGAGCCATGGGAGCTCCAAAACCCAGTCCTACCCCCCGTGAGCCCCCAGGAATCCCAGGGGTGGGAGGGGGACCTTCTTCCCATCTCCACTGGGTTGTCTTGGCGTCCCCCAAAGCCTAGCCCCGTCCCCCACGTATTCCCAAATCCACTCCTTCCTTTTTTTTTTTTCTGCCCTGGGAAGTCTGAGGGAGCCCCAGTCTACACCTAAGCAGAGGATACATAATTTAGACTTAGGGTGCTTACATTGTTTGGATAAGGGTGTTTTGGTTTTCAATGCATAATATATATACATATATATAGTTTGTTTGTTTGTTGTTAATAAAATCCTATGTGCTGAGGTTTTCTACAACAAGCTGTTTTTAGCAGCATCTGTGAATCCTTAGGGACCACTGACTTCTCTGTATCTAGGTAGATTTTAAAATTAAACACATAAAGGCATATCACTCAACTAGCTTTGCATCAAGAGTGTGTGACACCACAGCATAGAGCAAAAAAAGCATGGAAATTGCATGTGGGATATTTAAAAAAAAAAGCAGTGGACAAATATTTAAATGAGCCCAGGTCCTGTGACACTCATGAACCAAAGTTCATACATCACATGAAAATTGACTCATTGCCTTGGAAAAAAAAAAATCGGCAGTCTATAGCACTGTACAGCACCTCTCAGAAGAATATTCAGGATAATAAAACACTGATAGTCAGTTCTGGGACTACAGAAGAAGATTGATTGCCTTTATTACTTTATGAGCATACGTATTGCAAGACAATAATTTGTTTTCTGAAGGTACACATTTAGTAATGTTTGTGCCACATTAACTGACTGTGATGTTGATACAGTGGATTTATAACACATTATCAGACTCAATTAACTAAGTATTTGGGTGAATCTATGAGGTGAAGAGCAATATCAAAACATCTAATCAACATGTATGTCATTAATACATATAAATATTAATAGAAATAACAGAAGTCGAACAGGAGCAAATTAACCAAGCAAAAATTTCTTTCTACTTTATTAATTTCACTTTCAGCCATTTTTACAGTGTGTTTTGTAGCTGAAGCAAAACATTCTTGTCAAAATTTAGAGTTATTCATTCTTCTGGGGTGGGAAGAAAAAATGAAAGCCATTTCACCTATTTCCACTTACATGGAGAAGTGCCTCCTGTTTTGCACAGGGAACTGAAACTTTAGTGTTTGTAAAGACAAATCTATCTCTATGAGGGACGTCAAAACAGTTTCTGAGGCCAAACAGTCTTGAATTCAGTATTTCTGATATGGAAAAAATAAAAGAAATTTTATTCCTTCCGTTCAACAAATCACCTGCTCATGTCCTCCACTGGAATTTCCACTGAACCCACTCAAACATGGACATGGAATTGCATGAGCATATCCATTTCAGAAGAAATTCAATCTCATGCTGTGGCATATCTTACAGGCCACTTTTCTCCTGAGCATGAGTAGAGGTCATGCTCTGACTGGGTATGACCTTGTCCCCCTTGGTTGGACAGGGAGAACTTGATCCCTAGGTCATTGGACAGCTAATGTAAACAATATAGTCTGATATATATTCTGAAACTGCACAAGAAGAAGCAGGCAGACATTTTCTGACTTCTTAAAAAGCAGACCTTCTGCCTGGTCATCTCTTGATTAGGCAGAGACATGTGTCCAGGATTCTCCAGGCAGACTGCCTGGGGAGCCATGGATGCAGGGTCTGCTTGGTAGGTATTAAAGCCTTTGCAATGCTTAGATGCTTAAGCTTTCTCTGCATAGAAATTAGCACTTTAATAGATAAATAAAGCCTCTGATAAAGCTTAATGGAGACAGCCTTCTCGTCATTATGCCTCACGAACGACCGAAATCTATATTATGCAAAGTTATATTACAATTTGTGGTGTGTTAGAAAGTCATGCCTTGTCTTGTCTATTTAAGCTTCAGTTTTAAGTGTGCCAAGCAACAAAGTGTTCTTTATAAAACACTTCAAAACCCTTTTTGATTTATTTTTGCTTGAGCAAAACCTGGGAAATAATGGTACAAATTAAATTGATGTTACAAATTAAAACAAGGACAAACAAGTCTGATGATTGATTTACAGGATGAGAGGGCTGGATGACAGAAAAACTTCTAAAATGAAATAGAAAAGGTGTTAATCAGCTACATAAATTGTTACTTAATAACATTTGGAAAGTCTGTTAGTGAAATATATGACATTACATCCAACATTTAATTATTATATTGATTTCATTAATTTCATTATATCTTTGAATCTCTGTCATCCGACTTCACTTTTATTTTCATTTTCAGTGAATAAGTAAAGCTTTGAGTCATGATGGGCAAAGAGAATTGCGATAATTTAAACATGTGTGGTGGGTTGACTCTGTCTGGAGACCAAGTGCCCACCACAGCCACCCTGTTACTCCCCTCCTCATCTGGTCAGGTGAGAAAAATATGACAGAAGTCTCCTGTGTCAAGACAAGGACAGAGAGAGATAAATTACTGGTTACTGTCATGAGTAAAACAGCTTCCATTTGGAAAAATTAGTTTGATTTATTACCAATCAAATCAGAGAAGTGTAATGAGAAATAAATCCAAACCTTTCTCCTCATCCCTCCCCTCCTCCTGGGCTTAATTCCATGCATGGCTTGTCTATTGCTACACCCATGGCAGCACAGGGAATGGGGAATGGAGGCTGGGTCAGTCCATCATGTTGTCTCTGTTGCTCTTTCCTCCTCAGGAGTTGGACTTCTCACACTTTTCCACTACTCCAGTGTGGGATCCCTCCCATAGGGTCAGTCCTGCAGGAACTGCTCTAATGTGGATCTTGTCCATAGCCTGCAGTTTTTCATGAACTGCTGCTCCACTGTGAATCCCTTCTGTGGGGTCAGTCCTTCAGGAACTGCTCCAGTGTGGGTCCTCCACAGGGTCACAAGTCCTGTCAGGAATCCCATTCCAGCATGGCCTCCTTTTTCTACAAGGCCACAGGTGCTACCAGGACCCTGCTCCAATATGGGATTCCTGTGGGGTCACAGCCTCCCTTGGGCGTCCTCTACTCCAACAGGAGGTCCTCCACAGCTGCAGGAGAACGTCAGTTCTGATGCCTGGAGCACCTCCTCCCCTTCCCGTTCTACTGATCTGGGGATCTGCAGAGCTGTTCTCTCACGTATTCTCACTCTCATCTCTGATGCTGCTGTACCCTATAGACTTTTTAACCCCTTTTTAAGTACATTATCCCAGAGCAAAAAATCCATACTTATAAACTATCTAAATAATGATATGAAATAGATTAGTATAAAAGGGTATTACCATAGTGTGTCCCAATCATGTCTAGCCTATAAAGACAAATGCAGAAAGGCTCATTTTTTGTTTGATTTTGTTTACCTTGTGTAAACATGCCTTCCTTGACAATCAGATGATAATTTCAGTATCATCATTACATATTTTCTTGGTTTTTTTCTGTGTCTGCTTTTAAAAAGTAAACTAAATAGGAAAAATTCTCTTACAGAAAAATACATGGTAAAAGAGATAATATTATTTCACTATGCACAATATGACAATCCAGCATGATTTTAAGTATATGCTAATTTAATGAAGGTGCACCAACAAAGCACACTCTGTTCTCCTTGGCTTTCTACCCAAGATTATTATAAAAACTCAAGGGACCAGAGAAGGCAGCTGGGTCTTTGTCTGGGGCAGACTCAGTGTACTGGATCTATCTGAGCCCACAGCAGCCTTAACAGCGCTGTGAGATAACACTCTACTGTTTTGACTACTGTGAGACAGAGGCAAGATTTTTGGGAGGGGACACAAGCAGGCCACATGACCCAAACTGACCAAAGGGGTATTCCAGACCATATGACATCAGCTCAGATGTAAAGCCAAGGAAATGAACAGGAGGGGTGAGGGGGGATTTGGCTGCCCACTGAAAAGACAACCAATGCATAGGGCCCTGCTTCTCAGGACTCAAGCTGTCCTCAGGAAGTAGAGATTAGATTTTCCTGCTTTGCTTTTTGTGCACGCAAACCTTTCGCTTATAGTAAACTGCCTTATCTCGAAACCCATAAATCATTGTCATCTTAGTGGTAAAAGGGGAGAAGCAAGGGACTGGGCACTTGGCATCCAACCAAAGTCAACCCATTATGCTCAGCTTTTCTTTTATATCCTGATGATTCCAGTGATAAGAACTGCTCAGCAACTTTCCTTGAGTACTGCCCCAGGAATACCTCCAAAAGGCTTTCTTTCCCTGCCTTAAAGTCACTACCTCTCAGTACGTTCTGAGATTTGATTTTTGATCTACTATTAGGCACTTGCAATGACAAGATTTACCTTCTCTCCATCATTTTTCAGCTGAAAAGTCTAAATGATTTCAGTCATGTTCATGCATTAATTTATTGGTGTCTCATCAGCCTTGCTGGATTCATTTATTTGATTTGGCTCATTCCAATTTGGCCCATGCATAACAATATGCTTCAGCCCAAATTTGCCATGTAGAGCAGTAGGTCCATTTCCCCTCTCTGGCAGTCTCTATTCCTTTTTCTGTCTCAGTATAAGTCCTTTTTATTTTAATGGTGTCAAAAGGTTGATTTTTCTGTGTGCAATGTTATTATATAAAGCTTTTTTTCTGCAGCTCTTCTACTAGTGAGATGCTGACCATCCTTTGTTCCTGCAGTTTCTAAGTATAATACCTCTCAGGGGAAATTATAGCTTAAAAGGTTGATTGGCAAGTGTTATGGTTTGACTCCGGCTAAAAGCCCACACATAGATCTAAAATTTCTCGGAGAAGGGGAAAAAAAACATCGACCTTTGTGATAAGGATTACAAGCAACTATTTATTAACTACTTCACACAAGCAAAACAGGCTCTAACTTATAATATTAAGTATTTACTACTACTACTACTACTACTAAAATCAGAGCTTAAGAGTTTAAGGGTGAGAAGTTTGATAGTTGTTACAGACACCTTTCTCCCCCACCCCTCCCTTTTAAGATACTTCACCTTTCTCTAGCAGCATGGGAAGGCAGGTGTGTGTGTGTGGGGGGGTTACAGTCAGACGTCGTCTTTGC
>WEIV01004001.1:17194-34705 GCA_013390005.1 Calyptomena viridis
TGGACAGCCACGGGGACTTCAGAAAAAAATCCAAACTAATCAAGCTTTTTTTCTCCCCCTGATGATACCTGAGAGACACCCGCCTGTCTCTTTGCTTGATGCAAGTCGGAAACTGACTGCTCAAATATAAAGTCATTGGAACACCTGTGAAAATACAGCAAATACAAACCCTGCATCCTTACCAATTTGCAAACGTTCTCCAAGTGTTAAAACACAAGGAGTCAGAAAGAATTGGGATTGGGGAGGGAGACAGAATTAAAACCCTCAAATACAAAGACATTGTATTCTTTGAAGCAGATACAAAGTCTTTGTAGCGGAAAACAAAGAGCATTCTGTTCAATTTTAGTTTTGAGTAACCACTAAGTTCATGACTATCACCAGTCTAATAATCAGAAGCACATGGCTGTCATGGATTCTGAAGTAAAAGAAAGTATATTCTTTCTGTTGGCAACTGAGAGTGCCAACAGAGCTAATAATGTCTAGATAGGGTGGGTTTATTTTTTAACACCAGATCTGAAATCGACTTTGCATGAGCTTTACTGAAATGAACATTTAGTTCATGTCTCACCCATACAGAACTTTTCCTTATGAAAAAGGTTTTCTGCAGGCAAGTGACTGGATCATATTAATTAGTGCTTCACCATAATATTCCACAATAAGACGTGGTACCTTTTTCTCAGTGAAAAGTCTAATACTGGTAAGATGAATTTGTTCTTTTATATTACTAAATTTACAGAAGTGGTTAGCTAAGTCTTACACCCTTGCAGCAAATGCTTAAAAAATTAAAATATTAAATATTTCAGCATAGAAACAGATGGCATATTCAGGATCCTTACATACTTCTGAGACTCTCAAAGTCCAAACCACATGACTTTGTTCTTAGAAAAGGAACCCACAGGCTAGAAATCAATGCCTTAGCTTTCTCATTTTAAGAAAACAGCTTTCCTAATGTGTTTTCAAATTCTTGGGTAAAGAAACCAACCAAATATCCACAAACATAACTCGATAAATAATATATCATGTAACTATAAAATGTCATAATACTGAATTTGATCTGGAAGAGAAAACCTGAGAGCAGCTGAGGAGCACTTTAGCACAACCCACAGCTGTAGGCACAGGCACCCTAAGTTAGGGCTTCCAGAGGTGAGTTCAGCTTCCTCCTTCCTGCTATTTTGCAAAGAAAAAGCATTTTAGAAGAGTTTTTCCTCCCAGCAGCTTTACATTGTCTACGAAGTACCACAACAGCAATTACATCACTGCCATTAGTTCAGTAATTGATTTATTTTAAAAAAGAAAGTGAAATGTTACCAGTTCCCTTACTTTTTTCAATACACAGAGGAATTAGAGAAGCTGGAGCAGGAAAGATTGGCATTGGAAGCCACCATTAAAGAAAATGATTTTGAAGAAGGAAAGAGAGGCATCTGTGGATTCTTCAAAAAAGCCAGCACGTTCAATATCTCAAAACATGAAACAAAAAAGGGTAAGTTCCAAAATGACAACTCCTCCCTGACCCTTCAATGCATCACACTTTCACCAATGTACAAACTGGGCTTTACTCCAAGCCAAAAACTCCTGAGCCACACAGAAGCCCCCGGAACAGGAACTCCCCTGTGCAAACCTGTTGTGGTGGCCACAGCCCTGTAATGCAGCACAACACAACCAATTTCCCCCTCCTCATTTGCTAGATAAACTCAACTCAGTTTATGGTCACTTCTATTTGTCAAAAATAGAACATGGTTATTAAAGTTCAAGGAATACAGAACAAGTTGGTTTGGGGGGTTTTTGGTTTTCAGGGTTTTTTTAATAGGATGTTTTCGGTTTTTGAACAGAGGCCTTTTTTCCTCCTCTTTAAAGAAAACAGGAACATATGCACAATAGTCAGGGAACAAGCAATCTTACTTAACATATACACACACACAAACCCAGTAAACAGCTGAAAAGTAAAAATAGCACAACTGCTCTATATTCTAAGCATAATTTCATAAAAATGCACAAGTGAAGATGGTAAAAGTACTGAAAGTACATACACAGCATGCTGTCAAATAACTAATTAACAACTTAAATGTGTAGGTGATGAAATCAAAATTATATTTCAGATATAGTAAAATGAAACAGAAATACAGACAGAATTTAAAGTCTCATTTCACAACTGCTATGCTGTAATGATAATGACCCACCTGAAGCCATGCTTGTACACAGACTTGTATTTTCAGAATTTTCACCTGCAGAGGCTATTACATCTAGCTGTGCGTGCAACTCCCACAGGTATTAGGAAGATCTACAGATTGAAACATAAAATGTCATTATTCTTTAGTTGCCAGACTTCAGTTCATTTTGCAGGCTTCAGAAAAATATATTTTTATGACAATTCCAAGAAGAGTGTGTACCCCTGTTTCAACTACTCTTTTTGATTTAGTTGAGAAAGGCATAAAGGAAATACAAATTACACACTTTGGCTCTCTATATGAGATATTTATTAACATAATCTATCCCTGCCTCTCTGTTTTGCTTTTATATTCATAGTCCCCAGAGTTGCTGCATCTTCCAGCAGAGATGCTAGAACTGCAGAGCCAATAATAACTGCTTCAGAACTATCCTGTACACACTCCAGAAACACAGGAAAACCAAACAAAGCATTTTCAGAACCTAGCAGATCACAGCAAAACCTCTAAAGAAGCCTGTCTGCTCCATTCAAAATACTGCTCTGACACCATCTCTTTGAAACCATTGAAAGAGAAGCAGTAATAAAGCCACAGGCTTCAAAAGATGGAATGAGAGAAGACATTGTTAGTACGTACTCAAGACTATATCTTTTCAAGCCAGCCAAGCAAACAGCAAGAACCAGAATTTATTTTCAATTAACAAGGACCACCTCAGCACAGGGAGGCTTGTGTTTGTTGCCTTCCAGCCTCAGCTCATTCCACCCACCATTACTGTGCCTTTCAGGGAGCTCTGTGCTTTACAAGACAGCTGAGCTTGTAAATGATGCAAAATTACACATCTACTTCTAAAATCTATCAGGTATCTTCCAATTGGTTTTTAAGGCCCCAGTGAATTTTACATTAACTAAAAGGAGACGAAGAACAAATAATCAGATAACCCTTTTCAAGATGTTATAATCTAGTGACAATGTATTACAAAAGCTTTGGTTTCTGTATTGGCACATTAAAAGTCCATAGCATCCACTCTGTAATTTTTTTTTCAGATTTAAAGTATAGAAATAATGTCAGAAACAGTTCATTTTCCTGAAGCTTTCTCTCCATTTGGCTCCCTAAAGCTACTCATTGCCTCACTTATCAGACATCCTTCCACATTTTTTTCTTTCTCATTACAGAGAGCACCATTAACACCATACAGTCAATGCATGTGGGTGAATTCAATCAGAAGCTGCTAGAAGCCAGCACTCAATTTAAAAAGAAGCAAGGAAAAGGTACAATTGACATTTGGTGGCTGTTCGATGATGGAGGTAAGGAATTTGAGCAAGAACCCCAATGTTACCGAATATAAAAACAGACTTGGGAACTTGCATAAAACCATTTTCTTTTAAGATTACATATTAAATTTTATGTCTGGATTAAGTGTTTTGAAATTAACTTACATCCAACACTGCTGAAGTGAAGGGTGGAATTTTTACCACACAAAGCACTAATCTGATCTTCCTGCAATTTTTTACGTTCTTCCAGGTCTAACAATCCTAATTCCTTACATTCTAACTCTCAGGAAGAAGTGGAAAGATTGTAAATTAAGGATCTTCACTGGAGGAAAAGCCAATAGGATTGAAGAAGAAAAACTAGTGTAAATACAACTTTATTTGTCTCCCTGTTTAAAGAATTTGAATTGATGCTGATTAGAATGCATATACAGCAGGAAGCTGGGAATTTTCCAGCACAACTGGTTTGCAGTACTGTACACAGCACAAAAAGAAAAATGTACTTGATAGAAAGGTGTTGAGCTTATGGCATAGCCCTCAAGGCTCTGCAAATGGTGATTACCAAAGGAAACTCACATCCAGCACTTCTTCCCATTAATAGCTCATATTCCCTTCCCTAAGACGAGCGGTCTGCACTTCGTAATGAGAATATAATTACTTTTATGGGATTTACATGAGATTGTGCCGTTAACAGCAAGTGAAATTGCACATGAAGCTCTCATATGCAAAAACCATAGACAGATAGCTCACATTAATGTGATTAACTGTGGTAAAATGTAAAGAAGTTAAAGAGCAAGTTAATCAACTTTAAGACCAAGTTGATTTTACTTAGCTTTCAAAAAAAAAAGTCTAGATTTCATAATCATCATTTGCCTTCAAGCAAATGAAAGGTACTAATATTAACTTTTTTTTATCATCACTGTATATAGGACCTTTCCTCCAAAGCACTTTACACACTAGAGGCACAACCATTTCACCACTGGTAGAAGCAGCTTAATTTGGGATGGAAGTCAGTAACTAATTAGCAAAGAGCAGCAGCACCATGTAGAGAGTTAAAAACAACACATCCAATCAAAACTCCAGTGAAAAACAAGCGAGATGGATGCAAGGACAGGAGTTAGAATTTAACCAGCATCACTAAGATTAGGACACGGTTCCTTGGAAAGTCACAGCTGCCACAGGAAGTTCCCTTAAGCTTTTGCTTTCACATAAAGCAAACTTTACTGCACTGTGGTTCTGTCAGTAGCAAGGATTACCCCTCTACTTCTGCAGAAAAGATTCACAAGTGTTTGTACAAACTAGTCTTATAATTGGATAAAAAAACACCTTAGAGCTGCTCAAAGACCTGCTGGGAAGTGTTCTCTGCTCCCTGACCAGGGTCTGCCCAAGCCTGGCTGTTCAGAATTGCAACCAGGCCCCTGAATTTAGGCCCTCAAGTCACCAGATTTTGTTAGGAGAAAGTTTTGACATCAAATGGGATTTGTGAAAACATGACAGATTTCACAAAGACAGTTCTGACACCTGCATACACTGCATGTCCTACAAAAGCCAGAGTGAACAGTGTGGTCAGTGCAGCCCAGAATGACCCAGATTGTCCCCAGGAAAACAATTTATGTCTGTATTGCTACCTAAATACTTCCCTTGCTGCCATCAAAAACATGTTCTACCCACCACATTCAGAATCCTTCAGAGACAAACCTGGGCTGGGTGACTATTCCATTCCTTAGATAGATCTAATACAACATCATCCAAGTTCAATTTCAGCCATTGCATTTTCAATTCACAAGTTAAATGTAACTGGATTCTACTAGCATATAATTCCCTAAATGTTAAAACCTTTTCATGGAAGTTGGGACTTTGCTCTTTTTCATGTTCAAAACAAGGGTTTCCCCAAGGGACATCAAGATTTATATAAGCAGTATGTTCTTATATATCAAAAGAATGAGTAAACTCTCAGGTCATAAATAAATACGTACTTCTACCATGGTTTGCTCCTAGGAACTCTCTTGACCTTTTCAAATTCCAAAGCTTACATATCAAAACCAAATCAAAAACAAACAAACAAAAGAGAAGGGGAAGGAGGTGCGGGGAAGAGCCACAAAATCCCAACCATGCTTTAAACGAAGGCAAAACTGACCTAAGTAAACCTCTCCAACCTCAGCACAAACACACGGAAAGCTGTAAACTATTCCTTTTGCCAAATGAGGCAGAAAAGTATTTTCTTTTTTGAAAATGTGTAAAGACAACATGTGTGTGGATCAATATAGATTCATAAAAGAAAAAGATCTTTAAGTATTGCTCATCAACCTTCTGGACCACATTTTCACCAACACATACACTACCAGTGTTGTACATAATCCATGCATAAAATTCTGATAAGAACAGAAGCCTTCTGTAAGTATTGGAGAATTCTGCCCTACTGCATTTTAAGTATTTTTCCTTCACAACTCAAGCCTTTGGAAATACTTAAATTACCATTTTTCCCCAAAATGTAAACACCCTGTCCTCTGTCTGCTATTAATTTCCATTATTTGTGATTTTCATCAATCATCAGTTGAATGAATTTATACTACAGCAATCAAATTAATCCAGTTCTGTAAATGGAAATTGCAACACTAAAGCACTTACAGTAATTTGTCATATAGTTAAAGATAAGATATCAAATGCAGTTGTCTAACTCATTTATGAGTGTTCTTTGATACAAGGCACTCATAAGTACAGTGATAAAACATTCTGTCTTTTATTTTCAGGATGGCCTCACTCCTAAGCAAATTCAGAATAAAATTTGCTGATATTAACATCATTTGTGATATCAATATAAAGCCCAACAAAGAGAGGTAAGAGACATTACCAAAACATGTTACTTAATCAATCAGCCTTTATCTGGAGCTTGTTTCTTTTATGTTGAGCATTAAAAACAAAAGAAGAAAACATACCACAAAGAACAACACTGTCACTTTATTGCAATTATTTTCTATGTAACAAGAGCAGAAAAATTAAAGAACCTTTTAACAATCACAACTCAAAGGGTCAAAACCAAAGGCAGCCTTTTTCTTTATGCTGTAATGATAAAAATTTTAATAAAGACTAATTAGATACCATACTTAAAAGCCACTAAATTTAACAGGCTTTTCATAACTATTTAGGTTGTAATAGACTTCAGTCATTCACAGTTCTGTAAACTTACCATTCTGTCAACTTGGCCTTCTGGGTTTTACAATGAATTCATGACATTTTTCTGGCCAAACATAACCATCCTTCCTCTTTCTCATGAGGACACCATTACAATACTCCCCTATCACTGAAATATAATGAAGGCTCAATGTTTTTAAAAATTAACTTATCTACAGAATTAATGCTCTTGGGCAGAGGTTAGGAAGTTGGTAAAACAGTGCTCAAAAAGCTCCACCTCCAACCATGTTAGCTAAAAAAATAATAAAATCTTGAAGTCCTTGCTTTCTAAAACATACCTCCATAGAAATCACCTATTTATTCTAAAGTAGACAAAAGCATAAAGCAGGTTGCTCAGGGAATAACTGAATCCTAAACTCAATCTACAGTATTGCTTTTGATCTTAAAGATTGCCTGAAAATGTCCTCACCTTGCCATGCTCTTTTCCATCCCTTATTCCATCCCATGCCCTTCCTCTGAGTCTGAATGCAATCCCAGGTTAGTCTCTTAAATCTTCTGTGTCCTGTTTCTACACATGTACATAACTGCAAAAACAGTATTAGATTCACCTGTGTTTCTATAGTGCATTGGAGATTTTGACTTAAGAAATGCAACTAAAGAATATAAAGATTTTATTACTAGATACCTAAAGTCACCTTTTAGTGCACTCTTCATCTCTCAGGTAATATTTTTTAATTATATAAGGAACTGTGCAGAATACTTCGCTTTTTTTTTCCCTCTAGTACAATACAGTGATTCTACATAAATAAAAGCTAGCAAAGGGAATTCATACCTGGCATTGCCATAAAACCCACACACGTTTGCTGCATCAGAACAGAACAAATGAATATTGTGCCAGATACTTGCTAGACCACTGTATCTCTCTTCCAGCTGGCATCCCACTTATTTCATTAATAGTAAAAGGATTAGCACTACTTTACATACTGAAACAGATAGTAAGGATGTTGAAAAACTCTTAACAACTTAGCAACAGCAACACTAAATGCTGCATGTCATGGCATTTGACCCATCTCTTGCCTTCCTGCCATGAAGTCCAGCCTGTGCCCAGTCTCTCGTTTCACTTTGCAGTGAGGCCTGTCAGCACAAAGTGCTCACAGAAATACACTGATACACAATAAACTCCCTGAGGTCTCTCTGGGATGATAAAAACTTTCACCAGTAGGGCAAGCAAGGAAGCACAGAAAGATGATAAGCTTCTCCAGTTGATGACAGGCAAAAGCTTCAAGAAACAAACTGAAATTTACAGAGAAAATCTGTGAAAAAGTTGGGAAAAGAACACAAATCTGAGCCCCCATATAGTAAAGAACCTACAGTGTTTCCTTCAGCCCCTTGCCATAGGAAATTTATATCACCTGTTTATCCATTTCATTAAAACTATCCGTAAAACTGCATCAGTCAGATGATTGGTCTTGCTAGTGCTAAAGCAATAGTAAAAGCTCATATTTCTGAAAAGACCCATATTGATTGTCAGCATTAGTAACCAATATACTGCAGTTTGGAGTTACTGTAGAACTCAAATATTTCAGTAGTTTTGCTAGAACCAGAAAAATGCAGAAAATTCTCTGCCAAATGCAGTGTATTATTATCCCCAAATAACCTTTTAATTATCCTCAAATAACCCAAATATACTGAAGTGGCAGAGGTGTAACTCGGGGCACAATGTAACAAAGAATAGCTAAAGATTTTGCATGTTTTTCAGCTACAATTATTATCAGTGAGGCCTGCCATACACAGTGACTGTGAAATAAGTTAGTGAGTTCATACCCTGCAGCAAGGCCTCCTTTGTAATTCCTATTGCAGCTGGAAATTCTTTGAAGAGATGATTGAACCATATCGTCTCCATGAAAGCTGCAAAGATACAACAACTGCTGAGAAATTAAAGCGAGAGACTCCATGGAAAATTACAGATGCAGAGCTGGAAGCATTCAAAGAGAAGGTAAAGCCTTGCCTACCTTTTTACATATGTATCTTTTCTTACACTCCAGATGTTTGAAGCGATAAGTAAGAAAATGTGAAATACCAGACACAGAATTAGAAACATGACACGTACAAACCTGTATTTGATATTTACAAATTGGATTTATATTGTAAACACTGCAGAGGTGTGTTATGATTGCATTACTCACACTCTAAGACCTTGGCAGGTTTACACAGTATTTTCCAGGCTGATGAGAAGCTCTGCCCACATCAGAGCCAGCCAGATGAAAACCCACTCTGAACCAGAAGCCACACTACTGCACTGAGCCCGAGCTGATCAGATCTGCTGAGAGGTTTAGTAAATGGCTACACTGTTTTAGAGCTTGAAACTCTTGAGTACAGTTCCAAATATTCACCACTTTGAGAAATTTAGGACTGAATCCAGACACTACAACTAACTCTAGAAATTTCTCCAAAAGCAAGATTTAACATGGGTTCTTACCTCAATGGCAGCATGAAGAGTAAACCTGTGTACAATGCAGGAGCTCTCCTGCAGTTCAGAAGCACTATTAGGCTGTTGTTGGCTGATCCACTGGGTGAATTAGAGTCCAGGCTGCTCTTTTTGTTGGAAAATACCTTTCTAGCAATGAATCACCGGGGTTCATCAGGCCAGTGCCAAAAGGATACTGCAAACTTGTTTACTCCTGAGAGACAAGTTCTCCTGTAACTCACAGAGAATTAATTTAGCAATTTTATTTATCATTCTTGTTGGATTAACCTGAGTGCACTAAGAGTTTACTTATCTGCACTTTATGGTGCTGGTAACTTCCTCAGCAGAGCGAGGATTGTGACTCTGAGCTCAGAGCTGCCAGAAGTCACAGCCTGACATATTAACATAAGCAAAAATCAATGGTGATATAAGATAACACACTATACTACCAACTGCAGCAGCTGGGAAGCAGACTGACTGCTCATTGTGTTACCCTTTTCATAGAGCTGATAACCAGCATAAGGTTATGGGAGTCAGCTCTGGACAGAAAACCTTAGAATTACTCTCAACAATTGAGAGCGGGAGCCCTTAAAACATCTCGGTAAAAAAGACAACAGGAATATAATCACAGATATACACACTTGTGTGCAAAACCAGTGAGCATACAACAGAAAACAAAATACACTATTAAGCTTGGTCTTATCTAGGTCACTATCTAAGGAACCAGAAAAATATCCCATAGGTTAAAAAGAGTACGCAATACGAAAATGCCAAATTTCTCTATAAAACAAGAACAGCAACAAAAACTGCAGCTTACACACCTAGAAAGACATGCCCCCTTATCTTCAGAAGTAAGATAGTTCTGGGAATTTTACAGAGGACATTAGAACACCCATAAAATTCAACAGAGAAAAACCTGGCAGCACAGATAAAGGGTGATGTTATAGAATCACTCTCATGAGATAACAACTGGCTAAATTATGAGAATTCTTACCTATATAACATGTAAAAGAACAGCAAAATTTCAGTAGAGAAGGAAAATTTAAGGTCTGAATGGAGAAAAAACAGCTTTTTACTTTCTCCAGGGAAAGAGAAAATAATTTACAAGATCAGTTGAGATACATCTATCTTACACAAACCTGCCCTGGTCTCTTGTTCACTATTACTTGTGTTAAATTATAAAAACTTTGAGGGCCTGAGCCTGACCATAAAGGCTCAATCTCAAAGTAACAGCACTGTGTCAGTAAAAAAATAATCCCTAACCCAGGAAATCTTACACAGGGGCAAACAACTCTGGCCCCAGGGTAACCACACCCGTCAAGAAGCACGGCTTAGCCTCATGTTTTGTCATCTCTGCCACTCTGGACCACACAGCAGACCCAGCTCCCAGTGCTGCCAAAGCAACAGCAGAAAATCTTACTGGCAATGGGTAGAGTAGAAGTGTAGAAGTCCATGAGGCACCAGAACTGAGGATCACTGACCTGATTTTTTCCTTTTCCCTGTCTTGTTTTAATCAGAGTTACCGCCAAGTCCGTCTGAATGAACTCCTACAAGAGCATTCCAGAGCAGCCAACATCATTGTCCTGTGAGTTTCAGTATTCTAACTTTGAGAATAATGTGTAAACAGATTGTGGACTGGAGCAAAAGAAACCTTTGTTAATTCACTGAGCACAAAAATAATCTTTTAAGTACCTTCTGAAGGACTTGCATCTGGACTGATAGTTCTCTGGGACTACACTGAATATGAATTTTTCCTGGTAGTCCTTTATAGCTAAAAGAAAGCTCTACTCATGAAAAACGTGTCAAAAATGTCTTCACATCTAAATCTGCATGTTGAGTGTTACATCTGCTTACTTGCCTGCAGAAAATACACATTTTCCTTTCTTTTCCCCCAACTATTACAAACTCAGAAAAAGGATTCTTTTGGTTTGCATATAAGAAATAGAATTGTTGGCCAAGATCTACTTGAAAATATGTAAAACTGGGTTAGGATGGTGCAATCATATAAAGGAAAAGAGACCACCAATAAAATTACAAAAAGCCATTTTCAGAGTCTATTTTTAGTTAGAGCCACTTTTACACACATCTTCAATAAATTAAGTTTGCATTTGTGATGCACAGATAAACCTCTTTAGCTCCATTAATTCAGTCTCCAAAAAAGGGGTGATCACATGTTTACCATAAATTCAACCACACTTTAAAACTCCCATCTCACAGTAACTGCAGATCAGAAAATAGGCTGATGGACTGCAAAACTGTACATACACTGTATTTTTATCCTTTAAAAAAAAAAATCATATTATGTGTGGGGTTTACGACCCTGAAGATATCCTTTAGCAGTTTAAGGTTACAATCACAAGCAGCTCATGTTCAGTACAAACAGGTGAGGAGAAGTTTAAAAATTAAGGACTAATGATAGGTTTGTGCTTTGATATTAAAACAGTCATGTGGTCTAATTAAATCAGAGTTGTATATGAACAGTTAGTGTTTTCTACTTAGTATTTAGTGGGAAGCAAGTTACCTGGGCTACCCCTGCATTCATAATGATAATTTTATTTTTCCGTCTGCCTAAACAGGAGCCTCCCTGTGGCAAGAAAAGGAGCAGTGTCTGATTACCTGTATTTGGCTTGGCTAGAAATTCTCTCCAAGAACCTTCCTCCAGTCTTAATGGTCAGAGGCAACCACAAAAATGTACTGACTTTCTACTCTTAGAAAAACATCAGTGCTTACAATATGTCTTACTTGATTTCAACATCTACATTTTTAATGGCAGTGATTTAATAAAGACACTTACCTAATACAAATACAAAAATTAAATAATTGTCTGTCAGGGAATTTTTAAAAAATCCAAAGCAACACAGCAAAGAATTGGACAAAATATGTAAATGGTCCCTGCTGCTGTTACTCGCCAGTTACAGGCAAAGGAAGGAAAATCTACCTATGTATGAGACAGCAAATATTTTGAACACACAAAGAAGAAATTTCTCTGATTTTATAAGGTATGGAAAATTATTTTATATTTATCCTAGAAAGCCAAAATTAACTGCTACAGTACAAGAAGCATTAAATCTATAAATAAATACCTCTTTCAAATTCCACTATCGTAGTTGCTATTAGACACACAATAGGATTAAAATGAAATGCACCAACTTGTGAGAGAGAAAAAAACCTGTATGGCATCCATCAGGTCAAAGTCATAAACTAATAGAATGCAAGTAGAATACCTGAAATGCTATTTGATTGTAATATTGTCAAATTAAGGCCTCTTTCTACAGCAGATGCTTTTATCTAAATTGTTCTGCTAATTTATATTAATTGTAACACTTCTAATTAACTGACAAACAAAAACCTCACATATATAAAAATATAGATTCTACATGACAAGACTTGATAATGAATTTTTAAGCTCTGACATGGAATGTATGATTGCAGTAATTAAATGTGGTAAATAAATTTCACAAAGAAATTAGTAAAATAATAAATATTCTAACAATTTTTGGTAGGAAGGTTAGGGTTAATACAATCTGACATTATACTTTTGAATAATATGTACAGTGATTTATGTGATTAGAAAATAACAAAAACTCATTAGCTAAGTTGAATGCCTTATTTTTTGATTTATATAAAAGATTTATCTTATTTTTGACTTGCTAAATAATATTCATTATACACTAACTTAAAATAAAGGAAATCCATTAAGCTGTGTAGTTTTTCTATTTTCTCTTCTGCAACATTATGGTACTTTATAATTTCAGCTGCCAAGAAAAACAGCTTCTCTTTCTAAAGGGAAAAGCTATATCCTATGTAAAAGCATTACTTAAATTAAATACCATCAAGGAACATGGCTAATTTATTTTCTGTAGTTCTGCAACACCTTCACAGAGATCAAGTGACATCTAAACCCCATGAAAGCCAGGGAACCCTGAATTTCAGTAAATATATATTTTAAAGCAGGCCTCAGCTTCCATCTTGCTTGAATTATTAGAATTTAACTTGTGGAGGATCTAGCATTGCATCTCCAAAAATGACAAATGTCATATATTTCTGAGTTCAGCAGAACATGGTAATGCAGCCCAGTAATCCATGCTTTATTTTCTCTGTCTGTTAAGGCAGGATACAAAATACTGATATTTTCTCATAATGTTCTTCCTTTGCTCCTTCTCACACATTTACAACCAGGCTGAAGGATCGTTTTGCAGTCTAAGTGCATTGCACAGATCTATGAGTTTCCTCAATTTACCAGACTTCCTGCACAGCTCTGAGCAAACCAAAGCTTGCATTCTGCACCTGCAAAACAAGGAGATTATTCTCATCCTTCACAATGGTGTCAGCAGTGATAGTGAAGCTTGTTACATCCTCTCAGGTCCTTCCAACTTTCCAAAATTGTAATGCCCACCATCCTTTCCATCTCACTTCAGACACCACACAGGTATAATCTGCATGTGGCACCAGTCAATGCAAAGAAAAGAACCTTTAGGGAGGCTCCACTTAGGCCTTCTGTGTGTTTCACCACAATCTATGGAAGGACTTCTATTAAGCCATTTATTTATGTACATGAGTGGGGGTTGTTTCCTAAATATTCCCAAATACTGTAATTCTGAATCTACAGGGAACATTGACCCAAAATGTCTTGGGGGACCTAAGCAAATCCAAAAAGAGAAAGAGCACAAAATAAACCAGCAATGGCACTTTCAATACTATTCACACTTCTCTCTCACAAACACATTGCTGTGGGTGTTGCAACAATAAATCCCAAGAGGTATCTTTCTAAATGAACAGTCATCAAAAACTAAATACTAACATACACATTTTGTAAAATTTCTTGCTTGGACTACAGTGGTTAATTACAAGATGCATCCACACCACAGTGTTATAGGATGCAAGCAGCACAAACTCTGGATGCAACAGTGCTTAACTACCTGAAAGTGTTATTTCCACAAATTCACAAGTAATTTGAACACAGCAGTTTCCTAGCAGCTCCTATTTCTTATTCCTCACCATGATTCCTGAAGTGTGTGTGCCACCAATTTGGAGAGCACACTGATTACAGACTATCTTAAATTGCAAAATTTTGTTAGTCAACCTACCTCATTTCTCACTCTGTAACCAACATTTTTATATAAATTATGCACAAAACTGCTGAATTTTAATCATCATGTTAGTAACTAAATTCTAATTACACATTTGACATCTCTAGAAAAAATACATCTCTAATGCTGTGTAGTACATTTTGAGCTTGTATCACACTACCAACTCTGTAGGTTTACATAATTTAGGATTGGTTTGCTCAGCCACGACAAAAGCGACCATAGATAAGGTGACCAGGGATATTAAAGTGTGAAAATACTGCTATGAAGCTACGAAGCAAGAAAAAAAGAGTATTTTGAATTTTCTCCAAAAGCCCTGGCATCCTGGACAGCTAAGCTTGTGCCTAAGGGCCTGTTCAAATGATCCACTATCCCTCCTCTCATCAGGAAACCTTACCTTTCCCTCCTAATGTATCAGGTATCACAGAAGGCATTTCATCACCATTCAGAGACTACACTTTCCTTAAATCTTTTTACAACCCCTGGCAAGTTGTTCAGCTTGATGATATATGCCTAGAGCATAGTCCAGATTATGCTGTTCAGAACAGCATTCTTCCAACCTGCCTTTCACTAGATTTTTCAGTCCCCAACAGAGATTATTTGGGGGGGGATATGTATTTTATTTTTAAATCAGCTACCCAACAGTGCAAGGAGAAAAGTTACCTAACCAAAGAGGCACTGCACTGAAGATAAACAACTGCAGCCACACAAGGCACTCTGCAAAGAGCATGCTGCTATCATCCTTCACACTCAAACAAGTTTCCACTTAATCATCAGAATCACAAGGTACGAAGCTCCTGCCACCTGCATAGTAAATTTCACATCTTAAACCTCTGCGATTTTCATTGTCTTTGAAAAGTCCTTTCAAAAGTCTTCCTGGCTAGGCAAATAAAACTAAGGCTAACTAATAAATAAAACTAAGGCTAACTAAGGCTAACTAATAAATAAAAATCAGGCTGCCCTTAACTCTCAGAAAACCTGGACATTCCTCATATTTTCCCTTTTTCTAGGGTTTCATGTGGTATTTCAAGATCTTTAAGGCAAAATCAGTTTTCAGTGACTGATTAGTTTACAGGTAACAGACAGCTCAACAGGTAACATGAATTAGCACTGAAGTTGTAGATATGGGGCAAACAACTACAGTTTTAGCTCTTACTAACTCATTTAACTTACCTGTTTGTCACCTCCCCTCTGGCAGAGGTCCCTGACTTACCAGCAAAGCTGGAAGAACAGAATTTGAGTAACTCTTAGCCTTTTCAGCTTGAAGTTCAGGGGTCTCCCTCAACCTTCTGCCTCTGGGAGATTGGCTGTGATTGGACTTCAATGAAGTGAGTTTGGATCACTCCAAGATCCTGCTCTCTCTCCCTTGCTACTTGTTTGCAGCTTTCAGCAGAAGGTCTGTAAACCCTTAAAGTGCTGCAGCTCTTTGCTAAATGAGTGACCCCTCAAGTTATGGATGAAGAAACTCAAGGGTTTGTGTTTCAGCAGACATCAGGCCACTGTTTCAGACATGTGGCACCTGGCTGACACAGCCCTTTGGCAGCTGTGTGGCTGTGGCCAGTGCTGCTGAGGGAACATCCCATACTGGCCTTGACTCTGCAAGGAAAAATGAAAACAACCAACCAACACAGGGAGTTGTAGCTCTCATTCTCCACAAATAACAAGAGCAATAACCCACAATCATGCCACTGCTGGAAATTCGGCTTCAAACAAAATAAAACACTAAGGTTGTCTGGAACAGAATAAAAATCAACGGCAAAATTCCACAGCCCCCACACTGTACAGCAAAATATGCAATCAAAAACAGAGCTTCATCATAAACACAGTCCTAACAGCCTTTTAAATTACAAACCTTAATCACCGTGAGAGAGACAGCTGCTCTAAGTGAGAGTGGGATCGGAAATCTCTCTTTCAAAACTACAGTTTTCTCCTAATAAAAATCCTCATTTTAACACCAAAATTTCTGTAGGGAAAATTTTACGGACTATTATCCCTGAAAGAAGCTTTATGTTTCTTCCTGTGTACAAGAAGCCTCCACTCCTCTCGACCTAGGTAAAAAAGGCAGATAAATCCAGTTTATCTCAATATTGTTTTTCAAAGTCAGGAGGAAATGCCCACGCAGAGCAGCACTAATCAGCAAACAAGAATGCAGGAAGGTTGACCAACTGACTATGTACAGAGCAAACAACACATTCCAGGACCAAGGCAAACTTGCTGAGACTTCAAGCATTGGGTTTTTTTCCTTGTAAAGATCTGGGAGGAAAACAGTGTCACTGTGCTGAGACGTTTCTCTGTAACAGTATTTTTGGATGAGTCCTCCTATTTATTATTCATGGGCTTTCAGGTTACCTTAGGCAGAGTTTAAAACCCAGCCTGTCTCACCAAACCAGTCTATGCAGAAAATCAGTCCTTTTCCACACTATAATGCGGAATGGAGTTGTAAGCTCTATTACAAAGTTCTGCTTGTATAAATAACCATTTATAATTATTCAATACTTCAATTCTTATAAACTTTGTGGGTGGCTTACATCAGAAGCCATAAAAAAGTAGTGTTTTCACATAGGTCTGTACATATACATTCTCATTCACACAGTGCATACTATTTAGAGTGCATACTATTTAGACTGAAAATACTGAACAGAAATAAAATAAAGCCCAAACTGGGACATTCTTAAAAATATTTTTCACAACTGAATTGTGTAGCAAAGGTTTCACTGCCATCTGGCTGCATTTAAAAATGTAACATAGCAAGGAGACAATCACATACGTTAAGATCTCAAAAAAAAAAATCACAAAAAAATGGTTGTTCGACAAAATTCAGACCAGCAAAGAGAACGCCACTCTGCAGCTATTTAGTAGGGAGACAAGTACCTCCACCAGACTTGCCTAGGGCAGTTTTGCAACTATTAATCCAATGGATAGTCTTGTCAGCCCCACAGCACAGAGGGCTACTGGAGGGTTTAGGGAATTCCCTATTCCTACAGAATACGTATATTCTATAGTGAGATAGACAGACCGAGCGATAAACACAGGAAAAATAAGAGAAAAAAGCGCATCATATATGGGATGGCAGAAGAGGGCAGGGAGCGTGACAACCAAAGGGTGAAATCATGAGTCTCCTGCCCTAAGAAGGGTTTTCCTATCTACAGCATCGACATGGGTTGTTTTCCTTTCACAAGGCAAAAGCTTCTGTGTCATAGCCCGACTATTTCCGAAGGAGTCGTCTCCGTCTCCCTCGATTCTGTGCAACCTGCTCTATGTGAATCTGTTTAACAGCAGGATTGGACCGGATCATCTCCAGCGGTCCCTTCCAGCTCCAACCACCCTGTGACTGTGGGAGGACCAGAACGCGGATCAGGGCCGGTGATGTGCAGATCCAGCCCTGCCGTGGGATC